>JALXJV020000021.1:16724793-17053049 GCA_024633595.2 Lepomis macrochirus | reverse complement strand
GTCAAGGTCAAGGTCAAGGTAAACTTTATTATCCCACAGGGGGAAATTCATGTGGTCATTCATTACGCGCTGTTATCACAACATGTTCTCTAAAAACATTTAAAAAACAAACATAAAAACAACACATAAACACAAGAAGAAGTGACAATATTGCAAAATTGACAATCACAATTCAACATATATATTATCAAGGATTAAAACTTTCACAGCTTGCGATATATTTGGTCATTATACAATCTGATCGCTGTAGGTACAAATGATTTATTGTACCTTTCTGTTCTAATTCTCTGTTGTATAACTCTGCCTGTTGACCTATTACTTTTCATAAATTTATGATGAAGTGGATGAGTGGAATCTTTGAGGATCTGATCAGTTTTTTTTAAAATAAGTTCGTTGTACAATTGAGCTACCGACACCTGGTCAATTCCTATGATCCCGCTGGCCATCTTAATCATGCGCTGTAGTATCCTTTGGTCTTTAACATGCATGTTACCAAACACACAGATAAGGCCAAAGGACAGAACACTCTGAAGGAGACTTTTATAAAACATAGCAAGAATGTGTCTTTCTAGTCTAAAATTATATAATTTTCTTAGGAAGTACATCCTTTGGTGCATTTTTTTAGTTTTATTCAATGCACATTCATTAAAAGTTAATTTCGAATCAATTTCAACTCCCAGGTATTTATATGTTTCAACCCTTTCCACTAGTTCACCATTGATCTCAGAAAAGGGAACTGTTATTTTGTTTTTACTAAAATTTATGACCATCTCTTTTGTTTTCTTCACATTGATTTCAAGAAAGTTCTCAGAACACCAATGAGTGAAACCCTGCAATTCCCTCTGAAATCCACTCACAGAAGAATTGTCTGATTTTAAAAAGCCGACCAATGCTATGTCATCAGCGTATTTAAAATAAGTGTAGAACGAAGAGGTAGCTTGACAGTTATTGGTGTATAGTGTGTATAGAATAGGCGACAGAACGCACCCTTGTGGTGCCCCTGTATTTGTCGTTTTTAAGGAAGATATGCATGAATTGAATCTGACTTGCTGACTACGATCAGTCAAGAAGTCATAGATCCATAAAATCAATTGTGGATTTACTCCTAAATGCACCAATTTTCTCACCAACAGATGTGGTTGGATCGTATTAAAAGCACTACTGAAGTCAATGAACACAATCTTGACCAGGCTCTGAGTACGCTCAAGATGCTCATGAGTGCTGTTAATCAAAGATAACAGTGCATCCTCAACACCTCTTTCTGCGCGATAAGCAAATTGATTCGGATCTAAAAGAGGTGAAGCCTCATGAATAAGTTGTTTTAAAATTATCTTCTCAAAACATTTCATTACTGCAGAGGTAAGGGCAACAGGGCTGAAATCATTAAGTTCTTTAGGTCTATTGTTTTGGGCACAGGCACTATTAGGGATTGTTTCCATAGGCTGGGAATGACACCTGTATCTATTGACAACTGAAACAGCCTATGGAAGGGCTGTGCCAACTGGTCAGCACACACCTTTAGTGTCCTGCAGCTGATACCATCAGGACCACAGGCTTTACGGGATTTACACGCCTAAAATAAGATTTAACCTCATCAATAGAGATGCAAATGCCCGTACCCTTCATGTCTTTTACTGCTGTAATGGCCTCATTCTGTTCAACTTTAAAATCATATATATCAAATCTACAGTAAAAATTATTCAGTTGATTTGCCATATTAAAATTGTTCTCTACTACCATCGGGTGCTTCTTGGGCTTATATCCTGTGATAGACTGGACTCCCTGCCAAGCTCTCCTAGCATCGTTTTTAAAGAAATTTTCTAACTTGCGCTTATATGCTGCTTTACATTCATTTATCTTATTTTTAATCTTTTCTGTACTATCTTTTCTCTTCTCTACTTCCTCTTAGTTTAAACACACGCTTTTTTCTCATTAAGGAGTTGCTTTAACTCTGGGGTGACCCAGGGCTTGTTATTTGGGAACATCTTAATAGTCTTTCTGGGGATGATCGTGTCCTCACAGAATTGTACATACCCCGAGATAGCGAACACTGCGTCATTGACGTTGTCAGTTCCGTCTGTCACTACGTTCCAATCCGTGCACTCCAGACAGTCCTGGAGTGCCTCAGTCGCAGCAGCAGTCCAGCATTTAACCTCCACCTTTTTTGTTCTCTCACGCCGTAGGCGGGACACATATGTAGGCATCAGTTTAATCATATTATGGTCCGAGTTCCCCAAACCGGGCAATGCCTTAGAATAAAACGCGTCCTGGATGTTTCCATAACAATGGTCGAGGCAAGCTTTATTGCGCGTAGGGCAGGTGACATATTGTTGGTACGAGGGTAAATGTTCCTTTAAACTGCATGAGTTAAAATCACCCAACACAAAGTTAGCTGCGTCGGGGGAATCTTCCTCCGCTTTAGTTACAAGTTCACGAATCAGGGTGGCAGCGGCCAGTGTATCAGCGGAGGGTGCAATATACACAACAAACAGTCTGATTTGGTGTATCTCCCGAGGCAGGTGGTAAGGCCTTAGGGAAAGCGCTAACAGTTCAATGTCCTTCGTACAAATATTATGCTTCATTGTAATGTGCCCGGGGTTGCAGTACGCCTTGTTAATAAACACGCACACACCTCCACCTTTCCTTTTCCCAGAGTTCTGGTTGCGGTCCATCCTCACCAGCGTGAAGCCCTCTAGATCCACCGACGAGTCAGGGTCCACCTCCGTGAGCCAGCTTTCAGTCAGACAGATGAGACAGGATTGGCGATATTCAGTGAGGTACTGTGAGCAGGCCCGCAACTCATCTGCCTTATTCCTTAGGCTTTGAACATTGCCGAACATGACAGATGGAAGTGATTGTCTGTAGGGCTGTCTTTTCAGCCTTTCCCGGATTCCTCCTTTTCTGCCGCGTTTCCTTGCTTTGAAATTGTTGTTACCCCTGACACATTCCGGTGGTAACAGCGACGTGTCGTAGGGATGAAATCGCGTTGCAGGGATTTAAAATTGAGCAGAAAGTCTCGTGTGTAGGTGATTCGGGCTTCCTGGCTACTATGCATGTAGTGATTGTAGCCGGCGGCATAAGTAATCAGAATCACCAGCAAAATAACTGAATTCAGCTTCATTCTGAGCCCTAAACATTCATCTGTCTAAGAAAACTTGCTTTAGTCGTCGATTTGATGAATTGTGTGACACAGTTACTAAAACAAACAGACACTGCTAACAGACGCGCGAAGAGACCGTGTCGCCGCTCGCGCATGCGCCACTCACTCCAGAAAGCCAACTACCCAACTACTCAAAGGATACCATCACCATTTCCATGGTGATGGTATCCTTTGAGAGGCTTTAGAAAGCTCTCTCCTCCCAAGGTGCTAGATGACACATTTTTCTGTCATTTTGAACCAATCTGCAGTAATTACACACTAAAACCAACTACCTATCAGGCAAAATGAAAAGTAAGGAACCCGGTTAAGTGGTTATTTTGATGCTACCTAAATTCTCACCAGATGAGCAGAGAAACATGTTTTAATGGAAGAGACATGAGGAGAAAGGAGTAAAAGCAGCAGGACTTGATAATATTCTCAGCTGGTACTCTGTACAGCTCAACCTTGAGTCAGGAGGGAAGGTCTTCATGACTGCAGTAAGTGAAAAAGAGGTTTGCAACAATGTAGCTGTGATATGGTTAAATATTTTACGCTGTCTCCATGCTCCACCACTTCATCTGAAAATGGGTGGTTTCTGCTCACATTTTAGTCATTGAAGGACTCCTGAATTCCCACTCTATTCAGGTCTTTGCCTGGATTTATTATTTTGTAGCATTTTTCTTCCCATCTGTTCTTGTGAAACCAGCAATTGAGTAATACCCTCCTCTCCGTCGCCAATGATGCTATGTAGTATTATGAAGTTAATTAAAGGGGGGACATTATGGAACACATTGTGCTTTAGCACACACGATAGCAAGACGTCCGCCCGCTGCCTCTCCTCTCCTCCACTCTCCATACTGAACATTACATACCCTCCGAGAATTCAATGGACATAACATTGTTAATGTGATGTCAAGACAGTGCAAAGTCAAAACTTTATGTATTAAAGATCAATTTGTTAAAATTTAATATCTTACTATCTGAAACTCATGCTCCAGTCTAGGTTGCTTGTTAGGACCCACCCTACTCTGCTTCTGATTGGCTAGTAGTCCTTAACTAGGCACTGTGTACCTATGTGCAACTCTCAACAAAGATCAAATGGAAGTGAGATGCTTCACTCCCTAGCTAAAACAGAGAGTTACACACATGGTTTAAAGAGGTGCGACAGCAATAACAATGACAAAAAATACGGTGAAATGTTTTTACAAATATGTTTTTTGAGAATTAAACTATGTAAACCTATTCTGGTACAACCCATAAATGAAATTTATTAACTTATTAATAAAAAAGGATTAGTATCAAAATATACTTTAAGTAAAAGTACTTATTATGGAGAATTACATGCACATTAGATGTCTCTGAATTCTAACCTCACACTACAGGATCATTTGGGCCGTTAATCTGTTCTGACCAGCCTCATATTGGGAACACCCCGCAATTGCCAATAAGGCCCAGATATCTTCTAGTGTGCTGCCAGCATTAGTGCAGACCTGCAGATCCAAAGCTGTTTTTACTTACTTGTCTTTTTCTGCTCTGGGGACGGCAGAACTTTTGCTGCATAATTCATTATGGTGAGAGGGAAATTCACTGAACACTAAATGTAACTGTAAATACAAGTCTGTCTGTACCATAATGCCACAGTGTTAACCCCTGTAATATAAATGTGGCTGTACTTTGTTGCTCCCGGTGGGGAAATTCATCGGTTGGATTTGCCCCATCAGACCTATTTAAGAGAAGTGCAAAGCCATTCTATAGCACCAAAGGACCAGCTGATGCCAGTGTGTATTCCAAATATTTAACATGGATTTATTTTGGTCTTGGAGGAAGCCACACCATATGGAGGAAACCCTCATGTAAAAGACATATAAAGATCTGGGCTAAGATTTTAATGTTGTTACTGTGTGATGACACTGTTAACACATGACATTCTGCATACTTTGTCTGTCCTGCCAGCAGTAGTAGGAGCAGAGGTGGATGTACACAAAAAAATGTCTTTGTTACAGTTTTTTGTCTTCTCTACATTTCATGCATCATCTTTCACAGAGTAGGAGAAATTTCATGATAAACCATCTAAGAATGGAACAAAAGAAAGGAGCCAAACCAGCAGCTGCAGTAGAGAAGGCGCTGCTGGCATGTCTGCAGCTGCAAGAAGGCAAAGCTCCAGAGACCTCCATGTTCAGAGAGGTGACATTTGAGAGGTTCAGTCTCACCTGAGCTGGTGCTAACAGTTAGTGAACAGTACAAATAATGCACATCAATGCTATAAAATGAATGATGATGTAATTATGGGTTATGGTTAAGATAAGCAATACCTTTGAATAATTAATCTCTGATTTAATGCATCACTTGGTCAGCAAGCTAAGTGACCCAAATCAAACACACCCACGATGTTGCGTGACCAACAGGTGCATGCTGCATGCGCTATAGCTTCAAAGATTAAAGTTTATCATTTACGTAGTGCTCCCTGTTGTTAGTGTTTTTAGGTCAGTGTGTTATGAGTGAGATTTTATGCTTTCTGAAGTGTTTTGGTGGTTTAAGTGACTTTTGGAGGTGAGATTAACTGTTTGGCCAAGATGCATGTTGGTAATGCAGACTGTGTGAGGAGTTATGAAAAAGTGGTCTCAGTGTTGACCATTGCATCCTAGCAATTGAAAAAAACTGTATTGAAGCATCTGCTAACGCAGCACAGCAAAGTGAAAACTTTGAAAGAACTCAGAAAGAAACTCCGGTAGCTACTGCCAGTGATGTGGCGTTAAGCAACGTAACATTTTATTAAATCACTGAATACTGCTTGTGCAGAAAATCAGTAGTTCAAAAGTCGGGATTTATTTTTTTATTTCAGCTGGAGGCATTAAGAAACATTATCTGTTTTGTAAAAACCATACTCCTTGCTGCTGTTATGAATATGGTATTAGTTAAACAGTCGAGAGAGACTGCTTTGTTTGAAGGGGGGTACCTGGGGTACTTGCCCAGCACTGCTGAAGAGACTATCAGAGCAGCTGAGTACTGCATAAATATATGTAAGTGTCTAGTGTCTTATGTTATGCACAAGTATATTACCTGCCGCAAACTGTGAAAGAGCTTAAAGGAACACAAGATGGCAGATCTGCCTGCTGGCAGACTCATTCCTGAACTTCCGTTCAGCAGTGATGGCGCTGATGTCATTGGGCCATGGTCTATCATGACACATCTCACAAGAGGGGGAAGTGCAATGTTCCAGCAAACACTGGGTCAAGCTCTTTTCATGCCTGTCAGCTAGAGTAGTGTGTATTGAAATGATTGAAACTATGCTCTAAGGAGATTTGTCTTGACTTCTGGTCCAGCAAAACGTCTGGGGTTCAACTGATGGACTAACTTTTTTTTATATTTATTCAGAGGAAGCCTCTCTTTTGCAGGAAGATCACATTCACACAGTTACACATTCACACCTGGAAGTTGCCCAGTACAACCACAGCCTGATTTGCTGGCTACTGAGCAGCTCCACCTCATAGCTCAGTGGTGCTGAAAGCATAGGAAGCAAATCCACGGTTGTTAACACTTTTTGGAAGATATCTGTCTACTCTATAGAGCTGCTGGAAGTGGACAAAAGACAGGCCAGATGTCAAAGAAGGAGATGGCATCTTACTGAAATGACACCCAGGCCACAGAAATGGCCAATGGAAGGCTTTGCAGGCAGTGACAAGAGAAGTGCAGATTGTGAAGGACGGGACAGCCAAGGTGTTTCTAAGGCCAGTCTCAGACTGTAGTCCTTCTTCCAATGACTAGACTCTTAAGTATGTTGCTGCCAGAGGACATTCCCCTTCAAGTTTGATTGTATCTATAGTGATCATAATGTTATTATTTTAAACGGGGAGTGTGCTGCCTTTAAGTTAATAGTTTAAATATGTTATTAGTTAAATACGTTAAAAAACATTAGTTAAAAAAACTGAACTGAATTTTTGTGCCTAAACCTATTCAAAGTGTTTCACAAGGTTAACCACATGTTTTATTTTGAAACCCAATTTTGCTTATTTATTATTGCTAACTTGAAAGCGGAGCCCTGCAATTGCATAATGATGCTAGTGATAGTGTGAAGTGTAGGGCCACTGTCTAAGGTGTTGTATTTGATGAGTTGGGAATGAGAACATATTGGTATAATTCTTTATAAGGTTGTATGCACAGGCTGCAAATGCCCATATATATCAGTGGTTCTCAAACTCTTTTTGTCACGCCTCACTTCAGAAGCTAAAAAAAGTTTATGCCCTTCAAACCATACTCACAGAGATGCACACATAGCAAGCAGTCATGATGAACTGATTGATATCCCAAACACATGCAGCTGGAGTTTCTCATTCATGTGGATTTGATTTCTAGAAACAGCAGGTTGTGTGTTGGATGTGGGTGGTAAACACAGGGCTTGTTTTCATTGTATATGACCCACTACAGAATGCAGTCATGTCACAAAACCTAATTCAAGAGTCATTCATCCTCTCTGTTGCTCATGTGTGTCATACAGTAAGTGCTTTATTGTGCACATGTACATGTGATAATTCCACAATCGGTTCAAATGTTGAAAGACAATCAAAGGCATAAAAGTCTTCCCCACATCCTCAGATCAGGCTATTACGTTTGACATAGACATACCTGTCTTTTCTCTGTGGCTTTGCCTAATACCCTATTAGGGGAGGACACAGTCAATGCAATTTGAGCAAATAATTGGATTTTTTTCTATCACCCAAGACAAGAGGGAGGAGGAATAAAACATAAAACATGACCTCCATCAGTTTTCTGTACTTAGCTTTATTTGCATTGTGACTGGATACCTTGTCTGATAACCCATGACTCTAATAGCTATGGAAAGGTCAATGAGGGTAATTATCCTCCAATGGCATTAGTGCTAGCATGTCTTAAAGGTAATGTGTGTGTGTGTGTGAGTGCGTGAGTGCGTGCGTGAGTGCATGCTTGTGTGTGCTTGCATGATGGACAGATCACAATCACATTCATAATCCAATTACTCGGGAGCACCAGAACAGCTTTATGCATTGTTAAAGGCTGAGGGTACAAACACTGACAAGTGATGGGCAATACCACAAAATTTGGTTACAATCCAACAAGGTACAGAATAATAATAAGAAGAAGAATAGAAGATGAAGAAGGATAAAAAATGAAGCAATAGATTCTGACAAAGGCTCTTACTGAGGCTTTTCCTTCTTTTTCCTCTGTTGCATGTATGTCGTTTTCCCTGATTAAATTTGATATGTTTACACAAATTTGTGGTATCACCACGTTAGCTGACAGCCTTCCTACACAGTATCGAAGCTAGTGACATTTCCATTCTTTAACAGAGGCAGATGATAAGTTTCAAGCAAATGAAGGGAGACAAAGAAGCATTTATATATTTTTGTACATAACAGTGGAGACTACAATGTATAGTAAATCCTGCTAGTTTTAATCTATTTTTTATTAGTTTCAGTGTTAGTTTTAGTCTTTCTTACTGCATGATGCCAGGCAAGGAGCTTGGACTAAAACTGACACAGCTAAGAAATTGGTAGATAGTGTAGCCCCCCTTGGAGCCACAGAGTGCATGGTTTGCAAGTATGACTGGAAAGCAAAATCTAAAACTTTATTATTAAAAAAATGGTACTCTGATCAAAACTATGTTAAGCACAAAGAGACAGGTTGGCTGACCACAGAGCTGATATCAATGGCCCCATAAAACACACACTAGCTGACATGCAGTAAAAAAAAATGACCAGCAGACACGTTCACCCAGCCCAAGGGGAACCCCACCAGCTACACAGCCGGCCCCTACTTGAGTCTCCCCAACATGCTCGCAAAAAATTCTTCTGACAGCGATCCATCACTTGCTACGCTATGCCAATCGGCTACTCACTGCCATACAGCCAGACCACCTGCCCCACAACTTCAGTTCAACCTGGGTTCATATCCACCTTAAATATAGGCTTTCATAGGCTCTATCAAATAAATTGACAAAGATGAAAACTAAGGACATTTACTCTATCATTTTAGTTTATTGAAACTGAAGGAATTATTTTTCTACAAAGTAATCACATTTTTGGCGACCTAAACATGCTCAAAAACTCAACAAACTGCACAAAATTCAAGGGCGGCGAAAATCTACGTTTCATACAGTTTTCGTCCATGGGCTAGTAAAATGGCTCGCAAGTGTCCCTAGGCCACGTTTCTTCAAAATTTATGAAATTTTTTCGATAGATGTATCATGTCTACAGCTACAAAAAAGCCCCAAACCCAACATTAAGTCAGCCATTTTGAATTTCACAGCCATGTTGGCTGTTGGTGGTTCACAGGTTCCGTACTTTAACAAACTCCTCCTAGAGAATTAATGCAATCGACTTCAAATTTTTGCTGTGCAGTCCCAAGGCACTGACGATGAAAAGTTGTGCTATCTGTGAGTTTTCATTGATGAGCATGGTCTGTCATGAATCAGGAAGTTTTTGTAACTGCAGTGTACCTGCTCAAATCTGCACCATAATGTACATATACAGATATATCTTTATTCACTCAAAGTCATCACACCACCCACTGGCAACAGTAAATGGCAAGTTTTATGCCATTATCTACTGTTCCTAGCAGTTTTGCCACACCAAGCATAAAACAATTGCAGAAGAGCTCTTATCACATTGATGATGCTCTTTTGTCAATCTTGTGAGTTTTCGCATAACACTGTGTTCGTGGTGTGGCAGCAAAGTTCGATGCTTCGCAGATATTCAAATACAGATCTACAACTGACAATACATACTAGTAAGAGCAGCAATAAATACTAGTAAGAGCTCATAGTACATATCACATCAATGGGTTAAATACCTAGGGAAGGAAGTAAGAGTTAACAAAAAGTTAAATCAAAACAAGAAAGTACAATCAATACAAGATAATTGTAGGGGATAGAAGAAGAAGAGCACAGGAAGTGCATGTTAGAGGTTAGGAGTTAGAGGTGTTATAAGAGGAAGTGTTCTTGGAAGAGATGAGTTTTCAAGAGCTTCTTGAAGTTAGAGAGGGACGCCCCTGCTCTGATGGCGTGTGGTAGCTCGTTCCACCACGGTGGTGTCACAAATGAGAATAGCCGGGACTGGGATTGCTTTGTGTGAAAGAATGGCAGAGCCAGGCGGCGTTCGTTGGAAGAGCGTAGCGGCTGAGAAGGAACGTACGTTTGTATTATGGAGTTTAGGTAGATGGGCGCAGACCCGGTAGTTACTCTGTATGCAAGCATTAGTGACTTGAATTTGATTCTGGAGGCCACAGGGAGCCAGTGGAGGTCAGTGAGTAATGGAGTGACATGAGTCATTTTGGGCTGATCAAAAACCAGATACGCTGCTGCGTTCTGAACCATTTGTAAGGGTTTCACCGCACAAGCTGGAAGACCTGTTAGGAGGGCATTGCAATAGTCGAGGCGAGAGATAACCATGGCCTGTACCACAAGCTGGGTGGCATACTGAGTAAGGTAGGGCCTGATTTTCCTTATGTTGTATAGAGACAGCAGCAACATGGTCTGAAAAGCACAGCTGGTCATCAGTCATGACACCCAGGTTTCTCACCACCTTGGTTGGAGTGATGGTTGAGGAGTTAATTTGTAGTTTGATGTTATGGTGGATAGATTGCTTGGCTGGAATGATCAAGAGTTCAGTCTTAGAGAGGTTTAGTTGAAGGTGGCAAGCCTTCATCCATGCAGATATGGCCAAGAGACAGTCCGTAATCTGTGCCGAGATGGTGGGATCGCGTGGCGGGAAGGATAGGTAGAGTTGTGTATCGTCAGTGTAACAGTGGTAAGAGAAGCTGTGCGAGCGAATGATCGGCCCCAGTGAGATGGTGTAAATTGAGAAGAGAAGGGGCCCTAGCACTGAGCCTTGAGGCAGCCCTGTGGAAAGGCAGTGGGAGGAGGATAATTTTCCTTGCCACAAAACATTGTAGGAACTCCCCGAGAGGTAGGATTCAAACCACAGGAGTGCTTTACTCGAGTTTCCCATTGCTGAGAGAGTGGATAGCAGGATCCTGTATTTGACTGTGTCAAAGGCGTTACTTGCAGATTTAATTTTAGTTAGTTTTGCAACCCTACAATACATTTTCAGTTAGTTTCCGTTTATTGTAAAGCCACGTTTTTATTTTTATTTCAGTTAACATGTTTTTCCATAATTTTGTTCGTTTTCGTAAAAGATAATAACCTTGGTAGAAACATAGTATAATTGTATTTAAAGGGGTGGTATTACGCTCATTTTCAGGTTCAAAATCTTAATTAGGGGTTGTACCAGAACAGGTTTACATGGTTTAATTTTCAAAAAACACCATATTTTCCTCATACTGCACATTGCTGCAGCTCCTCTTTTCAGCCTGTCTGTTGTACGCTCCGCTCTTGAGCTACAGAATGATGCATCTTACTTGTACCATATCTTTGTTGGGAGTTGCACATGCGCAGTTCCCAGGTAAGGACTACTAGCCAATCGGAAGCAGAGAAGAGCGGGTCGTAAGAAACAAGGTAGTGTGGTGTGATATCTATGAAAATTACTCCACCAGCATTCTACATTCAAAATACCTTATTTAATGAAATTAAGTCATCTTTTAACTCGTCAGACATGAATATTTCACTTTTGTCCCATTACCACCCTGCCTGAACAGTCTGGAACAGTTGAGAGCCTAATATCAGAAGGACTAAAATTCAAAGCAATGTCTCTGTACGCTTGCAACTAGGGCACTGTTTTTACTTCTTCTGAGCTTTCAGAAGTTCCTCCTTAACCATGTGGAGCAGGAGCTCTCTGCAACATCAATTATGGGAACATTTTGGCTGCGAATGCACGAGCACTGTACAACAACAAAAGAAATTGCATCTCAAAAAAGCAGAGTCATAGTAACCTAGGAGATTTTTCATTCTATCCTGCCACACACAGAAACAAGGGATAGTTCAAAGCCTTTGTTGATACAGTTCAAGAATATTTCAACAGTAAACCAGAGCCACAAACAGTAATGTTTGTGTTGTAAGGCAGTCATGCATACAAAGATCTGTGAAAACACCTCCGGCAAGAGCAGCTACGACATTTTGTGTTTGAACAAACTGATCTGTATCCTAATTTTCTCCAAGCATAGTTTCTTTCCTCCAACTTAGTAGTTGCTGACTCCAGCATAAAAATGGCTTTGATAACTGAACTGTTTTAAAAGTGAAAGTGATGAAAAGCATCTGCAAAAGCAAAACTGGGAAAGAACTGATGTGAGCAGAACAACAAAATAGGAGCTGTTTAGGAGTCTTCTCCCAAATGATATCACATCTGTTCTTAAAACTTCATGTACAAATTAAATATTCAACATGTTTGCAATTTTATTTTTTTTAATTTAACCTTTATTTAACTAGAAAAGTCACATTGAGGTTAAAACCTCTTTTACAAGTGAGACCTATAGTCAAGACAGAGTCAGATAGCAGGATCAGATAGCAAGCAACAATAACAACCAATCACAATAGCATCATCAGGTACAACAGAAAACACAGCAGTCTCCACAACAACATTTTGTACAACACCAAGACATAGCACAACAACACAACATAATACCCAACATAATACTGTTTGCAAGAGTTAAGTGGTAATAGAATTGACAAAGCAGCTGCAGTTAGCAGTAACCACCTCCTTTATTCTATGTTTAAAATCCTTTAGATTTGCAAACTCCAGACTGAAAAGGGGAAGACATGCTATATTGTTAAACAGATAATTTTAGTTTTGAAATGATTGTAAGGAGCTTGATTCTCATAAACCATGTTCTATTAACATTGGTGATCCCCTGACTGTAGCGCCACCACAAGGGTAACGCGTGTGTTTTTGAGTGAAATGTCAGCAATCTGATGGATTTTGAAGTTTGGTACAAATATCCTTGGTGCCCAGAGAATGAATACTTATCACTTCGGTCATTCTTAGTATGTAACAATAATGATCTTTACTGACCCTTCCTGAAATACCAAGTATTTTAGTTGCCAGACCATTGCGAAGTTGCCATGTGCAGATACCCTAAGAAGCTGAAACTGCTCAAACATCCAAAAACCTTTTCACTGAATGGGGTTTTGCACCATGTGTTGAGGGAATGCGTCACACCTCAACTCTACTCTACTCTACTCTATTTTCAGCCTAAGACAACAAACATTGTGATCGACAGCCTGGCAGACAGCCAACCAAGCCAAATCAAAAGAATGCCCTTAGACAGCACAATCCCCTTAAATCACCTTTGGGGTAAAGGAATGCTTTGTTTTGATTTCGGGGTGTGGAATAGCAGTAAATTAGTGTCCAGCGGCTGGAAAATGAAGGATATTTAAAAAAAAAAAAAAAAAAAGGAATGATATTGTGTCTTAAAATCTGATCTGACAAGCTGCTAGGAAGGTAGGAAGAGGGCAATCACAAAAATCAATAGCCGTGTTTCACTGGGAGGAAGGTGACAAGTGCACAAAAAAGCAAAATCTCCTTATTGAACTGCTTGTAAAAAGGTGATGTACTATATAGAAGCAAAGAGAGAAATAGATTAGAGTAGAATAGAGAGGAATAGAGCATTTTACTCAAATCCTTCCTCTTTCTCGCTTTCACCTCAAACATGTCAACACCCTCACTCTGTCATCTCTATTTAGGTGTCTAAATGGCTCCAGGATATTGTTCAGTAGCATTGCTTCCTAAAAAGGCTTGTAGAGTCCTCATCTGCTTGACTCCCTTGATAGAGGGGGTCAGGCAGGGGTCAACACCTGGCTCTCCACCAGCTCCCTAGGGACACAGAGGCTCACACATAAATGTGAGAGGTTCTGTCATGAAATCAAATGCACACACACTGACGCTGAGAGCATACATGTGGGCACTCCCTCACAGCTACACACACGCACTGACACATAAGCTGCATCTTAAGGGGTAACAGTAGCCTTAGCAACATTAATTTCTCCCCTCATTTGTACATTCTCTCTGAACACAGGCAAGTCACACCCAAAACAAATGAGGAAGCGACTCTTTGAAATGTTTTCAAACAAGATACATCATTTTTTTACATAGTTCACAATTATACTAGACGTGCATTCTTTATTGTGCTTGTGCAGCTTACATTTAAAAATTTAAGCTGATCTTGATTTTACAATATTTCATTATTGTCAGCTTGCAAATCCTGAGAGCGTTAAATGGTTCTTCTGGGACTCTTGGGCACATTCATACATGTTTTTCAGAGTGATGGCTACTTGAGGAGCCTTTCAGATCTCTGCCTGCTTTAAAAAAACCCTTGCATCTTTGTTGCCCAGTAAGAAAAGACTTTGGACTGCTTGCCTGTCAATTAAAGGAGCGGCACTGACGTATGATTACAGATGGGTGCCCAACTGATTTACATGTGTTTGAGAATTGGGAGGAATTATACAGCCAAAGGAGATATATACTAAGCACACCTGCAGTGTTGGTATTATTTAACAAAAAATAACATGACATTAAAGCTAAAACTAATAATTACAGAATGTCTATTAAATCAGATAGTTGAAGGAATTCTGTAAAGTAAAATATTTTCTGCTTGAAAGTGCATTTGATGCTGCAAGACATATTGGTTACTTATACATGTAGCTTCATCAACCACCCCTCAGTGATTTCTTTGTGGAACATTGTGTAGTGATTCCTCAGTGGCTGTTCCCTTATGTGGGCAGCACATGACAGACCCACTAGAAATTGATGACAGAGAGAAGGAGTAAGGAAGTTCAGTAAATTAGGTCTAATGGGGATACGATACCAGCAAAGGCTAATGTGAGTGTCAGTAGCCATGTGTCTATTCAAAGTATCTTTGAGCAAGACCCTGCACGGACTGTTCAGTTACTACAAATGACTATTGATTGCAGTATCGAACAAAAGACAAAACTTCACATTAAAAGTGAGGCTGGAAATAGCTCTTATGTTTGTAAAGAAAAGCAAAACAGCGGGATCTACCAGCAACAATGACTTTGACACTACTGTACACCAATATTATGATGTTTTTACATCTATAGTGTCTGCTAGAAATGTCACTATAAAAGCTTAAAAATTTTGTAATAACTTGGTGGTTAGAAAAGTGGAAAGTTTAACTGATACTTGTATAGCTGGGATGATTAAATTGCCCTTGTGGTCACACACAGCCCGCCATGCTGAATTGGTTGAATGCTGATGCTGCAGCACTGATATGAAAGCAACCCACACAAAAGCTCAGGACATGAGCCAAGATTTGTGCCACCAGAGAAATACATTTGGTGTCGAGTCCTGTTATTCACGATTAACCAAACATTGGCACTGTCTGAAAGCTGTTCCAGCTGTGGATTGTGCTGACAGTTTGCAAATATAAACTACATACTTTGTACAATTTTAATTCTGACACAGTTTCTGAAGTTGGAAATAATGTGGAAGAAGTGAATTTGTCATGATGAGTACTACTGACTATGTGAAGACTTGAAAAGGGGGTGTGATAAAATAACCATTGTGATGTCAACAATTACCTTATTTCTGGATCTTGAACCATCCTGGGGACTAAAAGTCAGTATGTCTTCTGCATCTGTTTTGACCTTTTTTCCACAACATTAGGTAAGTGCAATAAATTGCTGGATTAACCTTTGCAGTCATTTTCTAGTATTCAGAAGCAGTGATGAGTAACTAGTAATGTGTTGGATGCTGAACAGAAGAATACAGAATGACAATGTTCTAGTACCAGCTCTTCATTGCTGCATGAATTATTTTGTCATTGCATCATATAGAAAACAGGCACTGAGCAAGTGATGCAAAGCAGTTATGATACTGAGGGACACTTAATTTAGTGCAGCATATTCATATACTAAAGTGGATATCTGTACTTTTAATGGTGCTAGGCATTTGTCAATGTGTACATACTTTGTTGCTCTGTAATAATGTCACCTAACTGCCATCTCTGCTATGACTGTTTATAATTACTAGAGCCGCTAGAGGGCCTTGTCACTTGAGCATATTATGTTGTTTTGGGGTGCTTGCTAAAAAGGCTGATGCTGCTTTTCTTGGGAGGACGGTCTCCACTTTTTCATTTGCTGTGTTTGTTGTTGTTTATCTGTAAATTTAGGATGACTACAGGGCATAGGACTCGCTTTCTGAAAAGTAGAACCATGTCAACTATAAACCAAATTATGCCAAATAAAAAATCAGAAATTGTTTGGCTTATACAACTGATTGCACTGACTGCATCTTGAGAAGCCTTTAATATGTTTGGCTTAACCTTTCGAGTAAGTTTCACATGCAGGCAAGACCTTGTTTGGTCAGTGTGCCTACATGGCCTTTGACAAGTTGGCATGCTGCAACTGGAGCGCTTAAGCCCTTAGGAAACTACAGTTATGGATGGAATTAATAAACATTTTAGCTTCTTATGACACTCTATTACATTTGATTAAAAAATTAAATCAGTCCTGCCTTGGCGGCACTCGCTTGTATATGTGAAGTGATCCACTTTGTTGTACTTCAGTGTGTGAAGGCATGTCAAACATTTCTAAAATAACTAAAGGCTGCTCTTTTGTTATTCCCCATCCTTAAGTTTTTTTTTAAAGTCAACTGGAAAAGGCTTGCAATCTGATTTGCTTTTGCTAATGCAAGGTTACTCTATGTTAAAATCATAAATATAGCACCTATTCTTTTCTAAAGTAGCTTTTAAAGCAGGCAGTAGACATTCAGTTTAGCAGCAAGCCATTCCACTCAAAGAAACAGATGATTGTGACAGATAAAAGGAATGTGTGCACATAGATGTATTATGTTGTTTTGAAAGCAACTGAGATTTCAAGGGCAACCACTTTCATTTGAGTCCTGATGAAAATAGCATGGTTACTGCAAAAACAAAAGAGCAGCCAAGTTAGATGAAATGATAATCTTTCATTGCCTTTTAAGGATTCAGGCATTAAACATTTCTTTAAATGGGCAACATTAACAAGCAGACGTAAATCATAGTTTAGGGTAGGGCCTTACCCAAATAAAACTCTCAGTGGTGGTCTTTTAAAAAGAAATCATACAGCGATCTGGAAACATGGTGTGATTTTTATAGAAGTAAGGGAAAAAATGTACCTTTGCATTTAATGTTACGTAAGCCAAAGGTAACTGCAGATAACTGCCATGTCCATGAGATCACTGCAGCAGAGTCAAAGATTTTCTTTCATAAGGGTCAGCGTTGGTGAACATCTTGCACAGTAGCGCAGAGCTTCAGGATGTACTTACAAAGGACATGTGTGTACTCTGAGACAATCTGTTTATTCTGTCTGGAGAGTGATAACTGAGCAGTGTGAGCCATTTCTGCTGCTGCAAACTGTGGTTTCTTAGGAAGAGCTGCTCCTTGTCCTTGGCATCGCTCACATAGTAGGACTCCTGGGAAATAATAATAATTGTTTCAGCATTACACAAGAAACGGCTTTCAAAAGTCACTAGAATTTATACTCACTCATATTCAAGAATAAATACCCATTACTCCGATCTAATGTGTATATGGAGATTCTAGACTTAACCAAGGTGTGTTTTCACATGAAACTCAACAAAAGTAAGACAAGTACTTTACCCTAGTCTTAATACTAATAATACTATTATAATAAATATTAATACTAATAATTATAACCTATTAATTTAACCTCATTTTAGCGAAAATGCACACTAACCTGGAGCTAAACTCCCCAAAATCCAGGAAATATTAATGGAACTTTGCAGCTAAATTCTAATTGTGGCATCTGTTATTGTAGGACTAGAAAGTCATGAAATGGTGCTTTACATAGAATGTCATACATTTATCTATTAAAATATGAAAAAAAAAAATTTAAAAAAACCTTTAAACTCAGTGCTGACAGGAGTTTAATACATCTGTGTCTACTAGAGACTTGTTAATATACAACTAATTTGTACGAATTATTGTGCATTTTATACGGTAGATTCAAGGATAAAGTTTACTTAATTAGTTAAATAATGCATATCTTGTTTGAAGTTATTGTTATATGCATAAAAATGCCACCAGTTTATTTCCGTACAATGAAAAGCTTGTGCCCAGGCTGCGCTCCAGCTGACATCTGTATATACTTTTGTAATGCTGCTCAGATTACACTTGTTATCAATATAACAACAAAATGTTTATATTAAACATACTGTACCTGCAACATGTTCAGTGTCAGTGTCTGTAATTGGTTTCCCCAATATTATTCACCTCTGGCAACTAAGGCATTACTAATATTTTTTATGTTTGTGTTGTGTTTTTGTAGCCCATTTCTGGGACATGTATCCTGGTCTCCTGTGTCATAGCCATGAACCTAACAAGCCCAACCATAATACAAGCAGCATTTATGTTTACTACATAATTCATTTGGCTAAGCAAATTTGTTTTTTATAAAAGGAATTTTAGGTGCAGGTATCAAGAAGTGTGCCATAACAACTGACAAAAAACTGAACTGTGTGTCAGGGAGCCAGAGTGGCAGCCTCAGCCTCACTACATTTCCTTTAATTACCTAGTAGCCTCTCAGAGAGCACGAGAGTAATGGGGATTCAAACAGCTGAGATGGCCAAACTAACCTCAGGGAACCCTGTGAGCCACAGATAAAAAGTGACTCCCACAAATGCACCCAGCAGAAAAGAGGTGTTATGAATACCTGTGACTTATATAATCCTGATTTTGACAGGGGTGCTGCCTTTAAAAAAAACTGCTTATATACGTGGCACGGTGTAACTTCATGAAAGGGTGCCTGATTATTCTCAGAAGCGTGGGACAACGTGAGGACGGCACTGCGTTTCCATGGAGATAAAACTCTGGGTTAGAGCACAAGTTTTCTAGGTTTCAGGGAACACACACACACACACACATGCATACCTCTGTAACAGAGAGCAGTGCAACTCTTTGTCAAGCTTATAACAAAAGTGGGATTTAAATGTGGCTGTATGAGACAGTGTGAGGGAGAGATAGGAATGAGAAGGGGTGGGGTGGGAGACGGATGGAAAGAGGGAAGGCTGCAAAGTGAGATGTCCCTGCCAACAGGATGTTCATTTTGGAATAGTGGGCATGTTATATTTCACAGACGTTTTGTAACTGCAGAAACAGCCTGGCGCACATTCTCTTGAGTCTCCTCTTACCTTGATGAGAACAGCGCCATCTGTTAAAACTCATGCAACTCTTAACTATGAGGCAGCGCTCCAGTTGTTCATAAATGGGCATCTGCAAAAAATGTTCTTTTTCTGAGAAAAGTTTTGCACTACAGTGTCTGGACAGTGGACTGAAGCAACAACTCAAAAACTCAAAATATTCTGCAGCAGCAGAGTAGTTTGTGAAATAACGTCTCATCACCAAGCACAGCAATAACGCTGTCTTTATGCTCACTCTGCAATATGCTGTAATGTTTTTGAGAAACAACGCTACATTTCTGGTAAGGGCAATTCACCATCATCGGGCAACTGTTGTAAAAATAGAAAATGAGCCTCCTCCTTCTAAATCCCTCTGCTGCAGAGGTCGTACTGTGCTTCCCCTCAGTGCAACATTTTACCAACTCTCCTGTCTTCACAACAAAGGGTCTATGCTCTCATAAGCTTTAAGAAAGTGTATAAATCAGTGTAAGTGATGCAAGTGGAACCTAATGTTTTGCTTCCCCTCTCCACATCACATCAGATGTTGTTTAAATGTCTGTTCCAATCAATCCCCTTTCAAGGCCCTTTTATGGCAGAAGAATTAGCTTCAGGACTATTTTTAGAATCAATAATATTTTCTAATTTCTGACCTGTCAGCCTTACAGGCTCTGTTCTGCAGTGTAAAGGAGATTATTTAAATCTGCTCTGAATCTACTTTAGCTTTTGTTTGAAAATGTGCTTGCAAGCACACAAAGAGAGAAGAACCAGCAGAGAGTTATTGATAGAGTAGCTTATCTTAATTGACTATTGATTATCATGTCTTGGGTCCCGGGTGCCACTGATGCATATTCACTGATACAGAGACACGTCTAATATGTCACATTCTTTACAGTCTAATTAAATTTCTTACCTTCCTGCCAAGATCAATTTATCGCTGCTTTGCATGTCTGTGAGCATGTGTGTTCCTTAATCGATTGGATTGGATTAACTATTGACCCCAAAAGGGGAGTGTTCTATTATGACATAATATATGATAATATGTCTGAAGGAAACTGGTAAAAAAAAATACAGACATGGGAGAGTTGCAGCCTGAGAAAAGTCTCCATGTAGGATTCAGGCCGAGTTTTAGGGAACCCTGTTATCCCTATGGGTACAGCCATTTAATTTGACTCTATAGAGTACATCAAAGAAATTAGCAGCACCAGGGACGTGAAGCCTTAAATTATTTTTAATTAGGAAATGCCTCAAAGCAGAAAAAACTGCAATGATAGTGGTTCTTCCATTTTTCTTCTATAATGACTAATTTTGGTAAATTTGGTTTATCAGCATGCATCATACAAAAAAAATGACCATATGAATTACTTACACTCAGTAATGCTTATGTGAATAAAGCTCGGAATGATTCTCTTGCTTGTGTGCTTTTGAAAACAACATAGAACAATGAGAGTGCAAATCCACAAATGCATCTTCCACTCATGCAAATATCTAAAGATCTGTCGTGGCATTTCACTGTGACTGGACCTACAGTTCAAATGCAAGTTCTACCAACATGAACTCACACACAAACATACACAGGGACAGGGACATACACAAGGAATGAGTTTATGTTGGCCTGGAGGATCTATAAACATGTCAGGACATTGAACAGCATTACACACTATTTGGAAGAATTTACAACATCAACAGGCCTACAAATCAGCCAGAGAGAAAGAGGATGAAAGAAAGAGAGATTTGAAGATGTTGGAAGAAATTAGGGAGCAACCCATGATCTACAACTTTAACACTAAGCATGTGCAGTGTATCCTGACCACTGATGAATAAGTTAGAATAGATGGGATCTATATTCAGTATAACTCATGAACTGCCATTCATAACACAGTGGACTTGTAGTGAAGGCTGACTAAGTGATATGCATAGTTCTCTGTGTTGAAGAGAAATGTCATGTCAATGTCACAGTAGTGATATCATCCCATCCCATAGGTTTCCTGAATTGTAGCATCTGTGCAGCTGAGAAGTGATCCACTTGTTTCAGGTTGTAACACGTTTACAGATTCTTAAATGTTCAAATAATATTAGAAGCCTTATAACTATTCTGCAGTATATTTGTCTTGCCCTCTTTCGTTGTTATAATGCGTTTACATTTGTATGCTAAATCGTGTCTAACTAAACGCCTTCAATTGAAATTGACCAAGATAGATGCTCATTTTAACATAATTTAACTGGTTTCCAAAAGCTCAAATCGTTTATTAGAATAACCCGCACTAGAACTGCCTTGCTGTTTCCTTCGTGCATGTCAACTCACTAGTGTAAAGCTGAATTGGAAACTGGAAATATGTGATTGTGTTAAGTGTCATTTTCATTTGTTTGAAAAGAGCCTGAATGACTGTCTGGGTTTCTTGTTTTGATGATTTTTCTGCCTCTTGCAGTGCCACTGTGTTCAATGCGTCTCCAAGTGCGCACGACCAGTCTGCAGCAGCGCTCCGAAGACCGCATGTCAGGCATCTGGCTGCTCTGCGTTTATTTCTGGAGGCGCTGCTTTTTGCTTAACCACCCCCAACAGGTGGATAAGTCTAGTGGGCAAGAACACCGGCGAAAATACACCCTGGTGGATAACTGGACGCGTTGTTTAACCAGGTGTAATCCACCGAGGAAACTTCGTTGTCGCTTATTTTCGTCTCCAGCATGTCTTGCGCGGTGGGCTGAATGCGGCGTGCGCCGGTCTGCGTATTTTTCCCCAAATGAGACCGAATGGATGTCGTGATCAAAACTGACCAAATCTGGATGTACAGTGGAAATATTGTCAAGTCTCCAAAAATGAGAGGGGGGAATGTAGACTAGACTATAAACCAAGAGAAAGACGGACTGGCATCACAGGCACCAATACATTAACAAGCAGGGGCTTCGTGCAGATCCACACTGCAGTTTTCACATTTGAGAGATGCTAAATTCAAGAAGTTGAGACAATGTTTTTCTTAAGATTTACGCATCTGCTTTACTAGCTCATGGGATCTTGGAATATTTCCCAAAGGAAGAACATTGGTCTCCACAAGCGAAGTTCCGATGCCCAACATCACACAGGTTAGTTGTTTGCTTTTTTACTTGAAATGAAAACATTTAGGGGGGGAGGGGAAAAGGTCGATAGAACGAGAATAAAAAATGTGATTCTTTACGATCCGTCAGTTTGACACCAGTAAGTACAAAGAAGAGCATTCTCTTATTTTCACAACAGTTTTTATTTTTGTATGCTATTTCCTAGGACCTTTTTCGCACACAAACCCGGAAATAAAAATGTCAAAATCACACCTGTGAGTGTATACAGCACCATTCACTGCAGAGTGCACATGTGTGCCAATTTACACAGACCTGATGTCGTTAATTAGTGAATGCTGACAATTTTATGATTTTTTTTACTGTCACTGTAAACACTGTGCAGACCACTCTAAATGGACTGCATGGTCTGCTGGAAAGCTCATCTGTGTAGTGTGTGCTGTCAAATCAATACAACTTTCAGAATAAAAGAAATCTTGGGGATACACTCTTTGTGTTACAAAACAGTTCATATTTTCTATTTCTAAATCATGTATTGATTATGTATTGATGAAAGTGTAATTACTATAAGAAAGAGTCATCTGCACAGAAGGCTGTGTGTGTGTGTGTGTGTGTGTGTGTGTGTGTGCGCGCACGCGTGGCGTGTGCATGCACACAGGGATATCAGCAGACCATCCACAAATCCTTTTGTATTGGAGTTTTTGCTTGGTGGGTGTAGCTTTCCTTTATAGCGGCTGTAGTTTGCTGCAAATGCTGTCCACATTTCACAATCAACAATCAACCTAGTGCGTGTTTTTAATTGGAACTGGCCTAATATCTGTAGAAGTACAGTACAAAGCAGAGCAAAACATATACCTGGCCAAGGTGACATAACCCACAAAGTGCAGAATGTGATGTCACCCTATTTCTAAGACATCTGTCAAAGGAGCTGCAAAACAGACCACCTTCTAAGCCTTTATACCATTCTGTGGACCAATAACTCCCAAAACCACAACTAAGACACACATAAAAGAAACAGATTATTCAGCTGATAACTAAGTGTGGAAAACATATTTTATTTTTTATCTACTTTCTTACTGTAGGCTAGTGCATGCACTTTCTCTGCATTATGCATGATTTTTACTCAACCTCATCAAGATTGAAGTTATTCAGAGGTTGTGACAGCAGGGTTCCCATGTGGCCAGTTCAGAGGTATTTTGATTCAAAGTGAAATTGTTAGAGAAGGGGCCACAGCAATATCAAACTAATGTCCAGGATCTCAAATGAGGTGTGAAAAGCTGCTACCAAAAGGACTCTCCGGTTTGAAAAGGTTCTCAGTGGAGGGAAATTAGAGGCCATTGGGGGCATTTTTACAGCAGTAAAGTGGCACCTTGGCTGCAGAGGAGATGACTGGTGACATCATCCAAAAGTGTTCTCTAATATCTTCCACTTTGGTATTATTAACTTGCATTTCAGCCATTCCTTCTCCTTCAGCACATCAGGCTGTGGGTATGATAGGGTTGCTATAGTGCAAAACCTGAACAATCACATTATTGCTTGCCACCTGCCTCAGAATATTACTGCTCAAACCTGAAGGTGAAATAGCATCAAAGTAACTGGATATGTATCATGTTACCTCAACTAAAGGAATAGTTTTACACTTTGGTTTTTGTACAGATTAAACAAATAAGATGTGTTAAATAGTGAGCTTTAGAGGTTCTGGTATTTTCTTACCTTTTGACATCTGTTTTTCCCTTTTTACAGTCTTTGTGCTATGCTAAAGTAAGCTAACCTCTGATGACCTTCATATTTACTGCAGTCTGTACATGAAAATGGCATCGATCATCTCTAATAACTCTCAGCAAAAAAGCTTATAAGTGCATGTACCAAAATACTGATCTATTCCTTTAAATATGCTATTTTGGGATACAGAGCTTTGCTCACAACACAAATAGTTTTACACATACCGGTTATTTATAAAATTAATTGCTATTTTTCTTCTTGTGAAAGAAGAATCCACTTTTTATTCATTGAATAGAGATACATAGCAGTAATGATTTGTCTTGAGACAGAGAATCACCAGCTTTTTTACATTTAATATCATGTAACCATCTTCACAAAGTTTCTTTCTGACCTGTTTCATTTTTCACCCTCTCTCTCATGAACCCCCGTTTTCTTGTCCTCTCAGTTCCTCGTGGTTTTAAATCCCCTAAAAAGTATTAGAAAAACAGCCAATCTCTTGTGTTTAAATTTACTTGTTTGTGCATCTGTTCCGTGGTTATAGTTAATCTACTATTAACACTGGTTTTAGAATGAGGTCATTATTATGGTTGCATAGACTGAGCAGATCAAAATAAAGGGTTACCTAATTTTTATGATGAACTTATAAAAGAAACAATGTGTACTAGGGTTACTTTTCATCTAACTGTGCATGCTATTTCCTCATCTTCTATTTATATTGAGTATTTTATTATTACAGTGTAGGCTATTTGTAGATCTCACCACCTCCAGATTCTAGAGAACCCAGAGATCTTGTCCCCTTGTTAGGAAAATAATCACTGTACAGTGTCAGTGTGTCAGTGTGAACACTTGTTTCTGTGAAGCACAACCAAAAGTGCTGGAAGCATCATTTTTGCTGTCACCAGGCAACCACTAAGTCAGCTGCTGTCGATCAATTAGCAAGCATCACTAATGACATTAACTAAAGCTATTAGTAACTCAAGAATTAAACATCTTACCATCCACTTCAGCTGCGACACTTGATAATGATGTCTTTTGGAGGAACAGGAGCTACCCCTACTGAGCTCTCCTCCTTGCAATGAGAGCATAACATAAAAGCAATGCACTAAATGTGACATAAATGTTTCAGTTACAGTTTGCGGGACCTATCTGCAGTAAACATATGTTTTAATAAACTTATATTCAATTTATAAGTATGAAATTTTGTGAAATTCCTCTATCCTCCAGACCTTTTTGCAGGCATTTGCTGAAACTGTTCAGGTTGAGGTTCAGGCTCAGGTTACTTTATTTGTACCAACAGGTAGATTTGTTTTGCAGTAGATGAGTCATCCTTGTATCTTAAAAAAAACACAGACAATAGACAGTAGACAGATAAACATATTAAAAGTACTCAAGGTTTCAATCATCACTAAATAAATAAATTATTTAACATTGCTTATGTATCATCTGTGCAACTTGTTCTTCTGAATGATGGCTGCTGGAGCAAAGCTATTTTTATATCACTTTGTTCTGCACTTTGGGACTATAAACCCTCGTCTAGAAGGAAGAAGCTGGAATTCACTGTGCAAAGGTTGGGAGTCATCATTTAAAATCAAACCAGTTATCCATCGTAACTGTCTGGTGTACAGGGCTGCTGGGTTAAGCTCACCAATCAGCCTCCTAGACCATTTAACAATTTGATTTGGGTGGCGATGGCCCAATGGATAAGACCCTTTGGTGTGCGAGACTCAGGTTCAATCCCCCACGGTGCCCCATCTACCATTGTGTCTCTGAGCAAGACACTTAACCCTTAATTGCTCCACAGGCTTGCAACCTCTGAAATGTATAGCAATTAAAAGTCGTTTTGTAAGCGTCAGCTATATGTAAATGTAATGTAATGATTCTGAGTGTTTCAGTTCTTTAAGGATAGGTTTCCAAATCTTGACACTGAAGAAAAAAGACAAAATAAAAGCACGGTAAATAAAGGTCATCACGGTTTTGTCAATGTGGAAATAGGACAGTTTCCTCAAACAAAACAACAGCTCGTGCCCCGTTGTGCACACGATGTCACAATTTGCTTCAAAGTTCAGTTTTGAGTCGAAAATTTACCCAAGATATATGTAAGATTGGGCATATACCACTGTTGAACCCGTAATGGATGGGACTGGATTTTGTCATCTAAAATCAATGATCATGTCTGTTGTCTTAGATATTTGTAGATGAAGGGATTAATTGCCTGTTTCATCTCCATCTTTCTGTATAATCCTCTCACCTTTGTCCCTGTCTCCTCTTCCTCTCTTTCTCCTCTTTTCTTACTTGTGAAAATCAATACCAACAACATGAAGTGTCTACTTCATATAACACCTTTGTCCCTTCTAGTATGAACTCCCCCAGGCTGGCAGCAGCTGTAGCAGTGTTTGTGGAGTGCTTGTAAGCTGAAGCCCGGGGAGATGTCACAACTTTACTACCGGCGGACTGACAGCTCCTCGTACCGGGACCGCATCCCACTGAGAATTGTGCGGTCAGAGTCAGAGCTATCGCCTTTGGAGAAAGCCTACCTCGGAGCTGTGGAGAAGGGGGACTATGCTAGTGTCAAACAGGCTCTGGAGGTATGGGTGTATAGATAAATACATGGAAGATTGGATAATTTGAATTTGATTGGTAAATGGATGAAATAATACAGCCACTGAAACTCTAAATTATGGATAGATGACTGGATGGATATTACAGCCTTAATCTAATTGGATTGATTTAGAATTTATTTAGATTGGATTTATGGGTAATGTCAGCTATGATTATCCTCAACTCATTTGCAATAACATCTGGGGCCTTTATTTACCTTGACAAGTGTCACCCTTTAGTACACAAAATATTGCTGGAGACCAGCTGTTTAGTAGTCCCACACTATCTAGGATGCCCAAAATGAATTATGATGATGATGAAGAAGAAGGAGAAGAGAGGGTTTGAACATGCAGTTAACAACAAAATGGAGTAGGGCAAGTAAAAGCCCCAATATTGCTGCTCAAATTTTCATGACTGCCTTTTTAAGGCCTTTAGCCTAAAATATAGCCAACTAATTCCGAATATGACCACCAAAGCTACTACTTCAAATTGTACTCCAACAATTAAGTATTGTACTCTTATAACATTGATGGACAGTTGTATCAAATATTAAAATATATGCAGCAGAACCAGACATCAGAACAGATTCCTCTTTGTCAAAACCTGGTGCCTACATTACCCAAAATGCAACTCAGCCACTGACAGTTCAATCAGAGATTCAGCTGTGTTATGTTAGTAGCTGCTAACTTAGCCTTGAGCTGTTAGCCTTAAGCAAAGATGAGAAGTAAGCTGTTGAGGTCTGGTAACCTCACTCCACTTGAGGCAATTTATCAAATTCCACACAGCTCCCTCTGGAGCCACAAAAGGCCATATACAACGTTTTCACACATGCAGTCGCATCCCCTTAGACCTGTCAAAAGACTGATGTGTAAAATGGCAAAGAGTTCCCCTTTAACCATTGCTAAAATTGGTAGGTTACCAGAATGTGGTCATCAGAGACAGCAAAGCCTCAGAGCAAAACTAAACAAAAATTGATGTATTCCATGACAGTGAGTAGTTTCCCCTCTAATCAATGATGAAACCAACCCTGACTTGCAATCACAACCTTATCTTGTCAGGAAGCAGAGATCTACTTCAAGATCAACATCAACTGCATCGACCCTCTCGGCCGCACAGCTCTGCTGATTGCCATTGAGAACGAGAACCTGGAAATCATTGAACTCTTGCTGAGCTTCAGCGTCTACGTTGGCGATGCCCTGCTGCACGCAATCCGCAAGGAAGTGGTGGGAGCTGTGGAGCTGCTGCTCAATCACAAAAAGCCTAGCGGTGGCATGCAGGTGAGGAGGGGGTGGAAGCATTTCAAATTAAGAGTGCTTTATTCATGAGGTAGGAGTGTGTCAGTGCACAGACAGTGGGCTGATGACAAGGCTAGGGGCATACTAGGGGAGAAAGTAGTATTGTTGATGCTTACTTTGTGTCTCTACTTTCAGTTTTTCCTGCGACCAAATTGCATAATAGTCAAAAGAAAAAATCCATAAAACTGTTATTTAAACACTGTGACATGTGCCAGTTTTGTTTTTAAAAGGTGTAATAACCTTTTTACCAACTGAATATGAAACAATGTTATTGTTTCATAACATTTATGAGCAATAATTTACTGTATATAACTTAATGGATAACAAAACTCCCAGCCTGCTGTGTTTCAAAGCCTAGAAAACAGATCACTTTGACACAGTGGCACATGTGTCAAATCACAGGAGAAATTTTGGATCTTAATGACTGGTAGAATGCAGTTTCAGCCAGTGAAATACTGGTTCTCATTGTGTAGCTTATAAACTGTATGTAGTTGCCTGGCTTTCATATCATCCAAAATAATTGACCAAGTATTGTTGGAAATAGCAACAACCAACACTTCAAAAAGCTGTCTTCATAAGCCTTTTTCTATCTTTTGGAAAAGAAACAGGTCTAACAGAAAGAGATTTAATGAGCATGTTCACTTAGAGAAAACCTGACGTATGGTTCATCCCAAAGTAAGAGTTTACTCATAATTCTTTTTAATCCTGTAAGGATTCAGATTAGTTAGGGAATGCAACATTACTGTTCATAAAGAAATCTATCTGTAGATGAGAACTGCCTGTTAAGAGCTTTAATTACTGTAATCTAAAACAAATACAGTCTAATTCATTTCAGATTTGTGGCCCTTTGCACTGATTGATCTCCACTCAAGGAGCCTTCTCTTTTACTTGTTCCTGCCACATATGTACTGTACACACTGGAGCTCACATTCGTACATGCTTCACATGCTATCTTCCTCTCCCTATCAGCAGTAATGCACCATCAACCACAAGGAACAGATGTTTTTGGCTTCATTGATCAACTGAAGGGGAGGCATTATTGCTGTTCCTGTTCCTAAAGTGAAATTGTGAAAAAGATAGAAAAGGAAGCATATATTACGGGACAAAAGAGACCAGAAACGTGCTAGATAGCTCAGGCTTGTCTGTTAAATGGTTGTGGGGGGACTGAGATCAACAATTTCTATCAATCTTTTGGCACATTTCCTCTTTACCTTAATGCCTTCGTAAGATAGTGCTTCTTCCCATTACATGGGTAGGTTGTGAAATAATAATCACTCTAGCGCTTCCAAATGTTCCCAAGAGAAACTCATTGATTATATTAAAAGGCTGTCTGGAAAACAGCATCCTATCTGTATCTGCAGTGTCTTCTCTGAGATTTATTATTAAGGAGATTCATTTTTTGCTTTGCTGGGATTGTGCGTATTTGTCTTTCTAGTTTGCAGGCTGTCTGAATGATGTGTTTGTAATAATCTCACAAATGGTATGGCTTATTTGTTTTCCGCTGAGGAGCATATTGGATATCAGGGTTTTAAACAGCTTCATGTATAATCCTCTGAGTACAGATATGCATCTGTCGGAGGCACAATCACTGGCACTCACAGTGTTTCTCAATTAAAAGGGCCTAGGGGCGCTTCTGTGTTTTGTTGTTTTTTTCTTTTCATAGTCCACATTTTGCTCATTGTTTTGTGGGTTTCTGTGTTGTACCTTCATATCATATGCGCGTAAAGATAGTTAGGTGTGGGAATCTACATCTACTACCTATATACATAACACAGAGCATGAAAGTAAAGCAAGCATAATCATGCTTGCTTGAAGCCACAAAGATTTGAGCATATTACCCGCAGTGTCATTCAAAAACAAAACTGCTCACTGTCCCATTTTATACCAGCGTTAGCTAAACAGCATCTAGGATGTTTGAAGATGACAGGTGAAAACCAGTGGGGAGGCTCGAAAAGGAGCACAGTGAAAACCAAAGCACACTTTGCTTTTGCAGATGCTAATGTTACATTTGTAATCAATATGCTCATGGTGGAGGCCTCATCCTAATATGAGTAACAAATAAGCATCACACGGACAAGTGGGCTATAATTTCATTTCTATTCTCCACTATTATCATAACTTCACATCTACCAGCCTGCACTCCTCCTGCTCTGTGCTTGGACACAGGCCAAGGCTGTTTGATGTAGATTATTTGATGTCCCTCCTCCTCCCACATGGAGAACAGAGTATATAGCTTATTAGATCACCCTCCTCTGCGAAGTATGACGACTGTCAGACATGGTTTTGTGCCACTCTTTGGAGCAGCTGCGGCACTATGACTGCTCGGAGAGTAAACTACACAAGTTATTAATGTCCACATGATAACATGACTTTTTGTGACTTTTTTATGAATGATGAAACATTTGAGAAAATGAACCAATCCCCTGGATAACAATTCTTCCTATTTTGTTCCTCAGTAGTGGTGAGATTTCCAGTAGGGCAGCCAGGTAGAAGGTGGCAGCTGGAGCGGATCCCGTTAAGATGTTTGGGTGTATGAAATTTTGCCAGTCCAGTAAATGTATTTTATAGCCTCTCAAACATTACATTGGAACATGTCTGAATTGAATGGCATAGCTCCAGATTGAAGAAGCAAACAATCAACCTAGACATGATGGATCCAGCACAGCAAACATTGACATGACAGTGCTTTTAACTGAAATGTATGAGGGATACAGGAACATTTTCTTGGCAATAAAGGATGTCATCATAGAGGTAAAGAAAATACAGAATTAAATGACTGAAAGCTGATGACTGAGATTGAGCAGAGAGTTGGCAATGAAGAGGACTTCAACTTTGTCCTGAAGTGAAATGTGACCAAGGAAATATCATAAAGAAGGTGGAAATAAAATTGCCAACATTGAGAATAGGAGCTGTCACTCCAATCAACACTTCCACTCCCAGAACACTGTGGGACCCAGAAGTCGGAGAGTTTCATAGAGAAAACTTCGGCCTATGATCGAACATGTGCACAGAATCAAACCACAAGCAGTGGAGCATAGTAATCCAAGAAGTATTATCGCTAGATTACTTACCTTCAGGGAGAAAGATAGTATTCTGTGTCTGACTATTCAAACAAACAAAACTAAGCCCTTGCTCCATGGGGGCTGTGAGGTCTTCATCAGAGTTGACATGTCTGCAGAGTTGTACCAAAAGCATAAGAAATACGCCACAGTAATCAAAATGAGACACAGTGGCACTTAACCTTTAGTTTGGGTGGCCTTGTGAATAGTCTAACAGAGAACAGAGAAACACAAAGGCAATCAGATAAATCAATTAAATGAATGAATGATAGAGATGATACTCTTTCTACTAAGAGGAAATGGGAAGTTGATCTTGAGGAAAACATTGAGGATGTGGAGGAGTGGTCACAGGTTTGTTTAAATGTACATTCTGCCTCTTACAATTGGAAGCACAAGTTGGTACCTCTACTGTTGGTGATTGCTATCAATGGAAATTCAGTAATTTTGAATTTATTGCTGCAAATTAAGCATTGCTGTTGGCTAGAAGGCCGTTTCCTCTCCAACACCGTTTCAGTGGAGGGTGGAGATATCAAACTACAGTATATCCCTCTAATAAAAAATGAAAGCTGGACATGAAAAAATATGGACACTTTATGTAACCTTTAACAATAACCTTTAAATAAAAGTTGATGAGGTCATTAGCCAATTTTGAGGTGCCGCATACAGTGATTTGTTTGTGTTTGGGGGTAAACTTGCCTGTGGAGTGACCCAAGTGTTTGCAAACAAATTAATATTAATTTACTTTTGTGATAACTTTGATCCATAGCAGTATTGTCTTGCCTGTTGAAGTGTATCCTACATACATTCTCACTCCACACCGGAGGGTCTAGACTTCTGTCGGTGAGAACACTTCTAAATCCAGCGTGTAATGTAAAGTGTTGTAATGTAATTTGCTGTATTGCACTGTATTGTGCCTCTTTATTTAAATTTAAATTTAAATTGTTTAAATATTATATATTAAAGAGAGAGTAGTGGTAACACTAGTGAGTTTCGCTGGTACTATTTCTGTAAAAATATAAATGTATTAATTTTTATTTTGAAGTTGTCTGTTATAAGTACAAACAGAAATAGTATCAGCGAAACTCACTAGTGTGAACACTACTCTGTTTTTAATATACAATATTTAAACAATAAATAAATAGATAGATGGATAGATGGATGTAGATATAATTGTTAATATGGATTACTTCTCTTAGATAGTTTTAGAACAAATCAGAATGGCTATAAGGAAGGGTGCCTCCATTTTATAGCCTTTACCTCTCTCATGAAGCAAGATTGGTCAGTGATAGCCCTGGCCATCCATTGACTGTATTCCACCTGACTTACACACTCAAAACCATTATCTATGAGTTACACCACAGGAACAGAAGCTGTAACTGTGATCTGAGAGATCTGAGCTCACAAAACTATTGACTATAGTTAATAATTACTAAACCTGTAGTTGTCATTCTGTTCTGTGTCATTGTGCTGCTAAAGAGGCACAGACAGAAAGGTGTGTGTCCTGTGATTATTACAAAAACCTTTCAGGGATATCTAATTTATTACTATTGTATATTTTCAACAGTTTTATACAACTTCCTTGAATCTATGGAAACATTTGTTTTGTGGGTGTAGTAACCACCAAATTTCAAATGAATTATTGACTAGGACCTCACTATTTCTAAAAACCTGGCTATGGCCCTGGCAGTTAATCAAGTCATTGAGAGACTCACATAGAAGCTCACAAGTTGAATATTTTCCATGAGTCCCTTGTCACCTCACTTGTCAACCTGTCACTGTGTTTTAATATCACTTGTCTCTTCTCATGGAGAAAACTCCCTCTGGAAAGCCTCCTGCTGCTAATGGCGTTTCAGATCAGGTTATCAGATGAGAACACCTGGTTGCCTCTGAGAGATCAATATCAGCATATTGTCAGTTTAGCATATTGAACTTCCTGTCCGTTCCTTGAAATACAATAATCCAGTGTATTAAGACAAATACGACAATTAAATTGCATCCACAGTCTGACTATTGCACATACAAAACACGTACAATACATAAATGATTATGCCAGAGAAGCACGTACAAGAAAACAGAGCCAAAACTACAGTGACTGCACTCTGGCTAGCTAAAGCTATAGCTGGTGAGATAACCCCAGCTACCCTAGCTGAAGCTAATTCCCTCCCTCTTTTCTATGTATGTTTCCTGTATTTAAAAACAATGTGGATGTTCCAACATCTCGGTAATGGAGTTAAATATACCACAGAAATAAGACAATAGCTAAATCTAATAATAGAAGCATGTTAGGTTCTCCAGTCAGTGCAGTGACCAACACTGATAAAGATCTGGAGTAGGTCCCCGGGCGCTGCACAGCGGCTGCCCACTGCTCCCTTGAGGGATGGGTTCAATACAGAGAATGAATTTCGCAACATGTATGTGTATGTGACAATAAAGTATCTTCTTCTTCTTAAAAAAAGCAATCTGGTATCTCTGATTCTAATTAATTTGGTTAAGCTTAATTCAAATCACATACTTAAATCTATGAATTGATTGATGGAAAATAGTTCATTTGTTCAAATGTATGGCTGGAAGAACACATTTTGTTTGTTTACATTAGAGGGTAGCAGAGGATTGGATTGTCACTCCTGTTGGCATATTTATATATAAAAACTGATCTAGGATTCCCATTCTGCCCACTGCCATTGACTTTTTTTCCTGTCTCGTCCCAGTCCCTGTGATTTGTAAAACTGACTCCAATCCCACGGGAATCTCACAGCAATCTCATGACCCACAGGTGTTTTTTAGAAAAATGGCAGACTCTAGGTTTTAAGGTTTACAATAGGAGGGCCTGCTCTTTCAAGCTATCAGTCACTCATGTCTTAAACATTAGTCTTGGTGACGCTGTCTCACTAGAACTAGAGCCTCTTATTCCCACCATGTTACCAACCATTCTCTGACTATCTCTCGTCTCTTTCTCCCTCACCACAGAATCAGATTATAAGCCTTCAATTAAAAGAAGCGAAAAGGGCCAGCTTACTCGTCTGCAGCCCGCAGCCCTGTATGACATGGGAATAGCAAAAGGGCTTAGCTGGAGTGGGTGATAAGAGGGATAGGTGGAATGACTTTCTTTCTGAGCATAATAATTCCCTCTGAAATGTGTGAAATTTAGATGTTTTTTACTACACTGTGGCCTGTACACCTACACTTTACAGTTGTCTTGATATGGATGGCATTTTGTCTGTGACTTTGACCAAGGGCATAATTTCATGCTGGCATTTGAACAGTTTTCACTGCAGCTGCCAAAATACTGATTTCTTGATTCCACTTCATTGTAAAGACCTTTGACCTGCACTCTGCGGTGAACATCTTTCAGGCTCTGTCTTTAACCAAACCAATTAGGCTACTTCCACTGTGCACTGAGCATGACAAGTCTGGCAGGAAGAAAAAAGACTCTGATGTTTATAAATTGGCAATAGATCACATAAGACAAAGGCTAAATGTGCTTCTTTGAGAGCTTTATTCAATTTATGTGTGATTAAAGCTTATATTCTCTCCTCTCCTCTGAAAGGTTCCTCCTATCTTATTGGACAAGCAGTTCTCTGACTTCACCCCTGACATCACTCCCATCATTCTCGCTGCTCACACCAACAACTATGAAATTATCAAGCTTCTGGTGCAGAAAGGTGTGTCTATGCCGCAGCCACATGAGGTGGGTAAACCATTCATGGTGTAAATTGTATCTGTATTTTGGTGTTATTATCTGCATAAAACCACATACCTCCAAAATGTCAACAGACGCCCAAGGAACAAGCAAAAGGCTTGTGTACAGCCAGATTAAAGTGCAGTTTTGACATTATCCAGTGGGGTTATGAAATGTTGAGTCAATCAATAGAATACATTCAGATGATACAGAGTATGACTAAAAACAGTATTAGACATAGGGTCTTATTTATAAGATGTAATCAAATAATAGACATGTTTATAAGAGTAATGTTTGTAAGCACATATGTTTAGTTTAGATTATGAACAAATAGCTTACTGTTTTAACTGTAAGTGTAAATTTCTAATATGTGTAAATTTTCATGTAATTTATAAGGTCAAAAACTCACTGAATTGTCCATCATCTAAACATCTAATAACATACCCACTCATTAGTTCACATGGTGGCTACAGTGCTTGTATTACTAGACCAAAACATAATCTATTACAAAACACAGGAAAGCCCTATTAAGATGTGTCCATGCTTTGTTTGATGTTGCAGGTGCGCTGTAACTGTGTGGAGTGTGTGTCTAGTTCAGACGTGGACAGCCTGCGGCACTCGCGCTCACGTCTCAATATCTACAAAGCACTGTCAAGTCCCTCACTAATTGCACTCTCCAGCGAGGACCCCTTCCTTACTGCGTTCAGGCTCAGCTGGGAGCTGCAGGAGCTCAGCAAGGTGAAGACAAGAGTGGCGGCGAATAATGGGGTTGGAAAATAATTTGGTGGGATTTGATTTTAAAGAACTGAAATATAAGCTGAATGTTGCATTAATTAGCCTCGATGTGCCCTTTCATGTGACATTCAATGGCCTGTCAATTTATTAAACAAGCATTAGTATGAATTGGTCTTGTTAAATGTCATTTGATAAAAAAGGAGGAAAATACCACAAGAAATAATTAAAAAATCAGAATCCTTGCCTGTTATTAATAAATGTCTGTAAACAAGTTTAAAACAGCTTCATGACACAAAATAACCAGAGGCAATGATTGATTTAGAAACATCACTTTCTAAATGCACCTTTACTCTGAGATTTTCCTTAATATATTGCCCTACATTTAAGGTGGAGAACGAGTTCAAATCAGAGTATGAGGAGCTGTCTCAGCAGTGTAAACAGTTTGCAAAAGATCTCCTGGACCAGACAAGAAGCTCCAGAGAGCTAGAGATGATCCTCAACTACAGAGATGACATCAACTTACTGGAAGAGGAGGGCAACAATGACCTGGCAAGACTCAAGCTAGCTATCAAGTACCACCAAAAAGAGGTAAGCACAAGATGTGATATTAGTACATAATGTTACTGATTATTTGTCAGTCTTACTTTCATTTTTACCCTAAGAACAAGGTATTCAGCTTATGATTTAAGACTAATCCATAATTTTCTGAGTTGATCAGATGGCAAAAGCTGTGAAAAGAAAGGCAGTGTGAGTCAGTAAGTCAATGAGTGAGTGAATGAGTTCTATAGTTTGAAAGCTGTAGTTCGTTCTCGCCGTGCCCTTATACTGTATAACAATTAAAACACAGCAGTAAGAAATCCCATCTTTTTTTCACACTTTTCCATTGTTTTCATCTATCTACTGTACAGCTTGTTGTTAGATTTTAATGCCACATGCCCCAGGCAACCTACAGTATGTTGTAAGCCTGGGGAAGAGCGCCAAGCTTGGAGTTTTTGCTGTGCCAAGCCAATGTCTTCTCACAGGTGTCAATGCCAGCCAATATAAATTGGTGTAACGATGTTAGATTAGCATCAGGTTCTTTGTTGATGGTGCCAGATGCTGGTTTCGGGTAGAATTTTATCTGTTTTCACTTTAGCAGCTCACATTAATGACAGATTAGCAAAGCTTGAATTCCATTACCAAAACATTGTAGCTGCAAGGTGATACAGATTCCATATTAAGCTTGTAACTGTAGCACTACATGTTGGATGTTTACTTCCTTGAAATAACATACAGATAGCTACACAAAATCAGTTCAGTGATTAATATCACTGAAATGACAGTTGCATGTTTCTGCATGCAGTTGCACTCAGTTAAACATACATACATGATCTATAATGGTTTGTAATGGTTAATGCAGAACATATACCTGTGTTTTGTAATGCAGTGGTAATGAAGTGTTGATTACTTTTACAGCCCAGTTTCAATTTCCTGAAAGTAAATCATGCTGTATTGTTCAGCAGCTTTGTCAGATATGAATTGAATTTCAAACATATTTAAGTAATTATAAAGGAAATGGTTCAAACCTGATAACACCACAGTGATTTTTTTCCGCTAGTCCACTGATTTCATGCTTTTGTTTCTATTATGTTATCCACATTTTCTCAGTGGGTAGAGCCAGGAGCAATTAGTGTGGGTCGGTTCATGAAAAGTGACATTGACAAGCTACTTTAGGTACACGGCTGCATGAAGGGCACCCAAGCTTCTCTCTACTCTGTCTCTGCTGACAGAGATTAGTAGGCAGGCGAGAACGGAAACAGGTCAGCGTTGTGTATTGCCCAGAGAACCTGATAAGGATAGGGCAGTGAAGAGTAGAGGCAGCTTGGGAGAAGCTGGTCCCGGTAAACAAATGTGTAAAACGTACCGGTGCGTACTGGCACACTTTAAGCACTGCATTCGCCAAATATTTACCTGTCAAAGCTTCGTGCTGTGGGTTAATAGAAAAGGGTTTCCAAAAAATCATATGACTGATGCATAAGCTATGGTTGTCTGGGTTTAATGGAGGATGTGTGAGGCCCGGTTTTCATAGTGTGCTATGTGTGCTGTAAGTTATGGAATGGCTGAAGGACTCTTCAGGCAACAAGAAAGGGGTTAAATAACTATTTGACTGCAGAATTGTTCAGTTGAATATGAAGGTGAAGAAATATGATGAGGAAGCAGACACAGCACTCCCAAGAGGGACTTATAATTCATTCAGCTGTCTTTAGCTCTGCCTGGCTGTCAGAGCAGATGCACATTGCGATTTATGAGGCTGCCATTTCCTCCATCATCCATCCAGTTGTTGCGCATCGAGACACAGGTTGGCAGATAAACATGTTGGGTCACAAAAGGACAACTGGGAGTTGTGCAAATTGCCAGGTGGACATGATGATGGACAGTCACCTGTCACCTCACCCAACCTCTCTGTTGTTGGCAGTAAATATGTCATTGCACTCACTGTAAACAAACATCCCCTGCTGCCTCTGCCACAACTGTTCCTCCACACATCTCCTCTCTCCAGGAGTGTTTTAATTATCCAGGAGATGTCCCAATATGCCCTTCTCCTGCATCCTATCAATAACACACTTCAATCACACAAGGACTTTGATGGAGGACAGTGTCTCATGATGTGGGTAACAATCCACCCAGCTGCCCTTTTCAAATGATAAATGTCCCAGCTACCTAGAATGGTTAGCAGTCATTTCAAGGTAGTTATTTTGCTGGAAATATTCATTCTATGGGTGTTTGTGTGTTGCAATAAATTATTATATTGTTGTGTATTTTATGTAAACAATATCCTACTTAAGATAAATTAGCTCTGTAATTTAGCCTGTTAAAGCTGGGGTAGGCCATTTCAGAAACTATTTTTGTTATATTTGTTTTTTTGTCTTTTTACATCCTGACAGCAATCAATAGATTATATGCTCTGATACAAAAATGAAAAAATTCCGGTATCTATGACTGTAATAAGCCTGTGTGCACTCTGCCTGTTCACTCATTGTGCATGAAAATGTGTTGGGGGAGTGGCGTTGGAGGGAGGACTGAAAAGAGGGGGTGCCTAGCTTTAAATCTTATTTTCCTGAAACAACTAAAAATTTGCTGAATTGCTGAAAAAGCATTTTAACCCTTTTTCATCATTCTCTTGAAGCAAACTGCTTTATTATATTTATAGGAAACAATAATACTGCATTGGAAGTTGTGTTTTTTACCATTTGTTTTGGTCTCAATTTTAGACAGAGATTAATTGATTTAATGATTTTTTTGCAGAATGTGTAGTAGTGTAGCATGTAGAGAGAATAGAATAGCTTTGAAAAATGAGCTGTGTGAAACCATATTTGATATAAATTCAACCTCACAAGCAAATAACAGCAGTTACTGTGCCAGCACTGTGCCATAAGGTGCAGCATTTTGTGGGATTTTTCAGACATTCTTTAGTAAACTGTTAATTGAGTCGGAGGAAGTAAACCTAAAATGTGTGAAGTATTACACAGCATTCAACATTATGACCATTGCAATTTCCACCCAAATGAGAATTTGCAGTGCAAAAGTATTAAACTCATTGTAGAACTGTCAATATAACAAAGACTTCTGCTGCAGTTTCCTGAGAGGGTAAATGACATGTGTAGAGTAAATGTACGTACACACGTACGAAAGAAATAAGTATTTATAGTAACTGTTTTGTACCTGTGACAGATGATCTTTAAGCCAGACAGAGTTTTGCCCCCCCTGTGAGGCATCAAGGGTTAAGTAGACAGTTGGACTGGAAAGGCTAGTTTGCAGCTAGCAGTTGTTATTTCAGGGCACTTTGTCTGTAGTGTGATCTCCACTCAACTCTTTTAGCGATGTTGCAGACAAACACTCAAGCTCTTATAATTGGCTTGACATTCAGCCTGCATGTGTGATTTTTTGTAGAACTTGCTGTTTGTGAAAGTTGCAGTGAGTCACGAGCCACAACTGAACTAACTGAAGGACAGTTCCCCTCTCAACCCTCTTGTGTGTGTGTGTGCATGCTCGTTTACATTTTTTTAATTTATCCTTACATCTGTGTGTGTTTTCTGGCTTTGCTGCTGCTGTGCTCTCAGGGATTAGAAAGGCAATGTATAATGGTTTGAAGAGAAATCTCCACAGGCCTCCAGTCAAAAGAGCTGAGCCAACAGCTAGAGCAGCCTGTGCTTTGATGCAGCGGGAGGCCAAATCAGATAAATATGATCAGTAACAGTGCCGATTATCCTCACTATCTCCCTGAGGGTTTCAACAGTGGATTACTCTCATTTGTACTGATACACTTGCAAAAATAGGTGAGTACATTGAAGATTCACAGTGTGAGTGAAAACGACTGTCGCCATGGGAAAGCTATAAATTTTATATGCTGTAGTTTGCCGTTTCCCCCTTGTGATATCTCATAAAAAGTGCACATGAGGATCTCAAGATGTTTTTTTAATGTCTCTATTAAGATGAAATTGCGCTAACAGGAATGAGTGTTATGCAGTGAAGGACCATTAGCACTGAGTTGTTTCAGCAATTCACTGCAACAGATATCTCTCATCACAATTCACTCTCCAGTGTTGAGCAATGTTCAAATGGTTTTCCTCAACAAGAAAAAGAGATAGATGCAGGTGTTCTCAGTGCAGTTAGAAAAATACTCACACAAGATTATTTATTTTCTAACAGGTGAAATAATACTCATGCTATAGCTCGATTTTCTTGTAAACTGAATGACCAGTTAGATGTTTTGCAGTCATAAGAAGGATGTTATGGGATTTGATTGTTACAAAAGTATTTAGTTTATATTACACATGTACACATATTCAGGGACTCAGTGGACATTTTCAAGACCAGCTTTCATGTTTGTGCTGCTTTGGAGGTGTCATGTAAAGTCCATCAACACGTTGTTTTTATAAGCTTGAGACCAGTTCAGCTGCACTAAAGGTGACAGGCAGTAAGCAAACCCTTTATTTATTTTATTTATAAAGCACCTTTTTTTAACACAGGCTATAAATGCTGTACATATTGTATATCACAAAAGTGAGTACATCCCTCACATTTTTGGAAATATTTCATTATATCTAAATGTTCAAATTGGGCCCAATTAGCCATTTTTCTGTGTGTGTTAAATTTGGTGCAGCAGCCAGTCAAGCATGGTGGTGGGAGTGTGAAGGCTTGGGGCTGCATGTGTGCTGCCAGCACTGGAGAGCTAGTGTTCATTGAGGGAACCATAAATGCAAACATGTACTGTGACATACTGAAGCAGAGCATGATCCCCTCCCCTCAGAGACTGGGCCGCAAGGCAGTATTCCAACATGATAACGACTCCAAGCACACCTCCAAGACGACCACTGCCTTGCTAAAGAAGCTGAGGTTAAAGGTGATAGACGGGCCAAGCATGTCTACAGACCTAAACATTAAGCATCTGTGGGGCATCCTCAAATGGAAGGTGGGGGAGCCTAAGGTCTCTAACATCCATCAACTCGTGGTGTTGTCATGGAGGAGTGGAAGGAGTCCAGTGCCAACCTGTGAAGCTCTGGTGAACTCCATGCCCAAGAGAGTTAAGGCAGTGCTGGAAAATAATGATGGCCACACAACACATTTGACACTTTGGGCCCAATCTGGACATTTTCACTAAGGGGTGTGCTCACGTTTGTTGCCAGCGGTTAAGATATTTATTTGAGGGGACAGCAAATTCAAGCTGTACACTCACTACTTTACAGTGTCAAAGTGTCATTTCTTCAGTGTTGTCACATGAAAAGATATAATCAAATATTTATAAAAATGTAAATTGAAACGGGAGAACATGAAGGCATGAATGATGCTTTCAAAGTCAGATAGTAATTATATGTTTTTTAGCAATGCTTCTGAGTTCAGAAAACACTATTGAACCAGTTGGTTGACATAGTTTTCGGATTTAAAATAAAAGTCAAATATACAGTAATGCCAAGATTTCTTGCATGACATTGGAGGCAAGTGGGCCAATATACTAGAAAACATCCTTAATAGCATTTTCAAAATGTGTCATTGTTGGCATTGATGGGCAACGTAGTAATAAAATACAGAAAATTCTGCTAGAAACCTCTTATTTAATTTAGGGAGGCAGTAAATTGAGATAAAGCAGGCAGGGTTATGACTTGATTTTAAACATCTCAAAGCTCTGAATATTGTTCTATTAATATGATGATAGTGACTGATGTGTTTAGTGGTTGCTGCAAGCAACAGCAAGGCCTCCACCACAGCCCGTGCACCTTGAGGAGTTCATGTAACTGTAGTGTGGAGGGCGGAGTGAATGGCAGCAGTCCCCAGTCTTTAGCCAGGGCTTTGTCAAAATGAGAAAATCTAAATTATGGGATGTAATGAAGTCATTCAGGATAAAGGTTTTGTTTTGAAATACCTGCCTAGTGGTGAAAAGTGGACAAGTAACCCTATTTGTTGCAACAGTCTTACAATCAGACAGTGTGATCATCCCTGCATGGGTTCATTCAAAAATCATGTTTGTCTTCTGGATGTTCACTCACATCATGGAGAGGTTTAAGTATGTTATAGTTATAGTAAAGTATATTATAGTATAGATTTAACCTTTGCAGGTTGAATGTAATTAACTTGTAACAAATGTGAGTTGATGAATGATGACTATACTGCAAAGGGAAATGTATAAAATCTCTCTACATGGTCCTGTGCAATGTAAGAACACCATAGATTTTTTTTAAATCATGAATTCACACTCAAAAAAGATACCCTTTCCATTTTAGTGTCCAGGAATGCAAGGAATGATCAGATTTTGTCAATGATTTTGGCATATTTGACTCATACAGTTTTAAAAAGTGTTCACTATATGGCAAAAGTTTTATTGTTCTTTTGATATTTTAAATCATCAGTCTGCTGTAGAGTTCATATCCATCTGTGTTTAAACTCTTGCTAAAGCAAAAAGCAGCTAATACATAACCAGATGTAAAGTGTGTGCTTGTCAGTGTGTGTCTGTGAAAGTGGAGTAGAAGAGTTTCAGCAGACCTTTTATGTAAGAAAAGCTGCAGGGGAACCTGCTTTCACATAGCCGGGAAGCACCCTTACTTGTCCCCTCACACACTGATAAGCACTTTCCTGGCACTTTTGGTTAGTTGTCGAGGGAATAGAGGCTGCAAAGGTTGTATAAGGACACTTTCCCAGCTGGACTTGAAACTCAGGAGGGGTCCTGTTTGAGTTGTCTGAACAAGCCACCTAAGGCAATGTGACACTTTACTACAGCTTACGTTTGGGAGTGATTGAGAGTCGAGACAGATGAAGGAAAGGTAAAATAACAGAGGTGTTTGATGTCTTTGTACTGTTTCCTCCAGGAAAAAGGAATAGGAAGAGAGGATTTGTATAAGAAAATAGCTGTGCATAATGAAGGGAAGTTAAGATCAGGGGATTCTGGGTGGGGATTCAAAATACAACAGCAAAATAAATAAAGGAAATGAAGAAAGGATATTATTCTGTCTCAATTTCTATTGCCAGTAAGGAAAACGTATGAGAATGTATAAGGTACTATAATTGCTTAGCTGTTTTTCTAACTTAGTGTATCTAAAATATGGGAGTGTAATTCCCTTGCTGCTTGAATATTTTATAAATATTTCACTTCCTTACTATGGTAGTTTTCATTTGCTCACTGTCTTTCTGTAAAATAAAATAATCTGAACAAAATAATAAAATAAAAACTTATTCTTAAGACCACAGATTCCCCTTATAAAGTAGATAATCTAATTGTAGAGTTGTGTATTGTTACATCTCACGCTAAGACAAATATTAGTATCGATACAGTTCCTAATTATAATATCAATTTGCTTAATTTCTGATCTCATTAGCGTCACTGTCGGTGTTTAATATATCATGCTGATTAAAGCAAGATATCAGGCAGCTCAACGACCTCTTTGCTGTCATTTATTAGGAATAATGTTATAACAAACAGTGAAAGATGCAAACTAAAAATAAACTCCTTTGTTTGTGAATGGACGACTCACTGCCCCCAAAAGTCCAAATACCCATGAAATAACAGTTGTGATAAAATGATCAAAGCTTTCTTTAAATAGACTGGAAAAATTCCATCTATTTTTGCTTTATTTTAAAACAATGGCTCAATTTTATTTTATTATTTTTATACAAAGTACTTCATTACAAGGCTTAGCCTGCACCCATGGGTCTGCTTCAGACTTTGGTTGCAACTTAATGAGGTTAGCCATTTTGTCCATAATTCATGCTCAAAATGAGTCATATAAAAAGAGAAGCAGGGGGCCTTTGTCCTCTTTCCTTGTCTCTTTATTCTTCCATCGTCAGAATCTGTTTATGTTGGTGAAGCTCTTAAACCCTATTATTTTAATGCTGTCTCAAATTCTCTCTCTCTGTTTCTTTCACTCTTTCTCACATTTGGAAAAAGAACAGGAATTCCTCTCCTCTTCAACTCATCCATGAAATTCATCCCTCACCATATACCCTGTCTCCATTTCCTAGTTTTGTGCAGATACTGTAGTCAAAGTATGGAAATAAAAGCCATTCTACTTCAGACCCCGACGCAGATAGGGATCTCTGGTTCCCATGGCAACGAGGTTGCAGAGTTGGTGAATTGGCACTTAACGGTGCCGGTCGACACATTGACTTTGATATATAGGCTCAATGTTATTTCACAACATTGTGTGCCTGCTTGTATGTTTGCATGTGCATGCATTCCCACTCATTTAGACAGTACAGTATGAGTTTTTAGTTTTTGTCTTTAAATAGAATGTCTTCCAGATACCTCTAGATTATCACCAGATGCTGCTTATGCATCAGTCCACTTGGCTGAGCCAGTCCCACAACACAGCTGCACTTTTGATGCATTGATATTTCTGATCATTTCAAACAGATATCAAGAGGAGCCTGGCATTAACTTAAAATTCCCCTTGTTATTCTTTTCATATTTGCAGGCGCATAAGGTATTGATTCTACAGCAATACAAAACATCAAACAAGCCAAACAACAAAAAAGAACACAAAATATATATTTCCCACATGGTCATTTATGTTCCAAACATTTTCAGTCAGTCCTGTCGTGGGTAAGAGACATAAAACGTTGTCTTTAGATGAAGATCATATTCAGGGAGGAGAACTGTGTTATTATCTCAAGAAAATCATCAAGAAATGCAGAGCAGTCATTAAAAATATGATCCTCTTGTTTCTTGACATGTATATTCCTTTTTACTGACTTCACAGCCTGTGTAAGCTTTTATTTTTATCTTTTTCTGTGTCAAGGCAGCCATTACTTGATTTCCTCCTAAAATATCTCTGTGTGGATGATTAGCCATCCAACACATCCTACTCCTACATTTCTATGTTCTAAACTGGAACTTGCTGCAGGTGCTAATTCTGGCATCTGGTCACTATGGCTTTATGTTCTATGTAAAACCGCTAAATAGACTCAGGTTGGGGATGCTGTCTTTCAGGAGGCTTACATGCAGCACTCATATCTTAGAATACTGTTCTTGTGAGTCATTTTTTACCTCTTTAGATCAAACAGACCAAAGGTAACTCTCCCTCCCTTCTCTTATTTCTTTAAGTTTGTAGCTCAGCCAAACTGCCAGCAGCTTTTGGCTTCCCGGTGGTATGATGAGTTCCCCGGCTGGAGACGTCGTCACTGGGCAGTGAAGTTCTTTACCTGTGTCTTCATCGGGCTCCTCTACCCCATGTTTGCTCTCTGCTACCTCATCGTTCCTAAGAGTCGCTACGGCCTCTTCATCCGCAAGCCCTTTATCAAGTTCATCTGCCACACAGCGTCCTACCTGACCTTTCTGTTCCTGCTACTCCTCGCCTCCCAACACATTGTCACCACAGAGCAGGGTAGGCAGAACAGGCAAGGCCCTGCACCAACCACCATAGAGTGGATGATCCTCCCCTGGGTGCTGGGTGAGTAAAAGGGGTGAGGGCTAAGGGTGTTTGTTGTCAAAGGTTGGTTATTAACAGGTGTCCTGATGTACAAAAAAACACTTAACTTAGGAAACAGTTGTTAAACTCATCACCCATTCTTTAAAGTTTGTGTGTAGTCAGTTTACACAGCTCCATTTCAGTTTGTTCAGAGATTCAGTTTGTTTATTTCATCGTTTTGGTATGGTAGATGGCTCCAATTACTATGATACCCATTAGCCTCAGCTGGTGTTGTCATGGAGGAGATGCCGGTCAGAGACATAAATTTAAACACTTCATTACTGCAATGATTGGATGTTTCTTAGGGAAATTGAAGTTTTTGTTTATCCACACTAGCAATGTGGCTATAGGGAATGGTAATATCAATCAGTCTATATCAGAATTTTTTTCTAATGCCATCACAAGGTATACATATGTCGTTTTGAGTGAAATGTCTCACTATTGGATGGCTTTCTGTGTGAATTTCACCTCAGAATGATTAGTCATAAAATTGGTTTGAGCTACCATTATCTGCAAAACTGATGACATTCCCATCAGCCTCAGATGTACTTTGCATTTAGTGCTAATCTAATTTCTGCTGAACATCAGCCTGTTAGCATTGTGAGCATATTTGCATGCTGACTTTAACATTTAACTTAAAGCACCACTGTGCCTAAATACAACATCACAGAGCTGACGACTCTTAGTCTTGTTAATAAAATAACCAGATATTTTTTGTAATGATATTTCTGATCTTTTGTACTGTTGATTCAGTCAGGGGAGTTTCATGCAAATCCAAGCTAAAAGTGCTACACATAAAATGAGCTGGATTTTTGTTTGCACAACTCTGGAACACCACAAATAAGTCTATACTATATTAGCAGACATCTTCCAGACTTTAAGGAACAAGTTTTCTTTGTCCATGGTATGAAGATATTTATTAAAAAGATAATCAGACAATCTCTGTATTTCTAGGATTCATCTGGGCAGAGATCAAACAAATGTGGGATGGTGGTTTCCAAGACTACATCCATGATTGGTGGAACCTGATGGACTTTGTCATGAACTCTCTATACCTGGCCACCATCTCCCTCAAGATTGTAGCCTACACGAAGGTAACCACTATGGATAGCAGTAGAACATACAGGTGTAGTGTTACTTTCTTGCGTTCTGACTTTATCTGTTCGCCATCCTCTGCCCTGTTCAGTACAGTGGTAGTAAACCCAGGAACCAGTGGGAGATGTGGCACCCAACCCTTGTAGCTGAGGCAGTGTTTGCCATAGCAAACATTTTCAGTTCCCTGCGCCTCATCTCTCTTTTCACGGCCAACTCTCACCTGGGGCCACTGCAGATCTCTCTGGGGAGAATGCTGCTCGACATCCTTAAGTTTCTCTTCATCTATTGTCTGGTAAACACACAAACATTTGCATGCAAGTGGGAACATAAACATGTATACGAGTAAGGCACAAACACATGGGTTGGCTTAAATAATTGCATGCATCCACTTTTCTCACACTCTTTTCTTTTTCTCCAGGTCCTACTGGCCTTTGCAAACGGCCTGAACCAGCTTTACTTTTACTATGAGACCAAGGTTCCAGATGCCAAATGCAAGGGCATCCGCTGTGTGGAGCAGAATAACGCTTTCTCCACGTGAGTTCACATGAATCTAAACTCGCTTGTTTGTGTAGTTGAGAAATTGGGTGAGAGAGAAAGAGAGTTTTCTGTATATCGCTGTTACTGGTTACAAAATTTGTGAGAACTCAGTTGTCAGTTGCTAAGAGAAACTGATGTAGCTGAATTTCATTCTCTTCACCTTTATGTGAAATCCTTCAATTGATAAAATGTTCACCCAACAGTGATAATAAATATTATGTATTGGAGTAACACATATCCTTCCCTTGCAGTTTATTTGAGACCCTGCAGTCTCTCTTCTGGTCAATCTTTGGTCTGATCAGCTTGTATGTGACCAACGTGGATGCAGACCATCAGTTCACTGAGTTTGTCGGCGCCACCATGTTCGGCACCTACAACATCATCTCACTGGTTGTGCTCCTCAACATGCTCATAGCCATGATGAACAACTCCTACCAGCACATTGCTGTGAGCACATATTGGTCATACTGCGGACAAAAAATGAACAAACACATGAGTGTGTGCAATAGATAATGCAATGTAATCAAGTATTTGTGTCGGTAGATCGTTTCATGTGCCCTAATCTTGGTTTCAGGACCATGCAGACATTGAGTGGAAGTTTGCCAGGACAAAGCTGTGGATAAGTTACTTTGAAGAAGGGGCCACTCTGCCGCCACCCTTCAACATCATCCCTAGCCCCAAATCGTTCTGGTACCTTATGTGCTGGATCAAGAGGCAAGTGTGCAAGAGGACAAGCTCCAAACGCCCTGGAACTTTTGGAGCTCTCGGAGTAAGTTGGGTGTCAAACACATGTTTGTATGAGTTGTGAGATGTGCTATTATTTTGTATACCAGACACATATTGTTAACTTTTCTACAAACATACCGCTATTTGCTCTTACTCGTGCAGTCATTTTGATAGAGTTGTAGGGCTCAAACAATAAGTAGTGGAATCGGTTAATTGATTTGTCAATCTGCAGAAAATTAATTGGCAACTGTTTTGCCAATCAGTTATTTCTGCCATTATTGAAGCTCACATTCAAAACATTCTCTGCTTATCAAATGTCAGGATTTTCTGCCCTTCTTCATCACATATGATAGTAAAGTGAACTGGTGAGATAGTGATGGGTGAGGCATATACAAAATGATTAATCAACAGAGAAAATAACTGGCAGATTACAGTAATCAATAATAAAAGGAACCATTAGTTGCAGCCTTAATGAGTAAAATCCCTTTTTTTAGATGACGGTAATCTCATTTTTATTTTTACTGTGTTGTGCTGCAACACTCAGGGGGCACATGCAGTGAGACCAACAGACAGAAACATTTAATGCAAATGTGTGATACTGTGAATAAAAATTAAACATGCCTTTTCTCTCATCTCCTATTCTTTCTCTAACTCAACCTCTCTGGCATCGAATGTCTGTGCAGAGACGAGCAGCAGAGAACCTGAGGGTAAACCATCAGTATCAGGTAAATGTAGTCTCTTTCAAAGCAAGCTGAAATTGATTACCGTCCTCTACTGTGTGTGTGTGTGTGTGTGTGTGTGTGTGTGTGTGTGTGTGTGTGTGTGTGTGTGTGTGTGTGTGTGTGTGTGTGTGTGTGTGTGATAGAGTGACAGATATTCTCGTCTTCAACCGCCTTTCTACACTTTCAATTTAAATCAGTCAATAGAATGCTTTTGTGATGTCTCACACAATAGGCCTAACAATTACAGTCAGTGGGATGTTCATCGCCATCTCTGTTCAATTATTTCCCATTTGTCCATATCTGCAGGTGGTTATTGTAGTATTTTTTATTGCTGCCGTTTGAAATGTATTTCCTTTTGTGCGTCTACATTTGTCATCTTTTTTTCCTGTCTGACTGACTGTGTTTTTGTATTCAGGCAGCACTTTCATTCAATATTAGAAGATGGTTTTTAAATGTATTTTTTTCACTTTTTTAGGAGGTACTGAGGAACTTGGTGAAACGTTATGTGGCTGCCATGATCAGAGATGCCAAGACAGAGGAAGGCCTGACTGAAGAGAACTTCAAGGTAAGCACAGTGTCTGCAGAGCAAAGACTTAAAGCGGCTATAATTAATATCTCTATTAATATTCTAATGTTGCACTGTCTCTGCTGGATGTACAAGTAAGCAACTGTTTGCTGACAGGTTTGCCTTATCAACGTTTCAACAAGTGATAGTGTGTAAAGATTGTTTTCACTGCCCTCAAGAGGCCAAACAAATCTGTTACTGCAGGTTTTATGATGATTGAAATGAATGAAATGTGATATTGTGTTTTTGGTCAGCCTCAGAATAAATACATTTACCATACACAAAAAAACAGTATATTTGCAAAAGAAAAGTTTGCAAAAAAAGAAAGTGCTGTATCATTATTTTATGATATTAAAATTGATCCATTTAGTTAAAATTGAATCAGTACTCCAAGGAGTGCTCTGCAGATACCAACTGGGACTCATAATTAAATGAAAAGCATTAGTTAATTTACCTTTGGAGCTCACTTTTTGCTTTACTCTCACAGGAGCTCAAACAAGATATCTCCAGTTTTCGTTATGAGGTGATGGGCATGATGAAAACAGGGAAGCCTGCTATACAGGGGGCAAAGGCCAGTGGCAGCTCAATGGACTCCAATCTTGCTTTCCCCAGCTCCTCGCTCGAGGTTTCTCCCTGCCCTCAGAGCAGCCAGGTGAAGAGCAAAATTAATCGATTCAAGCTCATCACGTCAATCCTCAAGCAGGGCAGTTCTATAGCTTCACCCAGGCCACCTGAAGCCTCCAATGGACTACCTAATGGACTCTTGTCTGTGGCCTCAGATGAGAGCTCCAGCGAAAAGTCAAGCCAGAGGAGAAATTTCCCCAAAGATATTAATGACTTTGGCTTATTCCAGAAACACCGCTGTGGCAGCAATGAAGCCATGTCAAGTACAGAGGTTTCCAGAAAGATGTACTCTTTGTCAGAGGAAACAGCCGAGTCTGGGGGCTCAGAAGCAGAGGGGCAGGACAAAGAGCATGCAACAGGGGGTACAGATGAGAAAGGACTCCTGGAGACAGAAAATAAGGACGAAGCTGCAGTACATGAGCCCATGAATGAAAATAGCGAGGTCTCGAACACGAATAACAGTTTGGACAGAGCTGGACAAAAAGACAGAGAGGACAAGGACAATGAGAGTTTACCTTGCAGTGATGCAGTAGCTGGTGGATGTCTGTCAGGGTCATCCAAAGAAGAAGCATAACACAAATATAACTACAGGCCATGTAATGCTGGCCTGAAGACAGAGAGATTGACAATCAATGTAGGCTTCAACTGAGGATCTTATTGTTTGTTTTACCAAGAGTCTAACCTTTCCAGTTATTACTAAACTGATGATCAGTTATGATCTGTGTGGACTCAGGGAGGCCTTTGGTTGAAGTGTTTTAAATGCTGTTATATTAGCAGTGGAGAAGCAAAGGTGAATTAAGCTATGTGGGTGCATTGCAAGGATTTAGATTTGGATTTAGATAAAAGTCATTTCATCTGATCTCATCCCTACAGATGATAGGAAAGTAATTATTTCCTTAAACTGATAATGTTCTCTTTTTTAACCTCCTCTCTCTCCCTGTCCCTAATCTGACATGTGCCCTTCTTTTCAAGTTATCCCATCATTCACCACACTCTCTCCTTCATCAGTATCTCTCTACCTCTTTTCCTTTCCTATTTATCTCTACACTGCTTAACTCTCCCTACCCTTATCTCATTAGAGCAATAGATGTGTTTTGTTATAGACCCGACTCTCTGCCTTACTCTGTCTGTTTCTGCACTGTACACACTGTCATACAGTATCTCAAATACGTGTCAAGCTCTGAAGATGCAACAACAATTCTGTCAATGTTTTTCTATGCAAAAACCTGGGATTGTGATTCTCAACATTCTGTAAAGGACAAAAGTACATTTTACGGTAACAGTTCATGACTGTGTAAGAGGCGTGGCCGACTGTCAGTCAAAGAAAAACGCAAGCTATATGAACACAACCTATCAACCAATTAAAGCAACATATTATTCACTCCTACAGAAAATAAACTTGTCATTTTGAACAAATTTGCTGTTTTTAACTGGTACCTTTAGATGTCATGTTAGTTTGAATGAATGATGTTATAGAGATTAAAGCAGTAAAGAAAACTCTTAATTTGGCCCTTTTTTGTTCATTGCAAAATGCAGATTGATACAGACATGAACAGAATTGGTAAAGACTTGCTGTCATGATGGGCCCACACAGTTAGAGCATGTTTTGAAGAATGTCACCTTTGAGGTTTTTACTTTTTAACAATATTTTATTTTATATAGCTACCAGCTACTAAATTTAAAGTGTTTACTGTTTGAATAGCAATAATTATGTTATGTGAGGCCATTTTAGTCATTCATTCAATCATGAAGAAGTATCGACTCAGAAGATAACCAATGAGATATTCAAAAATAAAACATACAGGGTTTGTTAAAAAAGGTTTTGTTTGTTTTTTTAATATCAAAAACGTGTATCTGTTTTTGAACAATATAGTATCATGACCCAATCATCAGACAGCTTTCACATTTATATTTGTCTGTCTAATTGACAGTCTACCAGACAGTCTCTCAGAAAGAATTTAAAAATCTGTGATTAACTTGGCTTGTGCTTGCATTAAAAAACTTTTGTCCACAAGGTTCACTACACTCCAGAGGCTCCAAAATAAAAACACATACATTTGTAATGAGGGATGGGGCAGGTTTTGAGTACAGGCCCAAGGTTATAAGAACTTTTTTTTTTCAAATATAGATTATAAATTCTCCATGGACACAGCATCAGCTTAGCGAACCATCTGTCAGGCCAGAAATATTTATAAGTTGATTAAGCGTTATTTAGTCATTTTTAAATTAAAAGCATCTAGTTTGGATTCCGTGCTTGTTCCATGCTGTCTCTGAGCTTCCTGTGAGTGTTTTAAATGAAGTTACTGCTGTGACAACCCTGGGGTTTTCTGTTGTGTTGTGCTGGTTTGGTGTTTGAGTTCCAGGCTGTCTAATGGCGGAGCCAAGGCCAGGGTCGTCAGGAGATGTGGCTCACCTGTTCATCCTGGCTGAGATGTATTTAAGATGGCTGTCAACTTTGCCTACGCTCACTCTTTGGATTCCCATGTCACCATGCACCACAGCAGCTCTTCAGTTTTGACTTATTATGTAGCTTTTCATTTTGCACTCACTACATTTCACACTTACCCATACACTCGTGACACTCCTGATAATACTGATTCTCACGTTTGCCTTGAGGTTTATGTTTATATTTAGTTAATGCAATAAAACCATTAAGTTTATGTTTGCGTGAACTTCCTCTCTGCTACAAGCAGGAGCCAACTTGTAACACTACAAATAAGTGAATCCAGAGGTGGATGTCATAAAGCCTACTGAGTGCATTAACGAAATTAGACCAAGTACTACTGTACAGGATGACTGAATCCTTCCCGGAAGACTTTTCCTTCTTGCTCCAACAACAGTCTGTCCATTAACAGTTTAAATGTTCTTCCATTAGTAGCATAACAGTCAAACTACACAATGAGAGGAAATTTGTAAATGTGTTATTTATTAGCTTGTTTCTGCCACTTCAGCAACTAGTCTTTATACTGAAAACTCCTATAAGCAACATGAGTTAGTTACAGTTTTAACAATCACTTTGTTACTATTTTCAGAACCTTGATGTTATTTTTCACAACTCTTGACACAAAACTCAAAACAGTTTCACTTGTAAGACAGGCTGTCTGATGTTGGTTGAAACATTGCATTGTGCATTCTCTTCTTTAAAGAAATCTTGCACTTGCACAGTCATTGGTTCAAAAAACAAATTTCCTGTGAAATACCATTGAAACATAACTATAGATCACCCACACACAAGCAACCGATAGTTTCACTGTGTCATTGTTCCTACAATCATTAAATATTATAGAACAAAATAGGTGAGCACTGCAGTAGTAGAGAGAATACTACAGACACAGTGGAATTATCGAACAAAGTTGAAATATATTGATGCAAAAAACTACAGTACAATCACAACATAGGTTTATTTGAATCAAAGCAAAAATAATTAGCTATGAAATAGAAAAGACAGTACTGTAAAACATCAAATGCAGTGTTCCTCAACTTGCTTGCTTGTACTGTAAGAAACAAAATAGGAGTGATTACTGTACTTCTACATTGTCATCAACTCTGTGTTGTGGATTTGGCCACAGTTTCTCATCTACATCACAATGGATGTTTTCATTAGCCAAACACCTTGGAAAAAACGTTCGGGCATGGCGAATCCAGGCCTGACACTGATCTGCTGTGATGTCATTGCAGGTGTCATCCATGGCCTGGAGAAGAGTGGCTTGTTCATGAGGGTGCCTGTCATGAACCTTCCATCTCCATGTGGAGAAAAATTCCTCAATCGCGTTAAGGAAGGGAGAGTATGGGGGTAAATACAGGGTGGTAAATTGTGCATGGGCCTGAAACCATGCTTGCACCACATGAGCATGATCAAACCTAACATTGTCCCTCACAATGACATAAGTCACACCTTCAGCTCTACAAACCTGATCGAGCTCTCCTCCTTGTCTTTGCCAGATTAAAACCTGCCTCATCCAAATATATGAATTTGTCATCATCAGCATCCAGCTACTTATCATTTTGAGCAGTTTTATCAATTGATAGTTAGATCATTGTAAGGAAAAGAATAGACACTCATTTGAAATGTAATGTGTGAATTGCCTTTTGAAATAGTAGTACGTTGATGTTAAGTTGTGTCATATTGAACAGGTGATTTTTGTTGAATGAACAAATGATCTAAGTTTTATGTGTATTGTATCCAAGCAATTGTGAAAAGGGTTAGAGTTTTGAAAAAATGTGCATTTTGATCACTGGTTGTGAGTTTTGTGTCTAGAGTTGTGAAAAATTACATCAAGGTTCTGAAAATAGTAACAAAGTGATTGTAAAAAACTGTAATCGGACGTGTACTACTGTCATTACATGACAGTCATACTTCAATCCAGGTAGCCGAACCATTCGTAATTACTTTCTGTAAGTTGAGAAAGATGTAGAGAAAGACAGCCATATTTTCTTCTTTTAAAGACCATACAAAGAAGAATGAAGGCCCAGCAGAAATATTATGTTCCAAGGACTTCATGACACTGTCCTGCTATGTACGCTATGTTCTGATTTGTGTTGACTGCTTTCTGTCACTTTCCTATTCTCAGTGGCTGGTAAATTCTATCAGTGAGTGACCAAGCAAGTGAAAAAGAAATTAAAAGATGATGAAACTGCACTCCGTGTATGATCAAAAGGTTACTGTTGAAATGCTCCCGGGTTTATGATGGATCTTCCAACTGCACTGAAGCAGGCTGTCACAGATGGAGAAACATATGAATAGAAAGCTTTCAAACTAGCATACATGCTCACACTCACACGTTTTAACTGCTTAGATCTTATTCAGTATATTAGTATTATGTAATACATTTAGATGGCATGTGATGGATCAAAATGTATTATTAGATTTAAACAAAAAGTATGAAATCAGATTCAGGATTCAGGAATCACTGTGAGCTCACATGAGCATTGTTTTCTCAATTATTTATATAGTTCTTACCTCAAGTGTCCATTCAAATAGGACCTGTGTAATTCAAAATTTAGAAGATGGTGAACAAAATACAATTTCTGCACACTAGAGTCTGTAATATATTCAGTTATACATATTTGATTAATTAAATAGATTGTGCAGACTTGCATGGCGCACCACTCGTCATGGCCCTTAAGAGCTTTTACACCAAATGAGCCACTTTAATCCATAACATGTCTGTTTTTTATTTACATGACATTTTTTATTAAGTATGTGAACGCAGACCTTTTGACTGGTAAATATTCACTAGTCCTTGTGAGACAAAAAATGACCAATAGCAGCTTTAGTTTCCCTTTATTTACATGCCTTGATGTCATTTTGTAATCTTGTGTGTTATTCAAGTCAGATTCAACAAGACTGTACTGAAAAGTCCTTGCCACTAGGGGGGGATGGAATTACAGGATGGAGTTCCTGCTCTTTGCTTCCTCTTTGGAAATATATCTGCATTGTGTTTGGGGGGGATCTTAGAGGAGCCTCAAGTAGGGAGGGAAAGAAAAGAAAATCAATAGCTGGAAATGTTTATATTACTGTAAATTGCAGGCTGATCTGAATATACCAAGACGTCACAGACAGGAAGACTCAGCCTCCTGCATGCTACTCTAGGATCAGCAAGGTCATGAGAGTTCATAAAGAGTGAGTAGATCAATGATGTAGCCTACTGTAGCCTTGTAAATGTGAGTTCATCATTCAAAGAACAAAATCTGCTATTCACACGTACTATTTATTTACTATTTATTTTCAAACGACAAAAAGTGCTTTACTGCATCACATGCATATGCATTTATGAATCAAAACAATTACCCATACCTGGGTGTACTCTGTCTGTGGTCACATTTTGTGGCATAATCATCATCAATCATAAGATTTAGCTATGAGTGAACATCATCAAGAGAGTGCTGACCTGCACGTCTCCAGTTTATACCTGTTCGTGTTCACAAGTCAAGACCCTACACGGCGTTTGTTTCATGATGGATTTCCCTTTGAAGCTGTATCAGATCTGGCTTCAGCGCGGCAGACAGAGACAGCCATAGGAAAACCTTGAGATTGGAGAAGAGTTGAGCTGATGAACAACAAACATGACAGCAGGGAGGATGAAGGGAGAAGAGGAGCTAGAGCACAAATGGGAAGGAAAGGAAAAGCTGAGTGCAATGATGAATCTACATCGTGAAAGCAATGAGGAGGAGGGTGTATCCCAGGGAATGGATGATAAAAATACACTCAGTCTTCTGTCAAGCAAAGTGTAAACCTATGATCTATACAGATTCATCACCATGGGTCTCTGAGTTTGATTTACAACCCTATTTTTCAAGCCTATTAATAACATTTCTGTCATTTTAATTTTCATATATCGTTGCCAAATGTCCCTAGGACTAACAATAGAGGTGTGCTTACTGCCTCTGTTTGTGTGTGCTTTGGTGTGAAGGTGAAATAGAATGACATGTCATTAGTCACTATGATTCTTTAGTCCTTTCTGTGAATTTACTTGTTTCTTTTTGTGCATCTTTCAACCGGGATGGGAACTCCAGGAGTGTTCCCCATCTGAAAATACTTACAATCTTAAATGCATGGGTCAAAACTAGGGATGTCCAGATCCGATCACGATATCGGAAATCGGGCCCGATCACATTGTTTCAGACTCGATCGGAATCGGACGTTTCCTCCAGATCAGGACTCGCATACCTGTGTATATATATTCTCAAATTTTCATTTACTGTTGCTCTGTGTTGCAGATCACTCTGATATTCATTTAAAGGACCATCCACATTTGAAAGACAGTCTGTCATTATAGAGTGTAGAGCAATGTAAGGTTTGAGTCAGAGGGTGTCCTCGGGCCTCTGGGATGTGATGGTGGTAAATGAGAAATTCATGAGAAATCATGTGAAACACTGTGAGGGAGGGGGGAGACAATAAGCTTGTGCTCGAGTGAGAGCTGGGGGAGGATTTTGACTAAAGAGAAGGGTGTGTGCGGGTGAGAGCGCAACGTAATGTTATGGAAAAGACAGTGAGGGAATAAAAAAGAGAGTGGGTGGGTACAGATATGTGTTAGAGAGAGAGAGACTTGTTGGTATAAAAGCTCCCTCTCTCACATCCAATCCCATATCTCCTGTGTATTTTTGGGGGGGTGGCGAGTGCGTGTGTGTGTGTGTGTGTGTGTGTTGAAAAGACAAGAGGAGTGTGTACTTGTGCCCTTGCAGTGCAGAGGACTGATAACTCCCCAGGATGCATCAGCTTCTACTGGTGACCTTAGTGCTGGTGGCACTGTGTTGTCTAGGGAACGTGGATTCTTCACCTTATGACAAGATAGTCTCCCACAGTCGCATTCGGGCCAGGAAGGAAGGGTAAGGAGATGGGACTTGGAGGGACATGGTTGGTGGAATACAGAGATAAGAGATTTTGTGAGGGGAGAGAGAGGTGATACATGCAAAATTTAAAGAACAGTGTAACAGTTTCTGGTGTTTTGTTTGTTTTTGATTCAGCAGACAACGGATGATTAGTCACAAGCTGACAGATATGTACCTATGCATGTCAGATTTTATATTTGTGCAATGTTTTAAGGTGCTGTTAAATCACATGGAGCTTTCACATTAGGTTGAGAAAAAAGGTCAGTCACATCGATAAAATTATTGATTTAAGCCATTATGGAAAATTCAATACTGTCTCTCACATTCATTCACTCTTCTACTGTAAATAATGTGCCAAACAGTTTCTTTTAAGTTTAAAGAATTTCATTGTTTTTTTAAATGACATTTATGAAGAAAAGGCTGATTAGACAAAATAAGCTTTTAAAGTATAAGCTTTAAATTATTGTTTTTTCAAACCAAGTGAAAGCATTCATTGTGTGTACTGTACATAATCCTCTGCATATTTTTTCTACCTGTATGCATACCTTATCTCAACAACCCTCACCTCTTCTCTTCTCATTGTTCTTCCTTCTTTACCCTTTCTGTCTTCCCTCTCCCCATCTTCCACCCTCATACTCTCCCACACATCCTGCTTCACCTGCATCTCACTTTCTTTGTCACTCCTTCATCACCCTACCTACCCTCCCTCCTCTTACAGACCCAATGTGTGCGCTCTGCAGCAGGTCCAGGGGACTAAAAAGAAGTACTTCAGCACATGTAGGAACTGGTACAAAGGCTCCATCTGTGGCAAGAAGGCGTAAGTCCTTAGAAACGATTGCAGGGATCAAATTACTGTGTTTTTTTGTTTTGTTGTTTTATTTGTACAGAATCCAAACTGCAAACCACTCCAAACTTTCACACATCCTGCACATAGACAGCAGTATTTCAGAAATGTCAAGTCAAGTCAGATAAGAATAAGTACTTTCAGTACCTGTTTCTGCACATGAAGATGGATTTCACCTGTAGACAAACCTCCTCAGCTGTTACCTGGTCCCTTCTTTATTATGTTGCAAACAGCAGAGGTCAGCCCTATACGACCCCCACTTTCTGGATCCTCAGATTCTTTCTGTCTCAAGTTACCTGAACATGCAGCTGTCTCACTTTTGTGAAAAAATACACAGGGTTCATCTTCATTTCATGATGAGGATGATTGAATATGTAATCACATTTTAAAGACATATTCTTTAAGAATTTTTGAGAGATTTAAGAGAGGACCGCAGACTACAGTGTATCATTCTTGTTTTTCATAGCGCTTTAGCCTAAGACATGAAGTCTGTTTTCCCTTTACAACTGGATTTCACACCCTCCAACACATGAACTCTTGTATGTATAACTATCTCGCTTTGTCCTCATCGACCCCTCCCCTTCTCTCAAGCCTGGACGTGCTATGTAGCCTGTGGCTGGGAATTCACTCTTTTAATAGGGCTGTTGAAGTTTTAAAGTCTTCTCAACAGTGATTGATGCCTCACTACCCCTCTGACACATTTCAGGTGCTCAGGAAAAAAGTTAATTCTATATGCTTTCAGTATTTGTGTGCAGTGTGTGAAACAGAGGAAATATTTCAGCTTTAGTTTCACCAGATTTGGGTTCTTGGCGAGTGCAGTGGGTACTTGATTTATACTCTGTATGCATACAACAGTGAGTGTGTGCCATACTGAGTTTTAAAAAGTTATTCTTTATTTTGAAGCAAATGACCCCTCTTGAGAGCTGTAAAGAACAACAGCTAAGATCGTTTTAATACTGCGGTTTTGAGTGGAGAGCTTTCTGTCCCAGAGTGGGAATGATAGCTGTTTTAGAGTGAGTCATTGTTAACTGTAAGAATTTGTTTCTTCTGGTTGAAAAATGCCAAATTCAGAAATATTAATAATACAAAATGTTTGGTAGCCAGAAAAAAGAGTGATTTGAATTGTTTTGAATTTTTTGGCTTCTGCTTAATATATCAGCGGGCATGTTGGATGATGGATTGAAAGTCAGTGTAATGTTTCTTGTGAAGTGATGTGCAGAATTAGAGTAAAAATAAATACAGCTGCTGATGTGTTGATGGAGTGTAAGGTTCGGCTGGAACTGCTCTGCCTTGTAGGTGACTAAAGCATGGTGCGAGACTGAAAAAAACTGCACACTCTTTCTCACTTTCAATCATACAAATGCATGCACATACAAGAACACGTATACATGTACACACCCACACCTTCTTTCAGTCGTGCAATCAGCTGCAACACCCGCTCTGTTAGGATAAGCCTGAAAATAAGGGAGAAAGAATGGATAAAAGACTTATTGAGTCCAGAAATGAGTCATTTTCTCCTAACACGGTACACTGATACTGAGATGAAATTACATGGCACCACCCAGCATTTACTAAAAATTAAATAAGATAATATTGCATGACCCGCGACCCTGTATGCAGGATAAGCGGTTGACGATGGATGGATGGATGGATGGATGGATGGATGGATGGATGGATGGATGGATGGATGGATGGATGGATGGATGGATGGATGGATGGATGGATGGATGGATGGATGGATGGATGGATGGATGGATGGATGGATGGATGGATGGAAGGAATTTTGCATGATGGTAAGATAATGTGAGTTTCTATTGTGTTGTTTCTCTCTTTGAAGTCCCATTACTTTGTAATGTCTGTTCTGTAAGGTACTTAGAACAAGTTTAAAGAAGTTTTAAACTTGTTTTAAGTATTATTTTTAAGTGCTAAAGAAACTAACAAACAAAATGTAACTGTAAAAAAAACAAACAGAAACATTTCTTACCAGGTAAAATGAGTGAAATGGAGAAACACGTAGGATTTATGAGGCCATATCAACTATTAATTATACATTCATCAAATATAGTGAACTATGTATATTCAAACTATTCATATTTTCCATCAGCAAGCATATACAAATTTGAAATAGCAATATGAAGAAAATAGAACAGAAACAGACAAAAAGCTCAGCAAAGTCGTTCTTCTCTTTCTCCCTCTGTCTGTGGTAACAATGAAGACATTGTTCAGCAGCAGAGGAAGAAATCCACCCAGCTGTGCGTATGTCTGAGTTGGATTTGGTGTTGATGAGAGATTAGGAAAGGGTGCTAGAGTCTACAGTGTGGCTATTCATGTCCCAGTGTTTACTACAGGCTGATGTACGAACAAGCCGGTGTTCAAACAAGTTTTGAGCGGGTAGCAGTTTAATTAATACCTGGACTGAATCTCTTGGTGGCCGCTGGTATAAAGAACAAATTATGTTGACATGCATTCAACCTGCATTGTGATCTTCTAATTATGTAATTTGGAGCGAAATTATGTTAAATTTTTTTAATGCCTTCATTTCCACAAACAACTCTTGAAGTCAGCTGCTGGAGGTTCAGATAGAAGCGATTTTCGTGATGAGCTTAAAAATACAAGATGCAGGGAGCAGAGCTGCTAGTTCCCATGCTTAAAAACAAGCTAATTTGTTGTCAAATGATAATAATGTCAGAGAAGTCGTAAAGCTGTGCTATTTAAATTTACACTCCATTACCATGTTAAAAAAATAGTAAACGTTAGCACAGTAATCAGGAAGCCACCAGCATCAAAGGGGGAAAAACATGTGTTAAGGACACAAGAGACTGTAGATAGCATATCAGGAAGAAACCGTAATGTTTTTATCTGATGCCAGACAACCCCACCTAGTGCTGCTATGGGAGTATAGAATACATGTATTTGTGTGCCCTCACGCCCTGTGTTTGCACATTTGCTCATCTGGAAGCCACATTGAGCTGGTTCATGCAGTGACACTGCCAGAGGCCTGGTTGCAGTGTGCTGGCTAGTTCTGTCTCTGGTCTATACTGCATCTATTATCCATGTCAGAGCACGGCCAGGGAGCAGTGACTTCATACCTGTTTGACAGCCAGCTGTGCATGGATGTATATATATTTTACATTATAACAATTAGTGTCAAAGAATAGAATGAGTGTTCCACACGCGGCACAGCTATGTGCAAAAAAATTACAAATTCACAACATTCAATATCATCACACACATCTCCATAAACACACAAATGCTGATTAGTGCCAGACATGTGAGTCATTTTAGGGAGTTGAAGGGAGAAAGTGGGTGAATTTGTTTTGTGTGTATGTGTGTGTGTGTGTGTGTGTGTGTGTGTGTGTGTGTGTGTGTGTGTGTGTGTGTGTGTGTGTGTGTGTGTGTGTGTGTGTGTGTGTGTGTTTGCTTGCAGTGAAATATGAGGGGAGTGAGTTGCTCTTGCATAATATATAACTACTGTTTGTTTCTGACAGAGAAGAAAACAGTTATTTGTTTTGGATGTGAACCCTGTTGAACAAGCACAGAGTTCATATAGAAGCATAGTATTTCCAAGGGAAAACAGAAAGCAGGAAACCTTAAAACTTTGCCCCAGTTGCAGTGAACTTGTTATAAAGCTCTCAAAGCAAACCTCTTTAGCAAACACACTGAAAGCTCTAACTGGAAGCCATGAAGTGCTTTGAGTTAAACATCAATTAAACTTATTCCAGCATTCAGAAACTCCATGGCTGTTCCAATGGTGGATCATTGTTGAGTATCTAGTGTTGACTCACTGCTAGTTTGCTTGCATCTTAGAAGACTTGTCTTTTTGATTTGACTACAGTTTTTGATTCAGCTCTTCTTGAAAACTATAATTTATCTCTCCATTATACCTCAATTTTACTGAATAAAGACTTGTGACCCTCACTGTCCCTCTTCTCACACCTCATGCTGTCATTCATAACAATGGAATAAAGTGCAACTTGATTTCCTGTACACCAGACTGATTGAGGAGCACAGGTCAGCTGCACAACTGCTTTGGTGTGCTTAGTGTTAGCAGCTCTCCTCTCAGCTTCCTGCCAGGATATTTCTACTTCTTTGAGCTCTGTTTTGACAAATATTCGTAAGCTGTTCCTTACACCCCTCAATCTAAATGTATTAACATGGGCACAAGAAGTCGACTGTATATCAAGGCTTTGTTTTTCTTGGAGACTTCCTTGGGAATGAGATTAATGCCCAAGAAAACCAGACAGGGGGGCAGCAGACACCCCTGTCTGGTTTTTATTTTAACATTCTTACAGTATCTAGATAAACATAAAGTATATACTGCAAAGGTCTGAGTTCCATAGGAATTTGATAAAGTTTCTGAGACTATGCTGTGAGATGTCATTAATGTGACAGCCTATATAAATACTCCTCTACATTTTTTATTCAACAGTAATTTTGAAGGGAGAGAACACAATAAAAAAAAGTTTGAATCTGATGAGTTTAAGGGTTTGTTTATTGGTCTCTATTTTTCAAATGCTGTGTTTATTGCTGTATCTTGAGATATTGGACATAACATTGCCTGGCCCAAGTGTCAAACGTTAATCTTTCTCTCTGAGTCCAGTCCAGCATTTCTCAAGAGGACGAGTACTCCCTGCCAGTTTTCTTGTGGAAGTGTTTAATGAACCACTTTCATGTAAATGGTGTTTTTCTTGTCTTTTTATTCTCCTTGACTTGCTTTCTTTATTGGGATGTTTTTTTACACTGTCACTACTTCTGCTCTGACTTTCAAATGTGCTCTTGCCCAATTATGGATTTGTTATTTGGTGAGTAAAGTCCCTTTCTTGTGCAGCCTTGCACTCCGGCCTTGACTGTCTTCACTCTTCTCATTACAAGCTCGCCATTCTCTCCCATCACAGCTCCAGGGGTTGTTTTTCTCCCTCTCAGATGTCAATTCTACATTATTGATCTTGCAAGCTTTTTTTCTTTTCTCAACATGCATTACACTCACTTTGCATCTTGCTATGTTTTAATTTTCTTTTAATTTTTGAAAAAACAGCCACTCATCGTCATGCTATAGCTCTACCTAAATATCTTTACTCTACTATGTTTTTCATGCTTATCTACTCTATCACTCACAGGTCTAACATGTTTGTGCTTTTCTTTTTTTATTGAAAGTGTGGTCCTTTATGAGTGCTGTCCTGGGTACATGAAGTTGGACGGCATGATAGGATGCCCTGCAGGTAGGTGGCTCAACACAGTCCCTGTGTCTTATGATATTTTTATTGACCCACACACAGTTGGGGTTTATTCAAAGCAAAGTCAGGCTGTTTCTGAGCATGAGCAATTCCTGTGCTATCTCCCCTAGTGGCTCCCATTGACCATGTGTATGGTACGTTGGGGCTTGTAAAGGCTACGACCACACAGCAATACTCTGACATGTCAAAGCTGAGAGTGGAAATTGAAGGCAAAGGCACCTACACCATGTTTGCCCCAAACAATGATGCCTGGGATGAGCTGGACCCTGTAAGTAGACTAGAGGTTTAAATCCTTTCTTTGGGAACACATATAAATATAGTAATTACTGACACACTTACTGCACTTTACCTAATGTTATGATTCCCCCAGACCATACGGTCTGCACTGGTGAGCAATGTGAACATCGAGCTGTACAATGCTCTTCACTTCCACATGGTGAATCGCCGTCTTCTGACCAAAGACATGAAGAATGATATGACTGTCACTTCCATGTACAATGACCTGGGGCTATACATCAACCACTACTCAAATGGGGTTAGTTCATGCACAGTGTAGAAATGAACAAGTATTGTATGAATCCATGATTGAATTGCCTTTATAAAAGCCTTCTGGCTCCAGTGATGTTCTTGGCTTAATATTTCCTCTCTGTAAAGGTTGTGACAGTGAACTGTGCCAGGATCATCCATGGTAATCAGGTGGCCACAAACGGTGTGGTACATGTCATTGATCGGGTCATCACCGCTGTGGGCATCACAATCAAGGACGTTCTGGATAACAGAGATGAGCTCTCCTCCTTCACTGTATGTAATATACAGCATTTTAAGCTGATCTCTGAAAATGGGTTACAAAGCCAACACTACATTTGACTAATGTGCTTGAAGTCAAATGTGTGTTAATAAAAATAAAAAATTAAAAAATAAAACACTAAAACAAGATTTAAAAAGAGTATCAATAGGAAACTCAGTGCGTATAGCAAAATTTTTTATTCAGTTCAGTATCTCAGTATGACAAAATGTTGCATGTCTTACCCAGACTGCGGTGTTGACTTCTGATTTAATGGACAAGCTGGACAAGCCTGGCCACTATACCCTGTTTGCTCCCACTAATGAAGCCTTTGACAAATTGAGCCCAGGCCACCTGGAGCGCCTCATGGAAGACAAGGCTGTCATTACAGGTACGTTGTACATGTCCTACACTAATGATGACATTACCTACCAGCTTACAATCCTTTGGTTAATTTTGGTGTGCAAAGTGTTGGAGCACTCAAGTGTCTTTACAAAGTCAGCTGGTCAAACGATCATGACATTGGTCCAAACTGAAATATCTCTATAAGTAGTGGATGGATTATGACATTTTGCATAGACTTCCGTGGTCCCCAGAATATGAATCCTCCTGACTGGTCCTCCGTGACTCTTCTAGCACTCTCCAGTAGATGAAAACTTTCACTTTTCACCAGTGAAATATCTCAATATCAACAATTTGGATTGGCACAACATTTTGTACAGACATTCAAGATCCCCTGATTAGCCTAAGGTGTTTGGGTATTCCACCATCACCACCACCATCATCAGACTAACATTTCAATTTGTCCAGTACTTTAGTTTGTAACAAAATATGTTGACATTGTGTGAACATGTTAGCATGCTAACATTAGCATTTAGCTCAATGCACCACTGTCCCTAAAGACAGCATCACAGAGTCTCTGGCATGGATGCCGATTGTATTCTGATTGCATTCTGGTTGATGTTCTCATCATTTAGTGTCTGACACCCAATCTGAAATGAACTTGAATCATGCTGACAGATTAATATCAAATTAAAACTTAACCACTGATACCATCTTCCAAACCCAGTCTGCAAATTCCTAACAAAAGCAGGCCTAAGGTTAGACACCCATCAAAATCTCCAGGGAGTAGATACACACACACACACACACACACACACACACACACACACACACACACACACACACAAGCACTTCCAAAAACCACATTATGAAAGCGGGAAACTCATGTCTCCACAGTGGCAGCTTACCTGCTAATTTGCTGAGTAAAAGGCCTTATTAGAATGAAGCCAGTTTGTGGCAAAATTAAAGATCATATGGAGCCTTGTTCCTTGTGCCCTGTTTCTACAAGGGAAGGTTTTGACTACAGTGTAATATGGCCCTGAGTGCAACAATGATTGCGTTTAATATAATTTTTGTGGTTTTGGAAGGGTTTTTCATGTTATCACTGCATTGTTTTTGCAGGCCAGTTTTGCTCAGTTTGACAGTTGGACTCAGTTGGAGGTGTAATCCTATATCTAAATGTTGAGAGAAGTGGCTAAATATTTCTGTAAGAGCTGAAAGAATATGTCTGTGTGCATGTAAAGCTTGAATTATGTAACCAGATCCCAAAAATAACTACAGGTAACCCACAGAGTTTATAAAAGTGTGAAATCTGATCAGCAACCTTTTCTATTTCTGTCCCTCCATCTCCATCCCACTTCCACCCACCTACTCAGCCCTAGTGAACTACCACTTGTTGAACAGTGTCCAATGTGCAGAAGCAATCATGGCAGGGTCTGTGTATGAGACCGCAGAGGGCAGCACTATAGAAATCGGTTGTGATGGCGACAGTCTGACAGTGAATGGCATCAAGATGGTGCTGAAGAAGGACATTGTCACCACTAATGGGGTCATCCACCTCATTGACCAGGTGCTCATCCCTGATTCAGGTAAAACACATTGAATTTTAGTCAAACATCTCCCTCAGAAAATGTTATTATTTCTTCAAATTATTTTTTTGTTCAGACATGTCATGTTTATGTGATTCATATCAGCCAAGGAAGGGATGGAGCTGATGGGAGACTCCCAGAGGTTTTTCAGCAACAAGTTGTCCAAATTAGGCTTAGCTGCTGCCCTGGGTCCAAAGACGGAGTACACACTCCTTGCTGCTCTCAACAGTTCCTTTACAAGTGAGTTCATCTTCAAACAAGTTCTTATGGCCCCAGTTTGGCACAATTATTTAGAGAAATAATCTTCAGCAAGGATGCAAACAAAAAGTCAAATTTAGTTTTTTTCCAGATCAAAACTGGGATATGTAATAAAAAACTATAATTTCATACTTTCCACTAATAGGACTTTTAAAGCTCACACTGGAAAAAATTGGCATTTAATTACCCAAGTCATTTCTATCTGTAACTTATTTCTTTGTTTGTCAGATGAGGTGAAGTCAACAGACGAGAGCCTGCTGAGACTCATTTTGGAAAACCACATCTTGATGTCAAAAGTTACACTGAATTCGCTTTACAGTGGACAGTTGCTGGAAACACGGTCTGGCAAACGGCTCAGAGTCTTCATTTACCGCACTGTGAGACCTGTGTGTGTGTATGTGTATGTGTGTGTGTGTGTGTGTATGGTTGCGTATTGAGAATCAAACGGAGTCAGGGAAATGGAGAAAAAAAAGATAAATAGGAAGTGATGAAAAGACAATAAAGAGTGTCTGCTTCCATATTGGCAATCTGAAAGCTATTACCAGGCCCCTAACCAAGTGTTAACATGATCTTGCTGTCTTTCAACTCTTAACAAAAGCAATGAAACAGGTAATTAGTCCAGCTCTTGGCAGATAAAGTGTGTTCCTGCTCTGGTCGTTCAGATTTTAGAAACAGCTGCGTTTGATTTATTCAGAGAAACATTTGTATTCTTCTTTTTGATTCATTACAATCAAACAGAACAGTGTGACCCCTCACATCAGCTGAATAGTTACCAAATTTCTATGGGGACTTTTAGGTCTGTAACCCTGCTCTCTGAATGTTCTCCCTTTGTTAGGCTGTGTGCATAGAAAATTCATGTATGGTGCATGGCAGTAAAGAAGGAAGCAAATCTGCCGTCCATGGCATGAAGTCCCTCATCAGACCTGGAGAGAAATCACTCTATCAGCTCCTGGTTGCTGACGGACGGTTCAAGTAAGAACTAAATTGTGTTTTACACTATTTTTTGCTGTAAGTCTTTCTACATTAATTATTAGATCATTGTGTTTATTTGTTGTTTTTATTATATTTGCTTTCCTGACTTGGAAACACAATATGTATGGTTAAAGAGAGACAACGTAATGTGTTGAAGAAAAATTAACAACATTGTCCTTTAATAACTGAAAAGTTTAACTTATAATAAATAAAACACCCCGTTCAATTCAAAACACTCAGCTGCACTTTGTAGCCACAGCCTTACATGGTCTGGTATGACCACTAGCTTATGATATTCACGAACATTAGCTTTTGCTTTGTAACCGACATTTTGATGTGTCTTTACTTGTACAACTGTTACAACACATTTTAACATGTCAAAGATAACATAACCATTCAGTGGGTTTCTCACAAAAGTAAAACAAAAGTATACATACACACACACACACATACACACTCACACGGTCCTTTTTGTAAGGAGAAACAGGGCCATTGCAATATGTAAGAGAAAGTACAACAATAATAAAGAAATTATAATATTGAATGTTTGTGCTCACACATTTGATAGAACACATACTTAAATTGATGAGCCTGCCAGTTATGTAAGATACTGGGAAGAGTGAGAAATTGAGCTGCCCTGTAAGGAGAATGTTACCTTAATCAGAAAAAAATTAGCAAACGTTAGACAATGCCTGACAAAACACATTTCACAGTTCCTGGTGCAATGACAAATATTGGCACCAATAGAGGCGGATTACAGAATAACTCAGGAAGCAGATGTTTGAATCAATGGGACCACACAAGTGCATAAGTCTCACACAAATCTCCATCATATAATATTGCCAAATCCATAATCCTTCTGTCTTACACGATGTGCTTTTGGTCCAAATGTGACATATAATCTGGTGTCCTAACAGCACACTAATCATTCTGCCATTATTCACAGCCTTTCTTTTCTTTGTGTCCTTGTTTGTGCAGTCTGAAACACAGTAGTTCCACAAGAGGAAACACTGAAAGTGACAACAGAATTGGCAAATAAAGAATAGAGAAAAAATCTGACACCGTCAATGATATTTGGCTGTCTGCAAAAAACACTGTGGCAGGGTTAGGGAATCCCTTATGTGGTGTCACTGACCATTACGTTAAATAAACTGTGGTGAGGCTCAAAATGGTTTCTCATTTTTAATTCTGTTCTGTTTTGTTTGTGTTTAACATCTTCAACGTTATCATTCATACGTTTTCATCATGAACCCAAAAGTTTAAAAATGTATGCTTTCTCACACACTACAATACAATACTACAATACAAAATTTAATTGTGTGAATTATTGATATTCTTCTTATCTTTCTTTTATTTTATTTGAATAACTGTAGGATTTTCCTGTCGCTGATGGAGACAGCAGGTCTGACTGGTCTGCTGAAGCAGGAAGGCTCCTACACTGTCTTCGCCCCAACTGACGATGCCTTTAATGGTCTCAGTAGAGAAGACTTGGCTTTGCTCAAAAGTGAGTACTTCACTGAAATGAACACATACCAACATCATTTCATTTATTAAATATATGTAGAATGCACACTCCCCTTCACAGTAGGTAACTCAAGTTTGCCTTATGTTCATGTCATTCATAGGTGATCTGAATGCTTTGAGGATGATCCTGCTGTACCACTTCAGTAATGATATCTTCATCAATGGAGGATTAGAGAGAGGAGTTACCAATCTGCTCAAAACCCTCCAGGGCAACAACCTGCAAGTTATGTCTGTATGTAGAATCAGCTATCGTTTGATTTTGTGTTTGTGTTCTCAGAATCAAAGAAACAGGACTGATTTCAGTCATCAATCAATCTACGATGATGATGACCCGCAGACTAGTTGGCTGGCAGATAGATTTCAATTACTGGCCACTTAAGATGTAAAAAAAAAACATCCGGGAAATTGCAAAATGGAACAACGGACCATATTCAAGGGTTTGACTCTTCCTTTAAGAGCATATCTGTACTATTTGCATCAAGTTTTTAATTTTTTCAGAGCCTCTGATCTGAGACTTAAACACAGTCTTTCCCCACGTTCTCATTAACAAACAATAAACAATAGCATCTAAGAGCCAGTGCTAATCTGGCTGTGGCTCAGGAGGTAGAGCAGGTTGCCCGTCTGGATTGGTGGTTCAATCCAGACTGTGTGTCGAAGTGTCCTTGGGCAAGATACTGAACCCTGAATTGCCCCTGGCAGCTGTTCCACCAGTGTATGAATGTGTCTGAATGTTAGTTTCTGTTGAGCTCAGTGAATGAATGTGAGTGAATGGTGAATGCAGATGTAATATAAAAGCGCTTTGAGTGGTCGTAAAGACTAGAAAGGCGCTATACAAATACAGAGCATTTAATCTATTACTTCAAAGCTGGATATCTCTGGAGCAAGGCCAGAAGTAATCAAACCTAGCTTCTTGTCATTTCCATCAACACCCACTCTTGGTATTCACAGACAACTCCCTGCCTCCCATTCTGATGCCTTCCACCTGCCATTTCAGTCTGTTTGAATGTTCTTGCTTGTCAGTCTACATGTCGGCTTTATCTTCATTTAACCCATACCTTAGTTTTGCTCCCGCTCTATCCCGTGCAATCAGGTTATCAGCCAAGGTCTCAGATCAGGCCTGCAGGACTTCCTTAATGGGCACAGGAAAGCATTCTTGAGATAATTCACCAACAGGACAGCGGGCTATTGAGGCCTCAATTAGGAAAAAAAGGGGATAGGGATTCATGTAAGCCTGGGTTTGGTTTTAAAGAAAGCGTTGATTGGAAACGTATCTCAGTTTTACTCAACATGTCCACCTTCAGTCACCTCCATGAAGACAATGAAATTGGAGGAAATTAATCAGGAATTCCAGGATCTTCCAACAATGGAGCGCACTGCCTGGGCTTTCTGTTAAGTCTAACCTGACCTCAATAGTTTGACCACTTATATCAAACTATTTTGTAAGTGTAAATTTAAATGTAACAATAAATGTATTGGTATTGTATTTTTTAAGGTAGTAGTTGATGTAGCTTATAAAATAAGAATGTGTTTATTGATATATTATGTTGAAATATTGATATATGAAATATTTTTTCCCCAGGTAAACAACTCTATTCATGTCAACTCTGTGGATGTGCCAAACAGTGACCTGATGGCAAAAAATGGTGTGATCCATGTGGTGAAGAATGTCCTCTATCCTGCCGGTGAGAACAGTATGCAATATTATACATTCATGCAATGTGCACACTGAGCTGGGAGGCATTATGTTATGTTCCGATGATGTATATTATTTACAGACCTTCCGGTGGGCCACCAGGACCTCCTGGTCCTCCTGAAGAAGTTGATTAAGTACATCCAGATAAAGGTAGAGAAAGAGAACAGATTTATATGTCTGAATATGTACAGATCAAAGAGGATTTTTTTTATTATTTTTTGTGTGTCTTTATTCTTATTCCCTTTCATTCTGGTATGCTTTTTGTTCTTTAGTTTGTTTCTGGATTTTCTTATGCTGAGATCCCACTCACCTTCCTCAGTAAGTTTGTTTAGGTCCACTGTCACTGTATTTGTGTTATTATTGCATCTGCGACAATTTAAAACTACTTGTGTTACTTCACAGAGAATACCGTCACAACAACACATTATATTGAAACAGGTAAGACCGCTATTCCTCACCACATCACATGTTTTGAATCTCTCGCGGTTGTACAATATGGTTATCATTAGTGGTGAATATGAAAGACATGACATGAATGCCTTTGATGCTAATTCATGTTCTTTGATCAATAATGAGCATCTCTTCTTAAAGTGGAGTCCAACCTGCAGCCACAGGCATATTAAATGCATTTCATCGCTCCATTCATGTCCTTCTGAGGTTCCCGTCTTTGTTCCTCTGATTATCCACTCTCGCTATTGCTTAAGTCCACTTGGACCTCTTGGCATATTTAATCAGCTCCTTTAGGTATGAGGTAATTAGCCTGTCAAAGCATAACAGGGTCAGAGACCCTAAAGGACTCTTGGATGTTGTTCATTCAGTTGGGCTGAGTCCAGCGCACTTCCACACAGATGGGAGTATGCCTTGATGTATTGGGTAACATAGAAGAGATGAAGTCCTATTCTTCAAAGGTAATTTGGCACATTACATGGACTATAGAACTAAGGTCTGGACCTCCAGAGGATTTAATTTTTAGGGGTTGCAATTTTATACTATAAATTTATGGAAATACATTATACTTGATCAATGTTTTACAATGTATATTTTACTATTAGTCTCAATGACTATTTGGCATTGTGTTAATAGTTTCTACATATAATATCTGTATGTGAAGGATAAACAAAACATGCAGAATACACACTCAGTTTTTCCACACATATGTGCACTCACAATTATAAATTCCATCATTATTTTATTTTTACTGTTTGGATAATATGTGGAATAAGCTATTAGGTCATGTATATCCTTGTAGCAGTATATACTCACAAAGCAAAACAGCCAGTTTAAAGTATAAATTACCACAATCTCTTAATGACTTTGTTTGAAAGAGAAAACACAAGTCTGGCTCTGATTACCCGACCAGGCCACGTATCAAGGGAGCTCAGGCCAAAGATTAGAGAAAAACACAAGTCTGTCAGCTTTCAACAATTTAAAGCTCATATAAATACTGTCACATTATTAAAACATCGCTCAAAAGCCAAAAATATAAAATAAATGAAAGAATGTCCCTGACTGAAGTTTCTGTTGAAGGAATTGTAAGGTTTTGCAGAGCAAACATATCTGCTCCAGATGGGAATTCATTGAATGAAGAAAAATGCATAACATGTCACATTTTCTCTTTTTGTATCATTTTAAAATCAGTTGACAAGATTCTTTAAATACCAAAACTCATGAAAATGTATGAAATTGTAAACATGTCTGTAATGTGATGCTTCAAACTTAACAAGTAGAAGGGAAAATGAAATCTGTCTACAGGGAGCAGTTCACAGGACCATGAAGCGTAACAGCAGCAGTTATTAAAGATTCTCTTTTCCGTGGTGAAATCTAATATCCTACACACATCAGCCTCTATTTGTTCTGCATGCTTTGACAGTTTCACATACTGTAGCTCCAACCTCCCTCCTCAGTCATAACAGAAGGAATGTGGGGGACTTTTAAAGCTAACCTTTCTCTCTATCATTCTTAATGGATGCTCATGTTACCCCTGCCTCTTTACAGTCCCTGATGTAACAAAGGTGACAAGGGTTATTGAGGGGGAGCCAGTCATCACCAAGGTAACAAGAGTAATTGAGACAGAACCAGTAGTCACTAAGGTGGTCGTCGAGGGGGAGCCTGTTATTACCAAAGTAACCAGGGTCATCGAGGGAGATCCTTCTGTCAAAAAAGTTACCAGGGTCATCGAGGGAGATCCTTCTGTCAAAAAAGTTACCAGAGTCATCGAGGCAGAGCCTTCAATCACAAAAGTAACCAGGGTCATCGAGGGAGAGCCTTCGATCACAAAAGTAACCAGGGTCATCGAGGGAGAGCCTTCGATCACAAAAGTTACCAGGGTCATCGAGGGAGAGCCTTCGATCACAAAAGTAACCAGGGTCATCGAGGGAGAGCCTTCGGTCACAAAAGTTACCAGGGTCATCGAGGGAGAGCCTTCAGTCACAAAAGTTACCAGGGTCATCGAGGGAGAGCCTTCAGTCACAAAAGTTACCAGGGTCATCGAGGGAGAGCCTTCGGCTACAAAAGTAACCAGGGTTATTGAAGGACAGCCTACCATTACCAAGGTTACAAGAGTCATTGCAGGTAAGTTCCTGAAAAACATTTAAATCATTCATTTCATTATGTGCAAATGAAAAGTTAGATAATCAAATGTGGACTTCACAAAGAGTAACATAGAGTTTGATGACACAACACATTTTATTTAATGCAGGTGGAGGTCTTGATACAGATGGAACGACAGGTCAGTTTCTCCTTTGAAGAGTGTGATGAACTTTCATGCATCTTCTAATAACTCTTTTTAACAAATCACCCAAGATCCTGTTGCCCGCAGTTAACTGAGCATCATCATATAATGTAAATTTTATTTCACATTTTCTTTGGCGTTCATCAACTAAGTCATCAGACAGAAAACGTTCATGGTGTGCACCATTTTAGCTTTAAAGGCACATTTTTTGTGTAATTTATGGATATTTTTAAGATTGTTAAATGTAATTTAAAATCAAAACCATTTCAATCAAATTTAAGAATGTTATACTGTCAAACCTGTGTTATGCTTGCTTGTTGTTTATATTATATAAGCACTAGCTTAAAGTCACTAGCATAGTTACTTGTTTGTTTTGGCTGCCACCAATGGTTTCCAGCTAATTCTTTGTCTTTAAGGCTAGCATTTTTAGCTTTCTGTTGCTGCATGAGCCTATCTCTTCAGTTTCTCAGCTTCTTGATCAGACTTCAATTTCAGTTTCATAAAACAACTGACATGGTTACATCCACTAAAGGCAGTGGCTAAAATCAGAATGAATGTGAAAAGAGTATTTTACATTCACCTGTCTGCCAGTGGCATCTTGAAATATGTGTAAATCTGCTTGTATGGCTGCATTATTATCCCACAAAACAAAAAACAAATTCATCACTGGCTGCTATGAAGATAAGTAAAGCAGAACCTGTATTTAGGACTGGACCCATCTATCCATTTATACATGTAAATCTGAAGGGTACCACCACTAATCACACAAAAATATATCCTCTGACATCTTAAATCATCCTGAAGACAAACAGTCCAATATGATTACACTCCAGTTTCTTATTCTAAACAGTCATACATGCCTTTATTGTCACCACAGTCAGGCTCATGAAATAGACCGGTGACAGAAAAACAGGGCAGTTATGTTGCTTCCTGGCTGCTGTAGTTTTGGGGGAGAACCACAAATCATCTTCAATAACGTGCTGCAATAACATAGAGCCAGATATGTTTTACATAGTTGAACACTCTGTTTCTTAGGATTGCACAGTATATTATGACAAGCTTTGGCCAGCCACCATTCACAACATTACCAGCTCATTCTGGTCTATGTTGTTGGTATAGGCTCAGCATTGATGTTACGGAGGTTGATTTTTTATAGTTCATCTTCTGGGTAGACACACATAAGTACATAAAGCTAAAGCCAAGTTTTTTTATATGTTCTTCTACTGGCCGTGGTGCACCATGATTTGGATGCCATTCCATCTCACCACATATCCATCTGATTTCATCTCTCTGTCAGTGTCCTTGTCTCTCAAGAAACAGACAATATTACCCATTCTCTGTCTAACATAGCTGTGTGTGAGAGCGGTGTGCAAATTATAATGTGCCATTTTGGGGTGCTTAAATCAGACCATTGAGCCACTGGCTTCTGTCGGTGAAGGTGAGTTTTCACCTACAGCAGCTTCATTGGTGTCTTGCAGCTTAGTTAGTGGGCTAAGAAAATGAATTTGCTCTGAGCAACCCCTGCACACCTGTACTTTGTGCCCTGCACTTCTGCGTGGAAGTGTGTGTGTGTGTGTGTGTGTGTGTGTGTGCGTGTGTGTGTGTGTGTGTGTTCATAAATACTGTGCATCTGTTCTTGACTTTGTGTTGGCGGTGGCGGAGGAGGTGTTTTATCGGGGTGTATGTACCTGTCAGTCTGTCCATCTATCAGTCAGTACAGTTGCTAAGTCGTTAAGTGACTTTCAACACCCTTCTCCGCTGCCCGTCTGAAGGTGGAGCCAGATATCCCACGGTGAACGAGCCGTATATCATTGAGGGTAGGGTCTCCTTACACAAACTCTTTACACCAAACAGGTTTCTTTTAAATGTTTGTGTCCTTTCCTCCCTGAAATAATCATGTTTACACATTAATTCAAACAAGTGGTTAATTCAAGGTGGAAAAAAGAATGTGATGCATTTTTAAAACTGATGTAACTCAATACATGATACTGTATGTGAGGGACATTTTGGATCTGATGGTTTTGTTTTGGACGCTCAGGCCCAGACTTCTCTAAGATCACCACCATCCACAGCAACCTAAATCAGATTGATGAGGAATCAGAGAGAATCACCAAAATCATTCAAGGTGAGCACTCTGCACAGATTTTGTTTAGTAGTTGCATGTGTGTAAGTCCAAATTCAGTAATTGATTGTGTTGTCTCTTCATTTTGAAGAGGGAGGTAGATTCGCTGCAGCCAAGAGAGCTCCAGGTAAGAGCACATTTAGTTGATGAAGCATTCATCAACATTGTTGGATCAGACTAAAAAGAGTTTGACAGAAACCATATAATCTCAGCTGGAAAATATGCATAGCAACTATCTAACCGCAATTTGTTGGATTTTCCGTTTGCTCATGTGATTTCTTTCTTTCCAATATCTACCTTTGCATCATTCCACCTAGTCTTTACTTGTTTTACTTGGCTTTCTTTCTTGACGTTTGCTTTTATCTTTGTATTTAGTCACACCTTTGATTCCCTTCATTGATTCTGTCTCCTCCTTTACAGCTGGAATGAAGAGGAGGGCAAGGCCAGCCAGGCGTCACCCCAAACCAAGGGAGTAATTCCAACTGAAACAAAAGACCTTCTTGCTCATCGCGGGGACTGAATGCATCTCCAGTGGTCCTGGTAGAGCGCTGGAGGATAGAAAAACTGTTGACCTATAGGGAGAGATCAAATGAATCTAGTTATTCAACCACCAATAGGAATCCCTAAGATTGTTTACTATTTCATCTGGACCATACTGTATTTGATAGGTATGATGTGTAATAATAGCAATGCAATGAAATTAGCATACCCTAAATGTAAGTAATGTAAGTGTGCACGGGAAATATGAACTTACAGTATACCGTGAGGTAGATGGTGTGTAAGGTGAGATATATGCTACCACTGAGAGAATTTTTTTTAAAGGTTTGCTTTTATGCTTTTTATGGTGCTTGCATTCTTTACAATGGATGCATTTTAATGACTAGGACGAGTCAAACAGTGTTTTGCTAGCATTATATGCTGTACTGTACCACTGTTAATTATCACATGGTAATTAAAGACTACAGTGAATTTTTATATTGTTTTCAGTTATTCTTTACAGCTTCCAAGACAGTTTCTACTCTGTTTTTCCTACACCGAAATGTTTCATGCTGTTGAATGTGAGCTTGACTTGTGTACGCCCTTTTACAATCAGGCTTCACAATCATATATTTGTTATTACGGAAAATAAATGTGTAAATAAAATGTGACTTTTAGAAAAGTAATTTCCTTTCAGTTGTTTTCCATGTGCTCACATGTTTCATTGTAGTAATGCCACATGTCTATATTGCTATCTGCCTCAATAATATCTGAAATTGACATGGTGGCCAAATAAAAATAAAACAGGATTTCTGTATTTATATTAGTGGTGGGCCACTCGTGGCGTTAACGTGAGACTATTATCGGGCGACAAAAAAAATATCGCCGTTAATCTATACTCAAAGTTGGGTTGGGAGCTGGGTCTATACTACGCAAGCTATGATGACTTTCACCTTGACATTTTAGCGCCGAATTGCACTGTAGGGGGCAAGAACAAGTCTTCGAACCTGTGTGTCTGCCTACTGTGAAATTACCACATCAAACGTGACGTGCTAACATGGATGCAGCTGTTGCTGCGTTCCATTTCCCTCGGAGGTCGGAGCTGGGAATGACGTCACACCCGAGTTGACGGCGTTCCAGTTACAAACTCGCTCGGCCAGCTGTTTGTCTACAACTAGCCAGGTTAGTTATTGATACGCCGGTTGATTAAAAAACGCATTGTGCGGTATTTACTCACACTAACTGTAGCAACACGTCCACGGACAGTTGTTGGACAGCATTTTGTGTACGAACATTTCTGAAGCCACCGGTGTTGTGCCGAATTCTGCCTGCCTGCCGAGAATTGCATGCACCTCGCGGGTGCTAACGGTCATCTATGCTGAGAAAAGAGGTGGATGCAAATCTCGGCAGGGAGCCTACAAAATCTGATCTGCCGAATGCATCCACCTCTTTAGGTCCTTCAAACAGCTTTATCGCCACGTATATGTACTGAATGTCAAGGAATGGTCCTTCTAGCCTACTAAGTGTAGGCCTATTCAAATATTAAAGACTCTAAACGTTCATAAAATATATACTTAAAATCAATTTATCATCATTGATGAAGTCCACAAAGAATTTTACAGCATTTAAAAGCATTATTTGGAGGTGCATGCAATTCTCGGCAGCCAGGCAAAACTCGGCACAACACCTGGTTTGCACCTTGTACAATGTGGAATAGTTTACTGTAGGAGTTCTTCCAGTCTCAAGTAGCCTACCACCTAAATACAAAGCACATCACACGCTACACACAAGTACATCTTACTGAACATGATTTATTTTCATCACCAATTATCATAGTAGAACAGCTTTCTCAAGCAGTTTGTGATGCATTTTGGAAACAGGAGATGAGCCCCTGGTCTAATGCGCCACCTGGCTTGAAACCTGGCTTGAAACCCGTTCAGACACATATTCTGAATGCCTTCGGCAGAATTCAAATGAGCCATTTTAATCTAGATTAATTTCAAGATTAATCTAGATTAAAAAAATTAATCTATGCCCACCCCTAATTTATATCCAAATTACTTAATCTTTTCTTTCTATTGTTCATATATGAAAGTGCTAACACAAAATATTTTCCTCTTGATAGTGGAAGCAAATAAAGTGCATAATGAAAATATTACATATTAAATAACATACATCAATATCTAACAGTTAGAGATGAGATTAATCAAATCTGCATTATGACATGTAATTTACCACCACAAAGGCAGGTAAGTATAAAGTTTCAATCCCACTACTAGCCACATGTTAATGCAACCCCAAACTTTTATTGCCATATGGATCATAAATCAAAGCTTAATACAGAACACATTTTGAGTCCACAATTTGTATAGATGCTGCCTTTTTATCTCTGGGTTGATTTTGTGGTTTCACAAATTTGTTTGTTTGTCCAAATAAGGAAGTGGTTTTCACTAGTTCTATAGCTTTTCAAAATAATTTTCACATTTTACATCTCATTCTTTATCTCTTACATCATGTCATTCTCTCACATCATCTAAGGTGTTAACTTATTGTATACTCAACGGTACACTAGACACCATTCTTGGTTAGTATTATTAGTATCAGTTAGTATGTACCTAGTTGCTGCTATTTAATGAACTCTTATTTTTCTTTTAAACATATCTTTAAGAATATTTCCATATATTTACAACACCAGGGTGTCTCAAGGAGAGAAGGGCAAGTTCTTTCTCTTGAGTATTTGCACTTGCAAATCTCTTATGGGCTTTGGACTGCTACTTACATACCTCACATGGTTCATTATGTCCTGATCAAAGGGTATCTGCATGGTAAAAATATGTACAAAAACATTATACATTCAGGAATTACACAATAGCTACACAATTTATTATTTTTGCTGTAGCACATTACACATGTACGCTCTCTCTGTTGGACTCATGCTTTTCCTGTTGGACTCATTTTTTCTGCAGCATATCATATTTCCTTCTGAGACGAAGAGAAACATGGGACCATAAGCTAGAAATGATGAAATAGTTGTGTAGTGTAGCTCATTTGAAACATCATTAAAATGATCCAGGGCAGCAGCAGCCAAGGGGAGTTGACAGCAGTAGAGGGGAGTTGAAGTGTGCATAAGGACTGCAGGCTTAACGTCACCGAGTGTTGATAACAAGGTATGAATAGAGGTCATGATAAATGTTAGCTTACTGTAGGTGTGCTCATGGAGCACATGTGTATAGAAGCTCAGATTCTTTGCATCTTTTTGATTGCATAAATGCATTATGAAGCTGCACCCCTTGAGTATGCACTGGCTTAAAATTATATGGATAATTCGTTTTGACTTTGACGCAAAGGATTGTGGATTTTTTAACTCAACTGCTAAAGAAATACACACACAATACATACACACCCTCTGCCCCCAGAACTTCAAATCTCTGGTTTCTCCAGCATTGAAACATTATTGCCCTGGCCATAATCATGTAACTTTCTTCTCTGTTTATACTCTTCAGTCCTTTTCCTCTTTGGCTGTTTCTCGGCCATCTCTCTTTCTTCTCAGTGTGTTGAATCCACCACATTTGAACATCCCGGTGTATAGGACTGTCTCTCCCACTGCCTCCCTCCCCACAACACTGTGCACGAGCACAGCCACTGTTGTTGATTGGATGGAACAATGTTGTGGGCAAGGTCCATACCACTATCTTTGTTTTCTATTTACAGAACATGGGCTGTATAAGAAAAAAGCCCATCAGGTCAACCAGAATCAGACTGACGTTGGGGTAAGCACAAGGTCAAGGTCACAACAGAGAGCTAGTGAACCATGAGGAAATATTCACTGAATTTAACAAAAAGTGTGTTGAATACAATGACTTAATAATCTCTCTCTATGTTTATATATATAAACATATATATTAATCAGAATCAGCTTTATTGCCAAGTGGGTTTAAGAAATTTACTTTGTGGTTTTTGTGCTAAACAAACATAGCAGGTTAAGAATATAAGAAAGATCCAGGTCTTCTTCAAAAACAAGAGATGTTTCTGTGTCATATACAGTCACACCCGGCAGTTAGAGGGGCCTCCAACTAAATTTTGACTAGGGCCCCCAAAGGCCGGCTCCGGGAATACGCCATATCTTCCTGCAACATCCTGGCCTAGCCAAATTCTGACCTGGATCCCCTCCCTGAACGCTGCCTTGCACACTTAAGTGTTTTGTCAAATAAACCTTGTTTCGCTCCACCCAGCTCCCGTCCCTGAGCCTGAGTTCTGCATTCGAGTCCAAAACCTATTTAGCCTAACAGGTTGACTGGCAACTGCTCAGAGTGAAAAGAACAGTCAACCCAACTTGAACGGATGGTATTTAACCTTTCCTCTCTTTAGCTATTCACATCTTCCAATAACATCTGAGGAGAAATATTTAAAAACCCAACTATCAAAATTTCAGTCAATAAAATAAAAACAAATTCACAAACAAAGTAATGAAACTTATAAATGCAAACAAAGGCTAGTATGCTCCTGTTAGTGTATGCACTCAATGGGACAAGGATGTTGATTTTGCCCAGTGGAATAGCATCCCATTCTTCTAGAGTTGGACAAAATTCAGCAACTATATAGCGATGAATTGATGCCTGGGTCGAGGTTTGTCAGTGGCACCAGTCTGTGCATAACACATCTGCAGAAATGAAATGGCGTGTCCGTGAACAGTAAAATGTCTTCCAAACCCTTGCTTACGTCATTTCAGATCGTAGTATGCTGTTCCCTCATGTGTTGCGCGTATTGCTAGTATTTACAGAAGCAACAAGCGGTGGTTGAAGTACTAAGTACTAATACAACTTTGAAAAAATACTACTGTTACAAGTAAAACTACTGCATTGGAAATGTTACTTATATAAAAGTATGTTAGTACAGATCAGATAAATGTTCTTAAGATTATTTTTACTCATGCATTAACATAAGAGAAGGATTTACTGTTGTAGTTGGTGACAAGTTTGCAAAGGACTGCAACTAATTATTTTCATTATGGATTAATGTGCTGATTATTTTCTCCATTTATCGATGGATTGGTTTGTGAAAATTAATTAGTAACTGAAGCTATCAGATTAATGTCATGAAGTAAAGTTATAATATTTCACTCTGGGATGTAGTGGCTTGGAAGTAGAAAGTGGCTTGAAAATAATAATAATTAAAATTACCTCAAATTTGTATAGTACTGGAGCAAATGTTCTCAGACAGAATGGCCCTATTGTTTCTCTCTGTCATGAGCAAATGAAAAAAATGCTGTTGGATGAATCTTATAAAGACACATTCAGTCCAGAATACTGAACATGATTTATGTCACATGATATCGTTCCAGAAACTATAGTTGGCCAAGTATGAACTCACAGTCTTTCACATAGTTATGCAAAAATAAAGTTTAATAACTAACCATATATTCCTAATAACTAAACATGAAAAGAATAGAAATCAGCACTGAATCAATGATTGACAGTAAGTAAATCTGTGTGAGAGTAAGTAATAAAATGAGACACTGCTTATGTATAATTTGCTGAAACTATTATTGGTTGCTCTATGTGATTCAGATTGTTTTCCTCTGCTGTTTAAATGATATATGTAGTTCTCAGCAGCCACTAGCAGTGCAGTTTTTAGATTGCAACCTTCCCAAGCATGTGCTTGTGTGCTTGCTCAAACTCATGAGCGAGCACATTCTGAGACACTTTGATAATTTTGGTGGTACCCAGTATAGTGAAATGGATCTTGTTTGCTGATGAATTAATGTGGCATGACATAACACTACAACTACACTAGTTGAACCCCAAAGCTTATGACTTCTCCAAAAGCTAACTGGAATCGCGTGTCAGTCAACCACGAGTCCGGTCAATGAGACGAGATTGGAGGTGTTGTTTAGAGCTGTCCTGTCCTATAAAAAATACCCACCATTTCTAATACACACAGTGGAGGAAAAAAGACACAGTACACCAACATAAAGCCCTCATCCACACTGTGAAGTTTGGTGGAGGGGGAATCATGGTTTGGGCTACTTGGCTGCCTCAGGAGTTCGAAGGGTTGCTGTCGATGGAAAAATTAATTCCACAATTTATCAAGAAATTTTGCAGGAGAATGCAAGGACAACTGTCCACCAATTGAAACTCAACAGGAGATGGGTGATACAACAGAAGTGACCCAAAGCACAGAAGTAAATCAACAACAGAATGGCTTCAGCAGAAGAATGTGTGCCTTCTGGATTGGTGGATTGAGATGCTGTGTCACGACCTCAAGAGAGAATTGAAACAGTTTTGTAAAGAAGAATGGTCCAAAATTCCTCCTGACCGTTGTTCAGGTCTGATCTACAGCTACAGGAATTGTTTGCTTGAGGTTAAGAAGGGTCAACCGCTTATTAAATCCAAGGAGTCACATACCTGGTATTATGGCATTTTTATATTACCATACCAGACATAGACTTTATATAAGAAATGGATGTAGTCATCGTGATGTCACCCGTTGGTCTGTGGACTGCCGTTTTGAAGCCTTGAGTTTGGCCGATAGGGCACTGCCATGTCGAGTTTTTGCAACCAGTGCCCGGAAGTGACGACACAGCGGAGCTAACGGCCATGTGCGGAGCTAGCTAGCTAGCTTAGCTATATGCAACTGTGACTCACGCTAACTGTCATTTTAACAGGGCTGATAAGTTTGTCTAGAAAACAGCAGGCTTAGAACACTCACCAGAGAAAGTGAATAGCCAACTCCTAATAAGCTTTTTCAACGGCAGTGGTTAAATTTACACAGCACGGTGGGTACGAGTCGGCTCTAGCCTGATTGACAGGTCACCGTGGTAACGACTTGTCAATCATAGATAATCCCGCACTGAAACATACTCTGCTTTGTGGTCTATTTTAAAATAAATGGGACCATAATTTACTAAATGAACATCATTTTCTAGTTAAGAAGACTTGAAACTAGCAACTGAGACCATAAACTCATCAGGAAAATGTTTACTGTGGTAATTATTCAGCTGAGAAGTAGGGTAATTTTCCCATTATTTCTAATGGAGCCAGACTTCTTTTTGCAAACAGAAGAGTCGCCCTCTGCTGGATTTTCAACAGAATGCTGCTTTCAGGGACTTCCGCATTCAGCTTCATATTGTAGACCAGAAGCTTCCCGCTTGGTACCAGCTCAACTCACCTCCACCCAACTCGTTTTGGCTGTGCTTCGTTTTCCATTGCAGATAGTACCCAGAGATAGTAGCCCTCAATATAGCTGTTCGTCATAGTGACTCCACACACAACTGCCGCCGACGTAATTTTCAATGCGACACACACACCAGCGATCCACACAGCTTTCTCTTTATTTAAGTTAAAGCATTTCAACGTCACTCAGAATTTAAAGACAGAGAAGCAGTATGAAAACCTCAGAGCTGTGTATTCCTCTGCCATTGTTGCTACAGCAGTCTGTGTGACGGCAGGAGCAGAGGGCTCTGTGAGCGGTCGGCTGGCCGGCCTCTGGAGCTCCTCCTGTGGATTGGTGCAGGCTTCCCCTGTCACTACTCACAGAGCTCCTTAACTCCGAAAACCTTTAATTACATTTTTGTTCCACCATCACTTTCGTAAAACTGTCAATATTCAAATTTACACAGTTGATTTCTCACCTCAAAACTTCTCAGAAGTGGATTTAGTGATGAAATTACATACGAAACCTCTAAAATATAAAACTTTCTGTTGCTGGCCTCTGACTGATGCGTGCAATGATGATGCAGTAAACAGTGACGATTCTCTCTGACCAATCAGTAGTCTGTCGTGTTTTCACGTCACATTTTAGTAACGCCTCAGCTCGCTTGAAACCTCAACAGAGGTGATATGAAAAAAAGTACCTGGAAGCAGGTACAGGTACAACTTTTGCGCAATCAAAAACCAAACAAAGGCAAGTTGAGGAGAGGTGAGTTGGCAGGAGTTGAGCTGGTATTATGCAGTGGAGAAGGAGCTTTAGTAAGCAAGAGGTTCGGGAGGAGTGCATGCAGAAAATCTGACCCTGGTCATCTGGTCAGTTCTGTAGTTATGCTCCTTGGTCATAGTAAAATATTTGGTAGTTCAAATTTTTGGAAAAAGTAATGTTTTGTTTTCAGATTTTTGCTTCCAAACCATGTGTAGACATTTTTCTCACTTCTATGTTCAAGTGTGCATGTCGCATTTATGTCACACATAAATCATACAGTCTGAATCACATGATGGCATCGGTTGTTCCTTAGATGTCATTTCAATAAAGCTGCTGTGACCTTGTGATATATGTGTTTGAGACAAGTATTTCCTGTACTATTACTATTTCCCCCGATGAACACACATTTTGGACAAATGTTACCATACTGAAAGTTGTAATGTATCCCTTCCCTGGGTTTGCCCCAAAGGCTTAGTACACTCTTCCCATCCGAGCTCCGTGCCAGACAGCTCTGTTGTCTGTCCTCCAGCTCAAAATTAAAACCAGCTGACCACAACTCTGGATCTGAAATTTATGGAGGTTGAGGGGAGTCTCTGCAGAGACAAGAGAAAAGTGCCATCCAGGATTCACTTCATGATCGATGTACTGTGACAGATAAGCATTTCCAAACCACTCCAAATGTGCTGCTTTCACTGGTGTCAGAAAACGTGTTTAGGTTTTGCATGTTGCAACAGATTAGGTTTTTAAAAACACTGCAGTAAACTATAGTGTTTACTACTGCAATCTATACTGTTATAACCTTCCGTTGTTGTACATTTTTAAAATCAATTAGGGTTACTCCAGCATACCTGCATAGCAGATAAGTAGTTAAATGAAAATGCAAGACAGATGAGAGGTATAAGACAACCAAGGAAATACAATGAAATTAGGATTTTTCTGAGTATGTCTCATATTCACTGTAGCTACAGTATGTCCTTCTGATAGATCTGTAAAGCGTAAAGGGATTATATAATAATATCATTTTAATGGTAAAACTTTGCACTATGATACACAATATGACTATCCATTGGTCCATTTACAGAAATCAAAGAAAATATATGATCCTTTTATCTCTAGAACTTTCCTGAGTATCATCACATATTTAGTGTTCTTCTGTATCAAAGTGATCCATTGCTAGTTGTATGTACATTTGTTGCAACATTGCAAACCGGAACCGCTAATAGAATATAGCCAAATTATAGCCTAAACAATGGGTTCTCAAGTTGTAGAATCCATTGGGGGAATTAAAATTCCATAATAATGGGAGTGACAAAATCCATCCATCTTAAATGTCTTTTTAGTTCTTCATGTTTGACCACAGTGTCAGAGAGAAACAAATAATAATAATTATTTTTACATGCCCTATGCACACAAACATTCTGGGTCCACATACAGTACATTGTTTGCATATTAGAGCCCATCTTTGCCTCAGCCTTTTATGGCAGATAACAGTCTATATTCTAGAATCATTGTTTTAATATTACAATAAGTTTATTAACTGTAACATTTCACCATTACAAACAAACTGCTAAGGACGAAAATACAACTGTAAGACAAATAACAATGAGTAGAAAAATGTCACAAACACTGCAGGTGCCACCATGTTTTAAGCCAACAGATATTGGAGAATGGAATATTGTATCCGCTGTCTGGAAGAATTTCACAGTTCTGAAGAATGACTAAGATTTCCAAGTATCAACAGACATCAACATGTGCAAACACCCAAACCAAAGCAGATCTGGATTTGCTGTGTAGATCGGGGGATCCATTTGTGCTTCTGGGCAGTAGCTCTTCCCTAGAGATAGCAATTTATATGATTTGTGTGTCTGTGGAGAGGATGATGTCACGCCTTACACATGCCCGTTGGGAGCACAAGCCAAATAGGCAGAAGTGGTGTGTGTGTGTGTGTGTGTGTGTGTGTGTGTGTGTATTTCATGTTTTTATATCCCAGTGGGGACCCCACTTTTGTCCCCACAGGTAGAGACTGCTTTTTCAGGGTTAAGGCATGGTTTTAGGGTTTAGCTTACAAATAGGTTAAGAGTAGAGTTAAGGTTATGCATGTAGTTTAGATGGTTAGTGTAAAGGTTAGTGTTTGTGTGCATCGGCTGATTCATAATCATTTTAGTTTTTCAGTATTCTGTATTTTTTTCAGAGAATATAGTGTACTCGCATAATTGCGGCCCGTGTGTGTTTTTACATTGAAAAATCGGCCCAGAATCCAGGCAAATGAAGGTGGCCTAGCAGGGTCAAACATTGGCTATAATTCTTTGTTTCCAGTTTCAGAAAATCCACATGTAAATTTCAAAAGGTGAAGTTCCAATGCTTCCCCCTAAACAATGAAATTAGATTGTCAACCTTGCATTGCATTGTTTTTTGTCATTCCTGTTATTATTTGGCAGTTGTCTAGTTTTTATTTGACCTTTATTGTGTAGAATCTAGTCATTGGTGAAAGTAAACTCAAAATGTTGACTAATTTCTAACACAGAACATACACAATGACATCATCCAAAACCAACCATGTTCACAGAAAGGATTTTCCAGTCAAACAAGGGGTGAAAATCACAGATGGAGGCAGGGTGGGAGAAGGACAGGAAAAGAGCTGGAATTGAAAATGAATCGAGGGAGGGATACGAGGACACAAAGGGAGAAAGGCTGTGCCCTCACTGTCACTGTTGCTGATACCAGTGATGAGACAGAGACATGCACAGCACCTGTTTTATGTCTGCATGTTGGCTGTTCCTACAGCAGATGTCAGCATATCTGACCCTACGTCTGGACTGGTGCCTCAGGTCAAAAATAATTTTTAAGTTGTGCAGTGAGCAGCTTTTCAGAATTACATGGATTTCCAAGCAAGTAGGGTTGCAGTTCATGTTGATTTGAAGCTTTGTCCTTGACCGTGAGAGTATATTTTTTCTGAGACAATGCAGTTTATCTGCCAGGAGGAAACGTTTCTCCAACACAATGGAGGTGTAAGATCTCCCTGGTGAAGTTTGGAAGTGCTGAATGTGACTTATAAAGGGAAAACTGGAAAGTTTCCACCACAAGATAAAAGTATTCAGTAACTGCATTAATGTCATCTTAAGTATGTTGTTGGACAAATTCCAATTACATTTTTGTTTGTTTAAATAAAACAGACTGATTTACATGAATCAGCTTGGTCTGTTTTTCCATGTCATTAAAATGTGATTTTAAAATCACTTCATCATTTTAAAATGTGATCCATTTTACTAATTTGAATGGGACTGTAACATTACAGGTGACTGACACACATCCCACAACTCCTATACACATATTAGGAATCCAAACCTACAGCAAGACACACAAATTTTCACTCTCCTTCTTTTTTCTTCATCTGTTTTGAATGTTTTACTTAATGTTGTTACAGCGCTCATAAAGCCTCTCACAGTGTTTGTAGCTTGGAGCATTTTCAAAGATTTGCTTTCCTCATCAGTAAGATAGTAGTCTCAAAAGTGTATTAAAAAAACTCAAAGATAGAACGTGCTCAGAGATTTTATTATATCGGAAATTGGTGGTAACAACTTTGAAGATCATGATCAATGTCTGTGCATTGAGTCAGTGGCTCCATATCTTTATTACAGTGAATGGAAAATTATAGATTTATGGATATTTTACACCTGTCCAAATACATCTGGAAACTCATTTTGAAACAGAAAATATTCTACATACAGTATTTATAATTATTATCGCTAAGTCAATTGACTTCATAAACAAATGAGATGACCTTAAATATGTATGGTTTTGTTTAAATGTAATGCTTTAGGAAGTTTATTTTGGAATGTTTCTTCCAAAATTGACTTTAATCAGTGTTGCTTGGTTTTGGTCTTTCTTCTACCTCTGCAGCATAGGAGCCTGAAAACAGCCAAAGTAGAAAACAGCAGTACAGTCGTTGCACTCAACAATAGTAGCAGTACATCTAAACAGTAGTATGAGTACCAGGGCATCTTATAGGCCTCTGTACGCAGGTGAGGAGCACCTTTATGGCGCATCACATACTCCACCCAGTAGATGGCCTGATCCATGGGTGCCATTGGCTGATCTCTGTGCAAACGTGACAGTCTTTGCATGTTCTGTCTGTAGCTTTCTTGGTGGAGCACTTCGTTAATACCTTGCTCAAAACTGTGGCCACTAACGTCACCCAGCTGAATGATCTTTGCAGCTCCTCTCTCCTGCAGACGTAGAAGGTTGTCATACTGGTCAAAGAACAAGGGTATGCCGAGCACAGGGACCCCATAATAAATGGCCTCCTGGACTCCATTGGTTCCTCCATGAGCGACAAAGACTTTGGTCTGTGGGTGGCCCAGGAGGTCCTTCTGTGGCATCCAGTCCACTATCAGGGTGTTGTTGCCCAAAGTAGAGGGACGCTCCCCTTTGTGTCTCCATATCACCTGATCAGAAAATTAAAAGAATCATTATAAATTAACTGCATAGCTGTACACCAACTGTTCATTATTTAACAATGATTATGATAGTAATAATACAATTTAAATATAGAGCACTTTCCAAGATACTCAGAGACGCTTCAATATGAATTAAATAAAAGAACCTTGAGAATAGTAAGTAGTGTATTAGTGTAGTGAGGTTTTAAAAAGGTGAGTTTTGAATAACTTCTTGAACTTTGTGTAGTGCAGTCTAACGTGTTGCACAGATGGAGTCCTTTATTTACACAGTCCACCATTTATTAGGTAATGTTAATCTGCATTTAATTTTCTCTATAAATCAATCTATCCATTTTCTGTACCCAGTCATTAGACTCCCCGGACACGCTTTGAGTTAAATACAATACATTTTTATTTGATTTATTCCATTTAGGACTGATTTTGTCATTTGTTGTTTTATTTCAAATTATTGTGTGTGTGATGGATTAATTGCTGCATGAATATCTGCATAATAACATTTCCCATCATTGCCAAAGTGAATCATTCAGTATGTGTTACCTTCTGAGGCATCTTGGCAAAGACGCTGGCAATTTCGTCTGCAACCTCTTTGGGCAAAGCGTTGACCAAAGTGCCCAGAGTCATGATGATGACTCCATGCTGACCAGCACTCTGAACAAAGTCCTCCAGGTCTGCTGGCAGAGGTTGGGCTGGTTTGCACTGGAACCCTCCTATGTAGATAACATTTGGCATTGTGGGCCGAGGGAAGTCAAACACAAAATCTGACCTGAACAGCCAAATGTCTGCCTCCTGAAGTAGCGAGTCGATATCACATCCACCCTTGATATATTTATCACAGATGGCATCATAGCTTGGCCCCACCATGAATTTCTGCTGGAACACTACAATGCTGTAGAAGAGAATGTTCTTGATCCTCTGGATGAAATTCATTTTGTCCGTTAAGCCGGATCCTGGCACTGGGATGTAAGAGAGTGGTGAGGGAGCTATCGCAAAGTGGCCTTCTCCGCTGGTGATCCAGCGAACATTGAGCACCACCGGCAGTTTGAGATACTTGGCTAATACAACCCCTGCTGCTATGGCTGGGTCAGTGAGAACAAGATCATATTGGGAATCCATTAAACTTTTGATCATCTTTTCATCATTGAAGATTTGAGCAAGCACATCACACCACAATGAATGGGCCTTAGAAATCATGGAAAGGAAATCCTTGGTGAGTTTGAAGTGAGTAAGTGCTGAAGCCCCCTCTCTCTGCGCCTGAAAAATGGTTGGAAAGAACGTTGTTTAAAAGTGATTATCTTGGTAATTGAATGACTTAATGACCCACATGGGGTAAATCTTATATGTTCCAAAACGTCCTTAAATGTAATGATGATTAATCTGAGGTAATTCTTTTCTGTCCCGAAAATTACATCAGCTCTAAGCATGCTGTAAGGGTAGAAGTAATATTTGATGCCAGTCTCTTGTCAGAAATGCTATTGTGTTTCTTCCTTTTACGGTCTTTCTCCTAAAAATTATTGACCTTATATTTGTTCCCTTTGACGATTCAGATCTATTGATAGAGCACTGCTGGTTACTCACAGGTCACAGTTTGTGACAAAAATCAGGCAAAGCAGACACACTTCCTAGCTTCTTTAAATCTCTTCTTAAAATGTTTTGTTTTTGGTAACATTGTTAAGAATGATGCTATATAAATAAAATGTTTTATTTGATTATTATTACCCTCATATGCTCCTGTAGGTACACATCAAAGAAATTCTTTGAAGCTTCTTCCATTTTGATGGTAATGGATGTGTAGAGAGGAGACTTTTCTGCAATGTAGAAGCTGGTGGATCCCCTGATCACAGTGATGTTGTGTCCCCTGGCATGAAGTTCTTCTAGCAGGATCTTCATATTGATCCAGTGGCTGCCATCTACAGGAAATACCAGAATGTTTCCCCCATCGCAAGATGGTGTGAAAGAGATAAGACAAACACTGAGGAACACAAGTATTCCACACACACGATGCAACGGCATGGTTCCTAAAATGTAAGAGAAAAAAATGTTAACATGAGAGACCTCTTCAGTTTCAAGTTATGATTCAGAAGAAAAGGACTTGTGTTGCATTTTGATTAGTTGTGTTTGGAAAATGAAAGCAGGTCACTTCCTGTTCCTGATTTTTGTGTCTTAGGTAGAGAATTGTATGTAGTGTTTTGAAAAAAGTGTTGTATGCAATTGAAAACTGAGTGAAAGGCTGAGAAAGTTTATGGTGTTGGAGATTTGAGGTGAGGTTTGGCTCTTTGAGTGAGAGGTTTCAAAAATCATGTGACATGTAAAGATTTTGAGTGTAAGCAGTTGTAAAAAAAAAAAAAAAAAAGTAACCTTCAGAAATTATGAACAGGTATGCAAAAATCTAATGGTTATTTCAGCAGTGCAGTATTGTAAAATAATTATAAATTTTTGTCAATAAAAGTAAAAATTATACATAGCTGTGTACAGCAGTATGCTGCTGTATACGACACTGTGCTACTGTTACAACAGTAATTTGCCAAATAAATTCTTGTTTTGTTCTATTCGAAATACTGCATTGGTGTTTACAATATATTTTTCAGCACTTCTAAGCATATTACTTTTACTCTAGAACATTGTATGAAAATGTACACATAAGCCTATGAAAGACAAAAGAGCTTTAGATTTAGAACAACAATGTGTGAATGGTATATTCAAAAATTTTCTATTATGAAAGAAGTGGTTGCCATCTGGTGCAAATGCTTCATTTTGGGATGTGTTTATGGCATTTTACAGTTTTTTCAATTGCTAACCTGCACTGGTCAAAACTGAAGTCATATTGTGAAAACTCTTACAGTCACTCTTCAAACAAGTGAATCATTTTTCATTGCTTCCGCACAAAATGCATTCAGTGACCACTCTTTCTCACTACTACTTCACCACCTGCAAAACACTGTATATCTCCAGCACATTTTCCACGGCACCATGTTAGCGACTGGCAGAGAGTTAAGGGGAAAGTTTGTTGTTCTTCATTTCATCCTGTTCTTCCTGTTCTTCACGTCTTGCAGCCTTTTCGCTGGGGGAAGCTACAATATGATTTTGTATGTAAAATCTTGATCTGTAAAGTTTCAAGTAAATGTGGGGGTGTATAAAGAACAATATTTCCCATTGAAATGTTGTGAAGTTAGTATAGTATAAGTATATAGAGTACAGAGTAAGTAAGTAGTAAGTATAAAATTTAAATACTCAAGTAAAGTAAAGGTACCTCAAATTTTGATCTAAGTACAGTAAACGTACTTAATCACTTTCCACCACTGCTTAGGATGAGTTTAAGAGCCAGGCAGTCCAAGGAATATACTAATCCAGAACAGATATAATTAGAAATCCAGAGTGCATGAAAATCCAAAAGTAATCCAACTATGAAAGATAAATCTAGAACAGGTAGAGACACTCAACAAATATGAGAAAACAATCTGACAAAGACCAGGAAGAAACACAGACAATAAATATGTGGAAGTGTAGTGCCATATGGTTGGTGTAGTTTTTAGTTAGGGTGGTATGATAAATGGAAGTGGGTGAGCATTGGCCAATGAGGGAGTAGAGGATTCTGTAAAGGCCAGGTTCCTCCTTCTTCCTCTGTCTCTGACGTCAATGGCCACCTCACTTCCGTGACGCCGACTCCTGCAGTAGTCAAGGTAAGGGCTGTGTCTTGTTATGATGATCGGAAGTTTTGGTGGTGTTATGCGTTACACGGGTTACATGTGATTTTGCAGGTGCCCCCGTGTACATTTGTGCTCCTTACCCCCCCTCGCAGTCGTCTCCAGTTACCGATTTTAGCGGGTAGGTGCCTTTGTGTTTTGCTGGCGCTGTGAGCAGAGTGTCGGCGTAACAGGTGTTTTCGATTACAGGTAACCAGCTCTGGCAGCGGAGTAGCGGCCCGAGACGCACAGGTTCTACTCTTCAGCATAGTATGTAGTCTGCGATGATGCTAGGTAACATGTTTTTGTTTCTCTTGCATGGTAGGTTTTATTATGAGATTTTTGTGTCCCAGGAACAGGTGGACTATTGTTGCCGTGGCAGCCTGTAGGGGAGCAGTAACAGCTACCCCATCCTCATACTGGGGCGCTGCTAAGGATTTTGGGCCCCATGAAAAGAATCTTGACAGGGCCCCAAACACAGCTGAGACTTTTTTCCTATTAATTTACATAAAATCATGCGCTTTTATGGTATTTTGACTATCATTCTCATATATTTATGTCAATCAGACAATTGAACTCCATCCCATGTCCACACCCGTAATTTGTCCTCTGTAATACTGCACTACTTCAGTACTGTATAATGTATATACTGTGCATAGCTGTACATGTGTCATATATAGTGTATTCACATATATTTATATTTGTATGTATGTATTGTACACATTTGTACTGTACAATGACAATAAAGTTAATCTAATCTAACCTAATATTTTTAACAGTTGAAATGTAACGGAAACACTGAGCACTCTTAATACAATGAAATGTATTTATATTTATTTGCTTCAACACTGATACTGACATTTCAAAATAAAACTCTTCAATTTAAAAAACAGGAATTATCAACAATCTGTGGTGAAAAAAAAAAATCTAAGCAAGAAAACACCACCATAAAACAAAATGGCCATATAAAATTTCTAATAATTTAAGCAGAACTTTCATATACTATATATAATACATCAAATGAACCAGCAGCAGCAACTGGTCCGGGCCGGACCAGTTGCTGCTGCTGTTTGGAACGAGGCATGATTTTGACATAGTGCGTTTGACTGCTTTGAACGTTTAACTAAAACTGTGTATTGTTGTTTTTTCCAGCGTTTTCTTGACCTAACATGGGGAGAAAATTGAGTTCCCTTATCATGCACTTTTAACACTAGAACGGCCACCAGCAGTCATTTTAACCACAACATTCAAACGTATGGTAATTATCTATAACACTAGAACGAACAAGGCATCATTTTGACCGTTTTGAAATTTGCATAGTCATTAACTTTGTCTAAATAAATCACAAAGCCTTGCTGCTCCCTGACTTTGTAGAAAACTACATGAATTTTCATTAAAACTAGCTTGCAAGACAGGTGCAACAGCATGGACCGCAGCAGGGTGCTGAAAGTGGGCGGAGCCACGTACAAAGATGCCAACACCGGCTGCATGTGAGGCAAAGCCGCGCACCCGCTGCACCCTGCTCTATCGAAACGTGCTAACTTGTCGAAAAATGCTACCGTAGAGACCTGGGGCCTCATGTACAAAGCGTGCGTACGCACAGAAAAGTGCCTAAAGTAGCTTAATGAGAATGAGTGGTCGGGGGATTTAAGGATATTGTTTTTGTTTTTTGCGGTACATTCTTATTGAATTGTTGGCTGCATGTTTTGTTTTGGGTTAATTTCTATTTGTTAGTGTAATTTTGTTTTGTTATATAGGCTATATTCTGATCGTTTAGGTTAAGTTGATTTTTTTTTTTTTTTCTTTCTTTGGGTTGTCAGTTGAATTTGGGGAGGGTTTTATTAATCTTATTTTTGTTTCCCTTTTAGGTGCTGGTGGCCAAAGGCAGAGGGTGAGGTGGTGCTACCGGTGGGGGTATCCCCTTATATTTGCCGTGTGTTGTATTGTGTTTTTCCGAGTTGCGTGTGTGTGGTGACCAGAGCAGTTTTTCTTTTGTTTGGGAGCCCCGCTCGGCAGCTCCCCCCACCTCTGTTGGTAAGCCCCAGCCTTATATTAAGATTTATGCCCTTCTTAATGGTGTTTTTAAAGATTGTTGCTAATAAACCATGGTAAGTTGAATGTGAAACACGTCTCCGTCTCCTCCTATTCCTCCACAGTAAAAATAGACCTGTGTGCTTTTTTTTTTTATCATTATTGGTTAAGGTAGTATATTCTCTGGGTGTGAGCTCAGGGTGGTGTAGTTGGCTGTAGCACACCATACTGCCACAAATGCACACACCCACACATGTGCTGGCAGGGTGAATTAAGAAATAAACAGGGAAGACACTGACAGGAAATAAAGTAAAACAAGACGAACTACACAGGCTCCACAAATGAAGAATGAGAAACTGGTAAACCATTGTGATGGAAAATGCATCACCTCCATTCAGTCTGAGTTTCAGTTTAAAGCTCCTGTTTCAGTTTTGCTATCCATCTTGAGACAGCATTATCAAACTATTTTGTTAAACAAGTTGTGTTAAATGGGTTAATTTATTGATTAATGATTAAATTAATGTGCAACATTTCTGTCTAGAGACTGGAAAAGTAATTTTAACAAAAAATCATTACACACTGTTGTAATAACAGCGAAGCCTAACAAAGTTTGAGGAAATTAATGCTTCTCCAAATGTTTGTGCTACTCTTAAGTAGAGTTGGGTGAACTTAACAGTGAAGTTAAATGTTGGAATCTTTATGTATATAAGTTATCTCATATGTATATAAGTTATCTCATCATGAAACAATGGAGTGTAACTTTTTCAGAAACCCCATCCGTGAAGATCAAAAGCTCACAGAAGCTTTCCTGATTGCAAAGGCTTGAAAGGGAGCAATTACAAATGTAAAAAGATGTGCAGCTTCAGCAGAAGTTTAGTGTGTTTTACTAATCAATTAACATATGCACATTTGTCAAATCCTAATCCTATAGAGACACTACCATAGAAAGGATGAAAGCCAAAGGTTATCATGGTTATTTCAACTTGAATTCATCCATCCTTCATCAACCGCTTATCCTGGGAACAGGGTCGCGGGGGGCTGGAGCCTATCCCAGCTGACAGTGGGTGAAAAGCGGGGTAGACCCTGGAAAGGTTGCCAGGTGGTTTGTCCACACAGACAACCCACCACTCACATTCACACCTAAGGACAATTTTAGAGACACCAATCAACCTAGCCTGCATGTCTTTGGATTGGGGAGGACGCCAGAGCACCCGGAGAGAACTAGGACATGGGGAGAAGATGCAAACTCCACACAGAAAGGCCGGGGCAACCGGGGTATGAGCCCATGACCTTCTTGCTGTGAGACGACAGTGCTAACCACTGCACTGCGCCAACCGCTCAACTTTAATTCATTTAATGAAAAGTCATTTTGATTCTTTTGATTGGTGGACCCTTACGGACTGAGATCAATAGATCAATAAATGTATGTTTAGGGCCTGAGGGCTGTTTCACAAAACCAAGATAGCGGATTAAGCTGGGATTTTCCAGTTATCCTGGCTGAATTAAGCCTTGACTCGGTTTCACGCAAAGCAGTAGCACATAAGTTACCATGGCGATTTATTCTGTGCAGCTAGCCTGCTCCAGACCAGGCTAACAGCCAGGCTTAGTTAATCCTGGTGCCTTATCTGTTCAGTCAGCAGTCACGCCGATCAGAAACCAAAGTGTTTTTTTCAGTCATTCCATGTTCTTATGTAGGCCTATGTGTTCTGCATATTTTTCAGAAGCCTGTATTAAAATAGTAGGTTGTGGTTATTGGGTTTCATAACTAGAGAAGATGCGTCCACCATACTTTGCACACAATGGCATCAGCGAGTAAGTTAGGTTTACGTGAAATGAAAGCATTTGTAAAAAATAAAAATAATAAAAAAGGATAAATAAAAGAAAAAGTAACACGGGTACAGCAATAAACCAGCGAAAGAAAGTGGCAGCCAATTGTTGACCGACTAAATGTGTGAGAAGCTAAAAATCTCACAGCTCTTAACTGAAACTGTCATAATTATAATGTTATATTGAGCCTTAAAAGTGAGCACCGGACATTATATGTCACTCAAGAAACTCACACACAATATGTAGGATTCCTATGTCTTTTTATAATACTCTCAAATTATAGTCCTACTTCAATAAGGAGGATATATTGTGCACTGTTTATTCATGAAACAACTGCGTGTTTGGGAGAGTAAACAATGATTACCGCAATACATCGTGTTACAGTTTGGCTTACAGTGAACTTCTAGTTCACTAAATCACTAAATCACTTCTCTTTGCAGTTGCTGGTTTTCTAATATCTTCAGTGCTTCTTTTTATCTCCATATCTAAGTCTGTTTTTTATTTTGTTAATTTTTTCAAGTGTGTGCAGTTCAGACATCAGACAGTAAAACACATAACACTCAGCACAGCAGGAAGTCTTCACCTGTGGATGTGCTGTAGGACTACAGCCTCAGGGTCAACTTACAGATATCATACAGTATTTTCTATGAGCACCACAACACTGACTTTCTATCTATTATCCATATTGACTAAAAAAGTACACTATTTTCACACAAAATTGACAGACCTCCAGCCTCTCTGCCAAGCCTACTGTATATATATACACACACTTTTTAAAAGTATTTGTCAAAAATGTTGCTTGCACTAAAAAATGGTAAATAACTGAAAAGGCTTTAAGAAAGGTTAATAAGAAAACATGCTGTGCAAACATAGAAGAAAGATATGTGCATTGTCCAAAAATGAAGCTAAATGAACAAGCTGCTGATACTGCATTATATTTTTATATTTTGAATTGTCACCTGCCAGCTGAATTTTGTTTCCTTTTATATAAATAAAATTTATATAAAATAATTTCCACCATAAATTGGTGTAGAATATTTCTTCAGACGTCAGAAAATTAAGTGTTTAATGCTCAAAAACATCTGGGGGAGGACCCCCAGACTCCCCAATCAGATATTTCAGCATTACATATTATTTCAAAATAGGGTTAAATGGGCAATACTAGCACTAATACTAGTAGTAATGCTGCCAGAAAAATAAACACTTTTGTTGTGAACTGTCACTATATAAATAACATTGAATTGAATAGACAGTATGTGGATTAGTGGTTGTAATTAATACATTTGCTGAGTGACATATTAAGGTGCTTACTTGTAAGGTCTGACATAACGTTACTATTCATGGTAACGTTATAATTAATAGTTTCAGTTGGGAGCAGTGATTCTTTTAGCAACTTACTTATTAAGTATTGTATATAAGTATTGTCTGCCACGCTTTTCTCGCTGTTTTAATACTTTTCTTTCTTTCTTTTTTATAGTATGTGCATTTTTTCATCAAAAACCTTTTTTACACTCATTGAGTAACAGCAAATAAAGTCTGCTGCACACGTCTTTTCCATTTCAGCATCAATGAATCTGTGATCGACAGCGTGGTCTCTTGAAAAAAGTTGTTGACGCCCATTTATCTGAATTACTTACACCTGGCTTGACTTAGTTGCACCTTCTGAGCCTGGTTTGGCCTTTGTGAAACTGATAAAGCCAGGATGCTCTGATCACACTAGGTCAAGCCTAGCTTTATCTCTTATCCAGGGGCCCGTTCTTCGTACGTCGCTAACTCACTTAGCTGGATTTGATTGTTAGCGATTTGGCATGATCTTGGATTGTTTGGTTCTTCGACGCTCATCCTAGACTTGCTGTCATAGCAACAGGTGCGTAAGCTTGAACCTGCTCGCGAGCAGGCTTATTTCATGTCAACAGGATTAGATCCCGGCATTATAAGCGGAGGTGATACGGGAAGTCTATCGCAGCCATGTCTTGTCCGTTTTTACGAGAAGAACCTGTTGCTGAAGGTGGCAGAATAATTTGAAGAGCTTTTCGAATTAATCGCGCATTGTGAGATAGACAGGATCCTTTAGCGCAGGCGATAATATTCTTATTGAGAGATATCGTTATTCTCGTGAGGGTGTCATATACATCATTAATTTGTTGGAACCACACGTTAAAAGTTCGACTCGTCTGGAGCTTTAACAACGGCACAAACTGTGTGCATTGCCCTGAGATTCTTTGCGAGTGGCACGTTCCTTTGCACTATTGGAGATGCGGAAAACTTGGGGAAAAGTGCTGTCTGTCGTGCCATTCGCAAAGTGTATCTGGCACTCAAGCAGTTTTTAGGGGGTTTTGTGGTATTTCCAAGCCACTTCAGACCACAGGTTGTTCTTGTATTTCACTTTCACTTGTTCCCATGTTCTAATGGGTCCTGAGGTGGCTCTGACATTAAGCAATTATGAAATTATTAAAATACAAGAATATATACTGTAATAAGTGATCATAACATGGAGCACTTACGCATTTAATTTGTCTGCAACTTTTTGCCAGCCCTCTCTCCTGGCTTTTGCACACTTTGAGGTGTTCCCTGGCGTTTTAATTAAGTTTTCAAATTCTGTATATCCTTCTAGCAATAACTCTTGCTCTGCAGCGGAGAAAAACTGAGCACGCTCTTTGGCCATGGTGAACAGCCAATAGCAGCGTTGCTGATCAATGTTTCTACTATCGATACATGTCCCCTTTTAAACCAGTGCATGAACGCGCAATTATCTCCGATAACTCAATCCAGCTATACTAATCATAACCGGCAGGTGTGTTCGAAGAACCCAATTAGCCAGATCATGATTAGGCCGATGATATTATCCTGGATGTCTCATTTGATCTCGGATGTTTTAAGCAACGTACGAAGAACGGGCCCCTGGATTTCTAAATTCTACTTTTGTGAAACAGCCCTCTGGTGTGTTTTTGTATTGAAAAATATGAGATTTGATGCAGCCCAGAATCCATTCAAACGAAGGTGGTCTAGTAATTTAAACTCTATTTTAAAGAGAACCACAAAACTGAAACTACAGCACAAAAATCAAGCAGCCTCAACACAACTGCAAAACCTCCTAACTCTCAAACTGCTGCACCCCATAGTACAGCACAAGACCTATTTAACCAAAAAGCCAAAGTCCACAAAATTACCCAACAAACAAAAGGGCAATACATAATACAAAAGGCTTCAAATAAAACACATCTAGATAGGTTTTCTGCCACCAAAATCCCCAAATCTAGATCTCAAAAACCTGAATGAAAACATTAAGTTTACAATTAGTTTGGACAGCCCCTCAAATTATGTTACAACCCCCACCAAAGCTTGTTACAATGGAGGTCAAACATAATCCAAAGAGTCCAGGGGCCCGTTCTTCGTACGTTGCTTAAAACATCCGAGATCAAATGAGACATCCAGGATAATATCATCGGCCTAATCATGATCTGGCTAATTGGGTTCTTCGAACACACCTGCCGGTTATGATTAGTATAGCTGGATTGAGTTATCGGAGATAATTGCGCGTTCATGCACTGGTTTAAAAGGGGACATGTATCGATAGTAGAAACATTGATCAGCAACGCTGCTATTGGCTGTTCACCATGGCCAAAGAGCGCGCTCAGTTTTTCTCCGCTGCAGAGCAAGAGTTGTTGCTAGAAGGATAAAGGATACTTAGGCCTAATTAAAATGCCAGGGAACACCTCAAAGTGTGCAAAAGCCAGAAGAGAGGGCTGGGCAAAAAGTTGCAGACAAAGTAAGTGCTCCATGTTATGGTTGTATCACTTATTACAGTAGGCTATATATTCTTGTATTTTAATAATTTCATAATTGCTTAATTTCAGAGCCACCTCAGGACCCACTACAACATGGGAACAAGTGAAAGTGAAATACAAGAACAACCTGTGGTCTGAAGTGGCTTGGAAATACCACAAAACCCCTAAAACTGCTTGAGTGCCAGATACACTTTGCTGAATGGCACGAGACAGCACTTTCCCCAAGTTTTCCGCGATCTCCAATAGTGCAAAGGAATGTGCCACTCGCAAAGAATCTCAGGGCAATGCACACAGTTTGTGCCGTTGTTAAAGCTCCAGGCGAAGTCGAACTTTTAGCGATGTGGTTCCAACAAATTAATGATGTATATGACACCCTCACGATGAAAATCGATATCTCTCAATAAGAATATTATCGCACTGCATTAATGGATCCTGTCTATCTCGCAATACGCGATTAATTCAAAAAGCTCTTCGAATTATTCTGCCACCTTCAGCAACAGGTTCTTCTCGTAAAAACGGACAAGACATGGCTGCGAAAGATCATCTCCGCTTAGAAAGCCGGGATCTATTCCTGTTGACATGATATAAGCCTGCTCGCGAGCAGGTTCAAGCTTACGCACCTGTTGCTATGACAGCAAGTCCAGGATGAGCGTCGAAGAACCAAGCAATCCAAGATCATGCCAAATCCCCAACAATCAAATCCAGCTAAGTGAGTTAGCGACGTACGAAGAACGGGCCCCAGGAGTTGTGCAAAAAACAAGTTTATTCAAGAAAACATGAAATAAGTTCAAAATTTAAATCAAACAAAAGAACAAATCTGAGGAGCTGGTCAAAACAAAAGAAAGGGAAGCCCTCCAGTCCAGCCCACAAAGGGCCGTAGGATCTGAGGGCTGTTTCACAAAACCAAGATAAGGGATTAAGCCGGGATTGTCCAGATATCCTGGCTGAATTAAGCCTGGACTTCGGTTTCACGAAAGCAGTAGCACATAAGTTACCATGGCGATTTATTCTGTGCAGCTAGCCTGCTCCAGACCAGGCTAACAGCCAGGCTTAGTTAATCCTGGTGCCTTATCTGTTCAGTCAGCAGTCACGCCGATCAGAAACCAAAGTGTTTCTTTCAGTCATTCCATGTTCTTATGTAGGCCTATGTGTTCTGCATATTTTTCAGTAGCCTGTATTAAAATAGTAGGTTGTGGTTATTGGGTTTCATAACTAGAGAAGATACGTCCACCATACTTTGCACACAATAGCATCAGCGAGTAAGTTATAGGTTTACGTGGAATGAAAGCACTTGTAAAAAATAAAAATAATAAAAAAGGATAAATAAAAGAAAAAGTAACACGGGTACAGCAATAAACCAGCGAAAGAAAGTGGCAGCCAATTGTCTCACTGAATGTGTGAGAAGCTAAAAATCTCACAGCTTTTAACTGAAACTGTCATAATTATAATGTTATATTGTGCCTTAAAAGTGAGCACCGGACATTATATGTCACTCAAGAAACTCACACACACTATGTAGGATTCCTATTTCATTTTATAATACCCTTAAAATATAGTCCTACTTCAATAAGGAGGATATATATACACTTCTCTTTGCAGTTGCTGGTTTTCTAATATCTTCAGTGCTTCTTTTATCTCCATATCTAAGTCTGTTTTTTATTTTGTTATTTTTTTCAAGCGTGTGCAGTTCAGACATATGACAGTAAAACACATAACAGTCAGCACAACAGGAAGTTTTCACCTGTGGATGTGCTGTAGGACTACAGCCTCAGGGTCAACTTACAGATATCATACAGTATTTTCTATGAGCACCACAACACTGACTTTTATCTATTATCCATATTGACTAAAAAAGTACACCATTTTCACACAAAATTGACAGACCTCCAGCCTCTCTGCCAAGCCTACTGTATATATATACACACACTTTTAAAAGTATTTGTCAAAAATGTTGCTTGCACTAAAAAATGGTAAATAACTGAAAAGGCTTTAAGAAAGGTTAATAAGAAAACATGCTGTGCAAACATAGAAGAAAGATATGTGCATTGTCCAAAAATGAAACTTTGAACAAGCTGCTGATACTGCATTATATTTTTATATTTTGAATTGTCACCTGCCAGCTGAATTTTGTTTCCTTTTTATATAAATACAATTTATATAAAATAATTTCCACCATAAATTGGTGTAGAATATTTCTTCAGACGTCAGAAAATTAAGTGTTTAATGCTCAAAAACATCTGGGGGAGGAAGCCCAGACTCCCCACTCAGATATTTCAGCATTACATATTATTTCAAAATAGGGTTAAATGGGCAATACTAGTACTAGTACTAATAGTAATGCTGCCAGAAAAAGAAATACTTTTGTTGTGAACTGTCACTATATAAATAAAATTTAATTGAATAGACAGTATGTTGATTAGTGGTTGTAATTAATACATTTGCTGAGTGACATATTAAGGTCCGGTGCTTACTTGTAGGTCTGACATAGCGTTACTATTCATGGTAACGTTATAATTAATAGTTCCAGTTGGGAGCAGTGATTCTTTTAGCAACTTACTTATTTAGTATTGTATATAAGTATTGTCTGCCACGCTTTTCTCGCTGTTTTAATACTTTTCTTTCTTTCTTTTTTATAGTATGTGCATTTTTTCATCAAAAACCTTTTTTACACTCATTGAGTAACAGCAAATAAAGTCTGCTGCACACGTCTTTTCCATTTCAGCATCAATGAATCTGTGATCGACAGCGTGGTCTCTTGAAAAAAGTTGTTGACGCCCATTTATCTGAATTACTTACACCTGGCTTGACTTAGTTGCACCTTCTGAGCCTGGTTTGGCCTTTGTGAAACTGATAAAGCCAGGATGCTCTGATCACACTAGGTCAAGCCTAGCTTTATCTCTTATCCAGGGGCCCGTTCTTCGTACGTCGCTAACTCACTTAGCTGGATTTGATTGTTGGGGATTTGGCATGATCTTGGATTGCTTGGTTCTTCGACGCTCATCCTGGACTTGCTGTCATAGCAACAGGTGCGTAAGCTTGAACCTGCTCGCGAGCAGGCTTATATCATGTCAACAGGATTAGATCCCGGCTTTCTAAGCGGAGGTGATCTTTCGCAGCCATGTCTTGTCCGTTTTTTACGAGAAGAACCTGTTGCTGAAGGTGGCAGAATAATTCGAAGAGCTTTTCGAATTAATCGCGTATTGTGAGATAGACAGGATCCATTAATGCAGCGCGATAATATTCTTATTGAGAGATATCGATTTTCTCGTGAGGGTGTCATATACATCATTAATTTGTTGGAACCACACGTTAAAAGTTCGACTCTCGGAGCTTTAACAACGGCACAAACTGTGTGCATTGCCCTGAGATTCTTTGCGAGTGGCACGTTCCTTTACACTATTGGAGATGCGGAAAACTTGGGGAAAAGTGCTGTCTCTCGTGCCATTCGCAAAGTGTATCTGGCACTCAAGCAGTTTTTAGGAGGTTTTGTGGTATTTCCAAGCCACTTCAGACCACAGGTTGTTCTTGTATTTCACTTTCACTTGTTCCCATGTTCTAGTGGGTCCTGAGGTGGCTCTGACATTAAGCAATTATGAAATTATTAAAATACAAGAATATATACTGTAATAAGTGATCATAACAAGGAGCACTTACGCATTTAATTTGTCTGCAACTTTTTTGCCAGCCCTCTCTCCTGGCTTTTGCACACTTTGAGGTGTTCCCTGGCGTTTTAATTAAGTTTTCAAATTCTGTATATACTTCTAGCAACAACTCTTGCTCTGCAGCGGAGAAAAACTGAGCGCGCTCTTTGGCCATGGTGAACAGCCAATAGCAGCGTTGCTGATCAATGTTTCTACTATCGATACATGTCCCCTTTTAAACCAGTGCATGAACGCGCAATTATCTCCGATAACTCAATCCAGCTATACTAATCATAACCGGCAGGTGTGTTCGAAGAACCCAATTAGCCAGATCATGATTAGGCCGATGATATTATCCTGGATGTCTCATTTGATCTCGGATGTTTTAAGCAACGTACGAAGAACGGGCCTCAGGCTTGACTTAATTGCACCTTCTGAGCCTGGTTTGGCCTTTGTGAAACTGATAAAGCCAGGATGCTCTGATCACACTAGGTCAAGCCTAGCTTTATCTCTTATCCAGGGGCCCGTTCTTCGTACGTCGCTAACTCACTTAGCTGGATTTGATTGTTGGGGATTTGGCATGATCTTGGATTGCTTGGTTCTTCGACGCTCATCCTGGACTTGCTGTCATAGCAACAGGTGCGTAAGCTTGAACCTGCTCGCGAGCAGGCTTATATCATGTCAACAGGATTAGATCCCGGCTTTCTAAGCGGAGGTGATCTTTCGCAGCCATGTCTTGTCCGTTTTTACGAGAAGAACCTGTTGCTGAAGGTGGCAGAATAATTCGGAGAGCTTTAATTAATCGCATATTGCGAGATAGACAGGATCCATTAGTGCAGCGCGATAATATTCTTATTGAGAGATATCGTTTTTCTCGTGAGGGTGTCATATACATCATTAATTTGTTGGAACCACACGTTAAAAGTTCGACTCGTCGGGATCTTTAACAACGGCACAAACTGTGTGCATTGCCCTGAGATTCTTTGCGAGTGGCACGTTCCTTTGCACTATTGGAGATGCAGAAAACTTGGGGAAAAGTGCCGTCTGTCATTCGCAAAGTGTATCTGGCACTCAAGCAGTTTTTAGGGGGTTTTGTGGTATTTCCAAGCCACTTCAGACCACAGGTTGTTCTTGTATTTCACTTTCACTTGTTCCCATGTTGTAGTGGGTCCTGAGGTGGCTCTGAAATTAAGCAATTATGAAATTATTAAAATACAAGAATATATAGCCTACTGTAATAAGTGATACAACCATAACATGGAGCACTTACTTTGTCTGCAACTTTTTTGCCCAGCCCTCTCTTCTGGCTTTTGCACACTTTGAGGTGTTCCCTGGCATTTTAATTAGGCCTAAGTATCCTTTATCCTTCTAGCAACAACTCTTGCTCTGCAGCGGAGAAAAACTGAGCGCGCTCTTTGGCCATGGTGAACAGCCAATAGCAGCGTTGCTGATCAATGTTTCTACTATCGATACATGTCCCCTTTTAAACCAGTGCATGAACGCGCAATTATCTCCGATAACTCAATCCAGCTATACTAATCATAACCGGCAGGTGTGTTCGAAGAACCCAATTAGCCAGATCATGATTAGGCCGATGATATTATCCTGGATGTCTCATTTGATCTCGGATGTTTTAAGCAACGTACGAAGAACGGGCCTCAGGCTTGACTTAATTGCACCTTCTGAGCCTGGTTTGGCCTTTGTGAAACTGATAAAGCCAGGATGCTCTGATCACACTAGGTCAAGCCTAGCTTTATCTCTTATCCTGGATTTCTAAATTCTACTTTTGTGAAACAGCCCTCTGGAGGCTTCCACTCTACCCTTAACCAATCCTTAACTAAACAAACAGAAAAGCCGTGAAAACTAAACTACCAGACCCATCAGAAATATAAGAAAAGAACAATAATCAAAGGAGGGTGGCGCCGCCACGGCCACCCTAAGAAAATGGGTGGCCCACATGGCAAGGACTATATGCATACAATATACAATATACTGCTATATACTGTATTATGTAACCCCTTGGTTTGAGGTAAAAGGTGAATAGTAGCCTACAAGTGTTCTCATATTAGGCTCTGTTACTAAGAGGGTAACCTCTGACCCTGAGGTGTGACAGACTATGGTGCTTATTTTAGGAGGGGCCTCCGATTCGTCCATGTTGATGGCAATCATGTTTCTAAAATTGTGACTGGTTAAGAGGCGGGACTTGCAGGCATAGCATATCGGAGTACACCGGTGTTGTGTCGAATGTGTCTGTGTTTTCTGTGGAGGTACCCACAAGCTGCAGAAGAAAGAAAAGTGTAATTTAATTAATGCACAGAGTTAGTCAGTAGCCTGGCTTGTTTTTAATAAGTTTGTCACTCTGCTACACAGTTTTGTGTATTGAACTGTGTGTGAGAGCTAATAGTCTGCAGATATCAACTGGTTAGCACCATCGCTAACAGCAAGCTAACATCATATGAACACTGACAGCACAATGCGTGACTGGCTGTTAACAGTATGCTCCCAGGGAGAACGTCCTGTGACAGTTTTCATTTTCATCTTTCTGAAAGGATTTGGAATGGTAAACATTGGTGCCTAACAGATGCTCCACTGAGCAGCACAACAAACACGGCAGGGCCACAACGAGTCGGCGGAAGCATCTTATCATTCTGACTCTGCTGCTGGTCCCTGCATGGGCAAATTGTTGTGCTGGATCTGTTAAGACTAAGCTACAGATTGTGGTTGTTGTCATAACGTTGACATATAGCCACTTTGCTGGTTCGCTGCACTGTATGAAAGGTACAGAGCTGGGAATGGAACATATATTGGTGGACAGTCCTTCTGTTTTCATTGTGTGATCTCTGTGGAAAGCAGTTATAGAAAGGGTGCATAGTTGCTGACTTCAGTGGTGTTGAGCTCACTGCTGTTTGCTTATGGCCCTGTAGGCATTTGTTCTGAGCTTGCACTCCTCCCTCTCTCTCGCTCTCTCTCATGTTAAGTGTTTTGTGGAGCCATGCTGTTTATTGACATGTTAAAAAACACAGTAGCAAGAGAGAGTATTGTAGTTTTACTGGTATCTATGTTTTGAAATGGTTGAATGGTTTTACATATTAATATGACACTGGTTAAAACGGAGGTTGAAAAGTGGGATATTTCAAGAATAACTATCCTGTTTGTTTGTAACAAGAAGCCATACTATTTCACATTGTGAAATAGTATGGCTAACAGACACATGCAGAGGGGGGTGCAATGGGTGCTTGAGCACCTGTCCTTTTACCCTTTGCTGCCCAAAGTGCCCTTTTTCCAAACGCAAAATTTCCTTCATTTTATTTATTTTAAAATTTGTAAAGGCCCTTTTATGAAGGCCTACCAGATCAAACTATCAGTGATGAATTAATAATAATTTCGCAGTAAATAAAATGACCCAATTGATGACCTTTCACCTGGTGACCTCATCTGTGACGTGCCCTCCAGTTCAGACACTGTTACTGATTCAGCAGCTCTGCCTACAGGATGCCTTCGATTCCGCCGGTAAGAGGGGTTTGCTGCAATGTGTTGTTGTGGATTGCTGCAAAGAGAGCAGCGCAGTTGATGTGTATATTGCTGTGTGTCGCCTGTCTGTAGAAGTAATATCAGCTGCCGGCTAACACGCCAACACGCGACAGCTAACATTACTTCTACACTATAAACGAAGGTGCTCTGTTCACTTCATTCTGTTTGGGGAGAAAAGTTTCACGGGCGTCGACAGGTCTGATCTTTTCTATGTAATTTGACTAAAATCTTTGCACTTGAACTAGGATTATTAAAATAACTTAATAAAAGCTTTGTGCCTTAAAATAAGTACAACATTGGTAAAATTCTAAGCTTCCTCTGACTTATAGCCTCTTTCAGCCCTTTAAAAAAGTATCATTCAATTCAGAACAGTATTGAATATGTTTACATTTTGACAGCAGCAGTAGTGTTTACAAAAGCTCAACTACAATAAAAACTCAATAACTGGAAATACATATAAAAATGTCTGTGCCCATGGGGTGGTGATGGAGCAGTGGATAAGACTATGCCTTTGGTGTGAAGAGACCCAGGTTCAATTCCCCTCAGTGACCCATCCACCATTGTGTCCCTGAGCAAGACACTTAACCCATTGTTGCTCCAGAGGCGTGCGACCTCTGACATGTATAGCAATTGTAAATCGCTTTGATTCTATGAGAATGCAGTTCATCTTCCAGGACACAGTGGAGGTGTGACTGATGAAGTGCTGAATCTGATTTGAGAAAACGGGATTATTTGTAAAATACATTAAAGGCATTCAGCAATTGCATTTGCTGTGATTTACAGTCAAGATAATAACATCAATTCTTTCATTATATTATATATTTTATATTGTAATCCATCCACCCTTTCTTCAAAGCACTGAGTTAGGTCTTTGGCCACCTCAAATTTGCTGTTACAGCAATAATTATTTGAAATCAAACACTCGCCACCCTTAGCATATGTAATTTCCTCACTGGCAGAGAATAGCACTCATGGTTAGCTTGAATTTATGTTGGTCACAATAGATTAAAATGACAATAAGTGACAGTGAAACAGAATAATCAAAATGTTCCAGGAAACCTTTAGCAGCAATGCATCTCCACTTCTTATCTATATGCTCAGTGTGTTCCAATTATAAAAGTGTGAGTGTTTGTGTGCGTGTTTGTGTATGAACCACAAATTCTAGTAGGTAAATTCCCCAAACACATCACCACCTCGAACCATAACCATCTCCACCACATACAATGGAGCCCAAAATTTCTAGAGGAACTGCAATGAATAAGCTGGTGGGCCACTACACCATGGACTCTGCAGCAAGCAATATCACACAAAATCTTTTCATGTCACACGATTATTAAAATGTAATGTAACTGCATGACGGTGCGGCAGGTCAGCAGTACTAAAATTTATGTTGTTCAGGTCAGTAATGTAATGAGTAATGTAACTTTTTACTTTTAAGTAAATAGTAAAGAAATATTATATAATATAATAATATAATAAAAGAGGAATAAATGACAATTAACTTTACAATGACAATTTCTAAGTAACCGATAAGTAGCCCAATACCAACCCACTCACACAATTCTTCTCTCTCCTGTTTCTTTCTTCATCTGTGTTTCTTTTGAATGTTATACTTAATGTTGTTCCAGCCCTCATAAATCCCCTTACTGCCTTTATACTTTCACAGATTTGCTTTCCTCATCAGTAAGATCAAAAGTCTCAATCAATGCATCACCAAATCATAAGTGAAATGTAATTTGGCGAGTAGTTGGATTTACCAAGACAACCTTACTCATCTTATAAATCAAAGCCATATGAGCCTAAGTTGTATCAAAGATAGTGTTCATTCTCAACTAATGATTGTTTCAGGGCATGTGTTTTTGGACTGTTTAGAAAAGGGAAATGGTTCTAATACCTGAATATCTGAAATTATCGGATTTTCCATACTCACTTTTAAGGTTTGTCTTGGCTGGTTTGGCAAGGTTTGGCACTGATTTTAGTTTAGAAGATTATGTCATTCACATGGAATTAATATAAATAAAAAGAATAACAAGCAGGATCTAATCAATCTCAAAGTGTTTCCTTTAAAAAAATTGTCGGTGGCATATTGGTACTGATTGTAAATGTAATCTTGATATTGTGTATTAATCTTGAGATTTTTCACTTTCACACAGTCATATACCACTGGTATTTCAAGGAAAATACTGCATTGTCTTTTTGTCTTGTATGTATCGGATCTGTTTGTCTGATCTTTTTAATCTCTTAAACATGCTCATTAGTTATAATATGATTTGCCCTCTAGTTCAATAGAAACCAAAAAATGTTTTTCTGCTGAAATGTGGGCATGTGACACCATCTATGAAATGAAGAGTGACAGCATGACCAAAGTTACTCCACTGACAGTTAGGGAAGGATGTAATTGTCAGAATTTTCTTTCAGTATTGTGTTGAATGAGCAAATACATTACAGAATTTAGAACATATATTGATTATGTGGACTTTCTTTGTTTTGTGACAATTGAATACGTTTTAGTAAAAACATCTTGAATATAGAAGGTGCTCAGAGTTTTGATATATTGGAAATGAATGGCAACAACTTTAAGGATTGTGACCATGATCAGTGTCTGGACAGTGACTTAGTGATTCCATAATTTATTATTACAGTGGATGTACAATTACAGATTTGTGGGTAAAAAGATACAAATGAGATGACCTTAAAAATGTACTGTATGTGTTGTTTTAAACAAATTTGACTTTAATCAGTGTTGCTTGGGTTTGGTCTTTCTTCTACCTCTGCAGCATAGGAACCTAAAAACAGCAAATGTAGAAAACAGCAGTACAGTCGTTGCACTCAACAATAGTAGCAGTACATCTAAACAGTAGTATGAGTACCAGGGCATCTTATAAGCCTCTGTACGCAGGTGAGGAGCACCTTTATGGCGCATCACATACTCCACCCAGTAGATGGCCTGATCCATGGGTGCCATTGGCTGATCTCTGTGCAAACGTGACAGTCTTTGCATGTTCTGTCTGTAGCTTTCTTGGTGGAGCACTTCGTTAATACCTTGCTCAAAACTGTGGCCACTAACGTCACCCAGCTGAATGATCTTTGCAGCTCCTCTCTCCTGCAGACGTAGAAGGTTGTCATACTGGTCAAAGAACAAGGGTATGCCGAGCACAGGGACCCCATAATAAATGGCCTCCTGGACTCCATTGGTTCCTCCATGAGCGACAAAGACTTTGGTCTGTGGGTGGCCCAGGAGATCCTTCTGTGGCATCCAGTCCACTATCAGGGTGTTGTTGCCCAAAGTAGAGGGACGCTCCCCTTTGTGTCTCCATATCACCTGATCAGAAAATTAAAGGAATCAGTATGAATTAGCTGTATATCTGTACACCAGTTTATATTATGTAATAACAATAACGATGATAATACATTTTAAATATAGAGCACTTTCCAAGATACTCAGAGACGCTTCGAAATGAATTAAATAAAAGAACCTTGAGAATAGTAAGTAGTGTATTAGTGTAGCGAGGTTTTAAAAGTTTTGAATAACTTCTTGAACTTTGTGTAGTGCAGTGTAAAGTGTAACACAGATTGAGTCCTTTATTTAAACAGTCCACCATTTATTAGGTAATATTAGACTCCCTGGACAGGCTTCAAGTCTATCACAGGGATAAAATACATTAATATTTGATGTATTTATTGAAGGACTGATTTGTTCATTTGTTGTGTTTTATTTTAAAATATTGCTTTTGTGATGGATTTATTGCTTCATGAATATCTTTCTCTAGATCAAACATTTTACATCATTGCCAAAGTGAATCATTCAGTAGGTATTACCTTCTGAGGCATCTTGGCAAAGACGCTGGCGATTTTATCTCCAACCTCTTTGGGCAAAGCGTTGACCAAAGTGCCCAGAGTCATGATGATGACTCCATGCTGACCAGCACTCTGAACAAAGTCCTCCAGGTCTGCTGGCAGAGGTTGGGCTGGTTTGCACTGGAACCCTCCTATGTAGATAACATTTGGCATTGTGGGCCGAGGGAATTCAAACACAAAATCTGACCTGAACAGCCAAATGTCTGCCTCCTGAAGTAGCGAGACGATGTCACATCCACCCTTAATATATTTATCACAGATGGCATCATAGCTTGGCCCCACCATGAATTTCTGCTGGAACACTACAATGCTGTAGAAGAGAATGTTCTTAATCCTCTGGATGAAATTCATTTTGTCTGTTAAGCCGGATCCTGGCACTGGGATGTAAGAGAGTGGTGAGGGAGCTATCGCAAAGTGGCCATCTCCGCTGGTGATCCAGCGAACATTGAGCACCACGGGCAGTTTGAGATACTTGGCTAATATAACTCCTGATCCTATGCCTGGGTCAGTGAGAACAAGGTCATATTGGGATTCCATTACGCTTCTAATCATCTTTTCATCATTGAAGGCTTGAAGGGCCAATGAATGGGCCTTAGAAATCGCTAAAAGGAAATCCTTGGTGAGCTTGAAGAAAGTAAGTGCTGAAGCCCCCTCTCTCTGTGCCTGAAAAATGGTTAGAAAAAGAGCGGTCAAAAAGTTATCTTCGTCATCTGAACCGTTGTCACTGTTTTGTGACAAATGGTGATTGGGCTTTTGCCCCCACACTATAGAACTCTTTGCCTACTGAATAAAGACACACTAAGTATGGAGCTAAAAGAGTCTCAATAAAGATAAATACACGCACTACATTCACATATGCACACACAGGATTCATAAATACACACGATACACAAATGCACACACAAAATTAAAAAAGCACAGAAGATTGACAAATGCACACACAATTCAGAAATACACAAAATTCTATAACTAAGTCCCAAGGTTCTTTTAAATCTCTTCTTAAAAGTGGAAATGTTTGATTTATTTTTAATGTTTTTATATATATTTATTCAATAATATTAATTTTATTGTCTTGCATGTGCCATTTTGGCCTTATTCTCATTTTATCTTTGCATGATTTTATTTCTTTTTGTAAAGCACTTTGTGGTGCTATATAAATAAAGATTATTTTGTTATTGTATGTTTGATTTATTTATACTACTTTATTTATTTAATCATATTTATTTAGCTCTATAAAGCTTTGTAGCACTCTTAATAAAGACGCTATATAAATAAAATGTATTATTTAATTATTATTACCCTCATGTGCTTCTGTAGGTACACATCAAAGAAATCCTCTAATCCTTCATCCATTTTGAAGGTAATGGATGTGTATAAAGGAGACTTTTCTGTGATGTACCAGCTGGTGGATGCCCTGATGACAGTGATGTTGTGTCCCCTGGCATCAAGTCCTTCTACCAGGATCTTCATATTGACCCAGTGGCTAGCGTCTACAGGATACACCAGAATATTTCCTCCATCACAGGACGGTGTGAAAGAAATCAAACAAACACTGAGGAACACAAGTATTCCACACACACAATGCAACGGCATGGTTCCTAAAATATAAGAGTGAGAAATGATAACATGAGAAACATCTTCAGCATCAACATATGATTCAGAAGAAAGGGACGTAAAGTTTATTTTTAAATTGCTAACATGCAAAGGTCAAAGCTGTAGCTACTTTTTCAAAACTCAGTCTGCATTATCAACTTGCATCTTTGCCAAACTGTTAGCTCGCCTACACAGCTCACTGAGACTTCCAAAACACTTTTGTCTCATTATAAACTCGTCCGACAATAACCCCAACTCACTCAGAAAGACTACATTGTTACTCATAACATACTGAAGTTTGAGTGATTTCACATAAATTAGTATTTCATTATGGAATAAGAATAAGTTTCACTTTGCCAGTACTGAAGTGTATGTAACAAGAATGAATAAGAAATGTAGAAATTGTGCTTTAATATCCTTTATTCACTCTTATGATTTAGAAGAATTGTGCTTAACAATGAATATTTAAGTTAAAGTTTCTGCTGGTAAAACAAAAAAATCTAAATATTATTTTATATTTTAACCTGTAACTTTTATAGTGATACCACCCACAACATAATAATGTCCCTGAAATTAACTTACCAATGCTCAATAGTGGCGAGAGTAATCCTACTTGCTGGCAGACTGGATCTATCCATCTAAGGGATCACTTAACTATTTGAGTTCAAACTCCAGTCTCAATCAGTCCTTTCACAGGTAAATGAGTTACATGTGGCCCGTGTAACATTGCTGTCACGGTTAGTGTGGAGAGGCAGGTTGGAGGACCCAAACGCATGACACAAATGCCGACTGGTGCAGTAAGTAATTTTATTAAACAAAAGTAAAGAGCAACAAAAGGTGAGCACACTTACAGGTGAGCGGCTGAAAACAGAGTCCAAAACCAAAGTAATCAAAATGGGAGAAAATCCAGAAAGCAGAGTCCGAAAACCAAAAACCAAAATCCAGATCATGAAAAAACAGGGAAGTCGAACACAATGCTAAGGACAAGAAACTAAAACCCAACAGACCAAAATAATGAATACAAGAACCACAACTAAGGACAAGTAACTAAAACCCAGACTCCCCAACAAGACACACAGAAAGGATAATGACAATTGCACTGCCATGAATGTTCTGCAAATAACAGATAAAGTGATTAATTATATTTCGGTATGTCATCATAGTTTTGGTAGTTTAGTAGTGTTGTTAAACTGCTTGTATTCTGTGCAGTGTAATTTTGTGAATCAGTTTCCCTGTCACACAACATCAATGCTAGCATCAGAAGCATTGAACTCTTCAATGGTAAATGGCCTGTTCTAGTATAGTGCCTTTCTAGTCTTTCTTCCGACCACTCAAAACTCTTTTACACTATGTCACATTCACCCATATTGATATGCATTTATGGTAGAGGCTATAAGGTGCCAACTGCTCATCAGAAACAGAAATTAACATTCATGTGGGATCGTTCAAGAAGATCAATACTGCTGATTTGTTAGTACTCCTGGCTGCTCTAACAACAGCATAGACTGTATATAAAAAGAACAACAGTCATTATGGTTGTTTAACCACAGAGGTTAAAAGACTGCGTTTCCCTACCAGTCACTCAGAACTGAAGAAGTCTCTGAGATGAGACACAAAATGTCTTGGAGTATCTTCAACCAAGTCCATTTGCTTGGGTTACCCAAGGTCACCCAAATGTTTGCAATCATGCACCTGTTCATCTTCAGGCAGGGATATGGGTCAAACTGTCAAACAGGAAGTGATGGAGTTCAGGGTAAATTATATATCTATATATATTATAGTCCGAGGCTCTCTTCGAAACAGAAGGCAGCTCGCTATTGTAAATATCTGGCCCGTGGCCAAATTATGGTGCTTTGATAGTGGCAAAAAATAAAATAAATAAATACTTTGATAGCAGTGTTGAAATAGATCTCAGTCATGACAACAACAGTTACTCACATAATCACTTGCTCGATTTTTACAGCAATGCTTTACTTCGAATTGAAATGAGAGTTTTTACTTTGAAAAATTCTGAACAACATTAAAAATAGTCTGTGGCCTGCTTGATACACCTCTTAAAGAGCAGTCAGGAAACGTGATTCCCCCAAATGTCCTCTGACTAGAGATACTGGGGAGTCCTGCACATTACCATCTGAGCTAATCAAACACCATAACAAAAATGCTACAAAATATTATTTCTTACAGTCAACACTCAACATCTAATTTATTAGATGTTAATTGTTGTTTTCACAGTAGTCAGTATTTCCAACAGTTTCTTACTGTATAAGAGGTATACAGTATGTTACTGCACATGTTGTTTTCACAGTATTATTACTGTAATTTCAACAGTTTCCTAATGGTGTACAGTATGTTACTGTAGATTTTCAGTGCATTCTGGGAAAATATTACTGTAAATCTAAATACAGTAATACTAACTGACCACGAAAACAACAACCAACCTCCATTTTGAAGTGAAAAACTGTCTTGGATTTGACTCACAATTAGTTTAACATCAGATATCATGAAACTTTTCTTGAAACTTTCACATCAGACTCCAGACCGGACTGGACTGGATGTGTTAAGTTGGCGCTTATGTTTTGTGTGATGTTTTACAGGGACTCTTCGGTTGTAGCTCTCAGTGCGGGGAGTGTAGCTGTATGAGAGCACAATTGCTAGAGCCTGTTCTGGTGGATCATCTGTCTGTCTGCTGACCTGGAATCTGCTTCATCATTAATATCTGGAGAGTGGTGAAAGAAACAAAAAGTGCATAATATTAATGTTAGTCTAGAAGAACTGCCCGTGGCTTTGATTTTCTGTAACGTATCTGGTAAATAGCCGCAGCTAATGTTAGCTAGCTAGCTAACGTTGGTATAGCAAAGCTGTCCTGTTAGCCTGTCAGTAGAAGCTGATTAAGTTCATGTTAATAGCTTAAACAAAATGCTTGACTTGTACATTTTATTTTATAACATTAGACAGTATATTTAGGCTGAAGGTCAAAATTACTGGAACTTTCTATGTTATTTAATAGAGGCGTGTCTATGACCTTGGGTGTTTCCATGTAAGTTAACATTAAAATGAATTTATGTTTGCAGGTAGTCTTCTTGATTTTTAGGGCTTTTCTGTTCTCTTATTTCCACAAGGCGGGAGCTGAGCCATATTGTGGGACCAAGACCATCTTTAGGATTCCAACCTGTAAAACTTTAAGTCCATTATGACTAACTTAACTAACACAACGTTACCATGGCCCAAATAGTACGGCCTACTAAAATTACTGGATATATTTACATTTAGTTAGTAATTTATTGGATTTAAAACACTCTGAACTTACTTTTAGCCCCTTGCTATAACAAACAATTTACATGGCAGCTAAAAATGAGCTTAAATAGATAAATTGATAGCTTGTGGCAGCTTGAGTAAAACTGACCTGTATTTGTGAGTTTAAGTTATGATGGTCTAAGAACGTTTAATTTATTATCCATCTTCAGAAAGTCTTAGAGAATAATTGTGAATGTCACCAAAATTGTGAGAGTAAGAGTAAAGGTGTACAATTTTTCCATTGATTTGAGTGATTAAAGCCACCCATGTTCACTTGATACAATCACTGAACCTGCAGGCATATTACTCTATGCAGAGGGCCCAGTATTTGGGCCTGTACTGGTAAGTTTCACTCCTTGCTAAACTTGCTCTTATCTCTGCGTATGACACTGCTGTGGACTCCCATTTATGGAGTCCTTGAATGTAGGTTTTACCCTGAGTCTTCGTAATCAGTAGATAAACCTATAACTGCTGGGCTGTGATCACTGCCTTCATCTGACACAAACTTTGCTGTGCTGGAAGGACATATCTCCAATCTCTACCAAGTCAGGGCTGAAGAATTGTTCCTTCAATCACTGGTCACAGTGGGCACCGCTATTACCCCCTAAGCTGAAGCGGAGTTTGATTCCACTATCCCGGTTGCCCAAACTAAGCAAACTGGCTAAGGCTGCATTAATGAAAAATCCAAAAATCCACAACTCCACTCCCAGCCAAGATCCTTGGTGTATAGTACTTAGGAGTCATCCTCTATGTGAGCTTACAAATGGTTACAATTTCCACGTTTGTTTGTTCTTTAACATTATTTTGCAGAATAAATTTTGTTAATTTTCTTTTAAATTCATCAGGTCTCCCATCTTTGTTGCAGCCTAAGAACCAGGCTGTGACAGTATGTATGATGGTTGTTCCTACAGCAGATGTTACGTTATCTGACCCAATGGTAAACATTATGTTTACCCTGAGTAGGATTGCAGTAAATGTTGACTTTGAAGCTTTATCCTTGACCAGGAGAGTACATTTATTGAGGCGAAAGATGCATTATACAAATCAAAATGAATACGATTAATGTGCAAATTAAAATATCAAAACATATATCTGAGATAAATTGAAACTCCATCCAAGCTAAACCTTGACCTACAAGGTAGTATGTAATCAGAGCAAAAACACTTTTCTGTGACAGGTGACTGTACACACATTAGGTAAGGAAAGTTACACCCCCACACACAATTCTTCTTTCTCCTGTTTCTTTCTTCATCCGTGTTTCTTTTGAATGTCATACTTAAAGTAGTCCCAGTCCTCAAAATCTCTGCACCGCCTTCTTCTTTGGAACATTTTCACAGATCTGCTTTCCTCATCTGTAAGTGGTGGTAAGGAGTCTCAAGCAGTGCATCACCAATGAAATGTAATTTAGCTAGTTGAATTTACCAAGACAACATCACTCATCTTACAAATCAAAACCATATATGAGGCTTCAGCTTTATCAAAGACAGCTGCTCGTTTCAAGACATCTTTTTTTGGACTGTTTAGTAAAGGGAAAAAATTAAGTGTATTTTCTGAAATTATAGGATTTTCCATTTTCAATGTTGTTTAGAAGATGACGTAATTTACATGGATTGAAATAAACAAAACAAAAATAACAATGAAGACAATGATTTCAAAGTTTTCTCTTAAAATGAATTTTCTGTGGCATCCTGGTACAGATGCACAAATGTGTTCTTGATATTGAGTAGGGGTGTAATGATTCACCAAATCCACGGTTCGGTTCAGACCTTGATTTTTGATCGTACCCATGTTTTTCCCCCTTTTTTGTGGTGGTAGGGGAATTATTGTTATTATAATCATCATCATTATTATTTTTCATCTTGGGTTAATTAAACTAGTCTAACTTGCAGGCATGATCTCTCAATCATGACTGGACCAAAATAGTCACGTGACGCACAGTTGGAAGACAATAAAATGGGTTTATGGTGTTATATTTACAAAATATAAGCCCAAAATTTAAGCCTTGTGTGGAACTTGCCAGTGAACGCTAAAAGAGGAATCAGCTGAGCTGTCAGTTCTATCTGAAACCTCAATGCTAGAGGCCACTGAAAACTACACATGGTCCCTTTAAACAAGCGCATACAGTATGATTTGCACTCTGGTCCAGTGGAAATCTGCCCTCATAGTCTTACCCAAAAATCTGGCATGTGAGACCAAGACATCTGTGAAATGAAGAGTTACAGACAGCAAGGCCAGAGTTATCTCAGGGACCATTAGGGAAGGATGTTAATGTTAATGTGCTTTGTCACAGTATTGTGTGCTGTGGGTGAGTTATTGTAATAGACAGATTTTCATGCAGAATATCAACTATTGCACAACTGAAAAAAATTCTTTTAAAGGGGATCTATTATGCTTATCCCTATTTTCTGTCATATGTATAATGTTACAATGCCAGATGTTAAAATGTGGCCAAATCTTAAATGAATGAGATAAACGCATTTAAAAGAAATCCCCGTAAGTCAAAACCTCCGATTTCCCTGTGTTCTAAATGCTCTGGTTTCAACAGTTTTTTTCTACTCACAGCTCTGTATGATGTCATATGTCACAGTCACAAAGGAACATGCAGCCCCATCCTCCTGGAAAATATGTCATACATATGCTGATTATCTGGACTTGTTAGGGATTCAGATGAGTGCAAACAGGCGAGAGCACAAACGCAAGAAACTAAAGAGCCAGCGTCAAGTTCAGGGATTTTAATCGAAACCAAAACAACTGAACAGGTAGTTGCAAGAACAGGCAGGACACACATCACACTACACATGACAGTGACTGAACAGAGACTGAACAGTAACAGCAAACATTTAACGCCAAGGACTAACAAACAGGGCGGGAGCAACATAGGTGACAGGGATCAAGGCTAACGAGGCAGGCAGGCAGACAGCAGGAAAATAGAGAAACTGACAGGCTGGCAGATTACTGGGGGAACAGACAGAACACATGTTAAAAAATATCAGACAAGAATCTAACCCCAGACAATAACAGAAACCCATGTAAACAGACACTGACCAACTGTAACAAAGGGATCATCATTAGTCATTATGATCTTCCAGACCTTTGCTTCACTAAATTTTCTCTAACTGCAACTCTTTGAATTTTAATTGAATACCCTTCTAGTAGGTAGTTTCCCAAAATCACAGCTCTACCTCAACCCACAACGTACAATGCAGACCAAACTGCAGCATACACACAATGCTGTCATGAAATGAACTGGTGACCAACTACACCATGGACATTTAGACCTTCCATAGCATACTCACTATCTCACTTATCCTGGTCAAAGGTAATTACGTAATTATGTAATTAATTAGGTAATTATGTTACGTGTGTATTAGAAATAATACATTTTATGTGTTTGAAAATTTGCCAGTATATCATTGCGAAAAATGCTGGATAAACAGATGCTAACGTTCCCAGGAAGCACCATGCCAATGAAACATGTGTTATAGAAATCAAAATAAATTCAATAATAATTTAATGTGCAACTTGAAATATAAAACTGTATCATATCTGGATTCAACTGAAACGTCATCTGAGCTAAATCATATTGTACTGAATTAGCTTTCAATCACAGTGTATTGACATTTTGCATATGTGTATCTGTATCAAATCATTGACCATGAACATACAATTGATCTGAGAGAAATACGTAGACATGACCAACTTCATACTTTGGAACATTTCACAGATTTGCTTTCCTCCCCATTAAGTGTTGGTAAGGAGTCCTGAGAAACTTTGTTTGTCATATGTTTTGTGCATGGCCATGGCAAAATGGCTTGCGTCCCCCAGGCCTCATTTCTCTGAAATGTACAAAGGTTTTGTGGCAGATAAATCATGTCCAGACAAACAAACCCAACAGGAAGTCGGACAGTTTTATTTAATTTTTGGCAATTTGCAGGTTCCGTACTTCTGTACTACTAACAAACTCCTCCTAGAGAATTAATACAATCAACTTCAAATTTTCGCTGTGCAATCTAAAGGCATTGGCGATGAAAAGTCCTGCTCTCTGTGAGATTTCATCTGATTTGACATGAAAAAGGAAATTATTATAAAGTTAGTGTACGTCACGCTCACATCTGTACCAAAATTTACAAGTTTCATAACATTCTCGCTCGAAGAAACCCATATGGCAATAATCTCTCAATGTCATAGCTCCACCTACTGGCAACAGGAAGAAACCCTTTAATGACACTGTCCCCACATCACATTTTACCTAGATGCAAGAAATTTTTGTTGCACTCATATCATCCGAGGTCACACAAAAAGCATCTTGGGGCCATACCCTAAACCCCACAAGAAGTCCTCTTTTTTAATTTAGTGGTAATTTTTGGCTATTTACATGTTGCCTTGTCTAACATGTATTGTAGGCATTTGTTTTTCAAGGTTTGGAATATTCTACAGTATGGTAGGCTATACATTAGATTTTCAATTTTGAGATGCGATTATTGAGTTTTTTTCACGTGCCTGACCTCCACTAACAGTGGGGAATGAAACGTTCTAGTTCACATCAAAGGGAAATACCTCTCATCCCGTCTGCTGACCGCATGGCTAAACTATTCCCAGATTCTGCTCTGGACCTGCTCAGATCAGGCTCTCTGACTCTGGACTCTCAGCTCTGGACTGCTCTGTACAGCAGCCACCAACCCAGCTTGGCACACATCTATTTTCACTCTGCATCGCTCCTCACCTGCTCATTATCCGATCCTTTTAACCTGCAATAAAAAGCTTTGATTATTCACTCTTAATTACTATTGAAGCATCAAAGCTCAAAAAATGACATTTGGGCCAGCCCTAGTTTGGAGCTCTGCTGTGAAGCCCTCTGGGACATCTGTGAATGAGTTACAAGACCAGCGTTTCTTCAGGGACAGGTAGGGAAAGATGTTAATATAACTTTGTTTTGTGCAGAATATCCACTGTCGCAGGACTGATTTTTTAAAAATCCTTTAAAATTAAAATAGATTGATTTTTGCTTTAGCTAAAAAATTAATAAAATTGGAGCAGATATTTCATGAAAGTTTATTATTATTATTATTATTATTGTTATTATTATTATTATTATTATTATTATTATTATTATTATTATTATTATTATTATTAAAATTATATTATTATTATTATTTTATTATTATTATTTTATTATTATTATTATTATATGGACTTTCTTAGATTTGTCACAACTGAATTGATTATAGCAAAATAATCTTGAAGATAGTAAGTGCTCAGGCTTTTATTTTATTGAAAATTGATGTCAACAACTTATGGGCAGTGAGTCAGTGGCTCAATACTTTATCATTACAGTGGATGTAAAATTACCAAATCATGTTTAGCAGAAGATTAACTGTCCAGATAGATTTGGCAATTTAATTTCTACATTAATTTAACTATATTTATTGGCAAAATTCAACTGACTTTATAAATAATAAAGAGATACAAATGAGATCACTTAAGATACATGGTTTTGTCTAAATGCAGTTATTTAAAGAACTCCGTGCTGAATATTTCTAAACAAATTTGACTTTAATCAGTGTTGCTTGGGTTTGGTCTTTCTTCTACCTCTGCAGCATAGGAACCTAAAAACAGCAAAAGTAGAAAACAGCAGTACAGTCGTTGCACTCAACAATAGTAGCAGTACATCTAAACAGTAGTATGAGTACCAGGGCATCTTATAGGCCTCTGTACGCAGGTGAGGAGCACCTTTATGGCGCATCACATACTCCACCCAGTAGATGGCCTGATCCATGGGTGCCATTGGCTGATCTCTGTGCAAACGTGACAGTCTTTGCATGTTCTGTCTGTAGCTTTCTTGGTGGAGCACTTCGTTAATACCTTGCTCAAAACTGTGGCCACTAATGTCACCCAGCTGAATGATCTTTGCAGCTCCTCTCTCCTGCAGACGTAGAAGGTTGTCATACTGGTCAAAGAACAAGGGTATGCCGAGCACAGGGACCCCATAATAAATGGCCTCCTGGACTCCATTGGTTCCTCCATGAGCGACAAAGACTTTGGTCTGTGGGTGGCCCAGGAGGTCCTTCTGTGGCATCCAGTCCACTATCAGGGTGTTGTTGCCCAAAGTAGAGGGACGCTCCCCTTTGTGTCTCCATATCACCTCATCAGAAAATGAAAAGAATCATAAATTACCTGTATATCTGCTCACCGGTTTTACATTATGTATTAACAATAATGATAATAATACATATAATAATACATACAATAATACATTTTGTATAGAGAGCACTTTGTAAATAAAGGAACCTTAAAAACTAGGGAAAAGTAAGTCCAGAGTAGTGTAGTAGTGTAGGGAAGTTTTAAGAAGGTGTGTTTTGAACATTGTGTAGTGCAGTGTAAAGTGTCCATTAATTAGGAAACATTAATCTGTGTCTGATTCCTCTCTGTATCAGTCTATCCATTTTCTATACCCACTTAGACTCCTTCTGCAGGTTTCAGGAATCTGTCACAGGGCTGATAATAAAATTTTATTTGAGGTATTACTTGGAGGACTGATTTGTTCATTTGTTGTATCATTTTTTCTTTAAATTTTAAAATATTGCTTTTGTGATGGATTTATTGCTTCATGAATATCTTTCTCTAGATCAAACATTTTACATTTTATGTCATTGTAAAAGTGAATCCCTGAGCATGTGTTACCTTCTGAGGCATCTTGGCAAAGACGCTGGCAATTTCGTCTGCAACCTCTTTGGGCAAAGCGTTGACCAAAGTGCCCAGAGTCATGATGATGACTCCGTGCTGACCAGCACTCTGAACAAAGTCCTCCAGGTGTGCTGGCAGAGGTTGGGCCGGTTTGCACTGGAACCCTCCGATGTAGATAACATTTGGCATTGTGGGCCGAGGAAATTCAAACACAAAATCTGACCTGAACAGCCAAATGTCTGCCTCCTGAAGTAGTGAGACGATGTCACATCCACCCTTGATATATTTATCACAGATGGCATCATAGCTTGGCCCCACCATGAATTTCTGCTGGAACACTACAATGCTGTAGAAGAGAATGTTCTTGATCCTCTGGATGAAATTCATTTTGTCCGTTAAGCCGGATCCTGGCACTGGGATGTAAGAGAGTGGTGAGGGAGCTATTGCAAAGTGGCCTTCTCCGCTGGTGATCCAGCGAACATTTAGCACCATGGGCAATTTGAGATACTTGGCTAATACAACCCCTGCTGCTATGGCTGGGTCAGTGAGAACAAGATCATATTGGGAATCCATTAAACTTTTGATCATCTTTTCATCATCAAAGACTTGAAGGGACACTGAATGGGCCCTAGAAATCATTGAAAGGAAATCCTTGGTGAGTTTGAAGAAAGTAAGTGCTGACGCCCCCTCTCTCTGCGCCTGAAAAATGGTTAGAAAAAGAGTGGTGAAAAATTGGTTATCTTCTTCTTCATCTGAATGACTAAATTAACCACAGAGGGCCAGTTCTTTTAAACACAAATCCACAACTTCTCACTGCTTCATTTTCAGGTCAAAATGAAGCTCTCCACTCAAAACCATTCAATCTTGCTGAAAAACCAAACTTTGCCCACAGACATAACACCTAAGCCCTTAAAAGCACACACACTACAACACTGTGTTACACACTGGTGAGATAAATTAGAAACAGTACTACAAAACAGCGTCCCATCCTCTCCCTACTCCTCCTCCCACTCCTCTTTGGTGTCCTCTACCTCTTCCTTCAGATTTCTCTGGATCCATTGTTCCAAAACTGAATGAACTGACTCTGGCCCTTTTTATATATCTATTGAAGCTTCTGATTGATGTGTTATTAATTTTGACTGTTTGTTTCCACCACAGTTGTGTGCTAAATGAGCTCAAACTGTGCTGATTGAGTGAACAATACTGAATATTAGTGTTTTCTCAATGACCACATGGTGTATGTGAGATAATGAGAAAAGAAGGGAGTAAACTTTAGAGAAATGGACGTTCTTTTTAAAAAATGGAGCTATGGTTTTGAAATTTTAGTTAAATAGCCTGTAATAACTGTGTTTTTAATTGTATCTAGTCTGCTTTTAGAGGACTTCATAGTAATGAGACAGCACTTGGTAAGGTAACTAATAACCTACTGACATACTGCTGACTGCAAACAGAGTTGTCTGCTTGATGTCAGTTATTACAGACTTAAGTGCTACCTTTGATATTTTATCAACTGCAGATCTACAGAAAGTGGTGATTTTGTCTATTCTCAGATTGATTATTGCAATGCACCTTACACTAGGTATCAACTAGGGCTCCCTCCAGTGTCTCCAGTTGGTTCAGAACATTGCTGCTCAACTCATTACTGGAACAAGGAGGCATGATCACATCATCCCTGTGCTTGTCTCCCTACACTGACTCCCTGTTAGACTTCAAATTGATTTTGAAATGCTCTTGCTCACCATTATGCCCTTGCCTTTAATGGCATTGCTCCTAAATACATTTCAAATTAATTGACCTGGCATGTGCCCTCAACTGAGATCCACAGAAGGGGGCTTACTGGTTAATCCCAGGTAACCATTTTTCCCCCACACAATGGAATTCTTTGCCCACTGAATGCGGACACGCTAAGTCCCTAATGTCTTTTAAATCTGTGGTCTATCAAATTTATGTTTGATTTATTTATACTACTTTATTTATTTAATCATATTTATTTAGCTCTATAAAGCTTTGTAGCACTCTTAATAAAGACGCTATATAAATAAAATGTATTATTTAATTATTATTACCCTCATATGCTCCTCTAGGTACACCTCAAAGAAATTCTCTAATCCTTCATTCATTGTGATGGTAATGGACGTGTAGAGAGGAGACTTTTCTGCGATGTACCAGCTGGTAGATGCCCTGACGACAGTGATGTTGTGTCCCCTGGCATGAAGTTCTTCTAGAAGGATCTTCATATTGACCCAGTGGCTGCCATCTACAGGATACACCAGAATATTTCCTCCATCGCAAGATGGTGTGAAAGAAATCAGAAAAGCACTGAGGAATACAAGTATTCCACACACACGATGGAATGGCATGGTATCTAAAATGTGAAAAAGAGAAAAGATATCATGATTGACCTTAGGAAGGAAAACTTAGCCCAAACTGTGTCGCAAATCAGTTTCCAATATAACAGAGTAATTATCTACACAGTCAAAGTTAAGATAATGATTGAGTTTGATAGTTTTCTATGATTCATTAAGTCAGTTCTTCTGTTTTGGAACAATTAATCCAGAGCGATGTGAAGGAAAAGGTACAGGACACCAGAGAGAAGAGGAAGAGGAAAATGGTGATGGTGGAGGTTGAGAAACTCTGGCCTGTCCTAGACCAAAGACAGGATGCTGGGGCAGAATAATTTGTGATTTGGTGTTTTGGAATAAAAGGAATCAAATCTTGTTTTTTGGTGTGTTCATCATGTGAAAAGGTTTTTGAGGGGGAGAACTCCAAGCAACATTTTTTATAAGCAATGTATTTGGTATTATTTTAAATTTATCTCACCAGCCTGATTTCAATTTGTTTTTCAATTGAGTTGTTTACACTATAGGTCACATTAAAGGTGGAAAAAGTTCTGACATAATTTATCTTTGTCTCATTATTTTACATCATAAGAACCTGGCATTTTAACAGGGTGTGTAGACTTTTTCTATCCATTTTAAGTGACTATATTTCTGGCTAGTAAGATGTTATTAGGTAATATTATCTCGCTTTTAGAGATGTTTGGCTGATTCTGAGGCTCGTTTCAACACATTGGGCTTGAGCTTATATCAAACGATCAACTCAGGGCGTTTTACAACTGATATTTGCACATTAGAGGAATAAGAAGAGAGAATAAGTAAGAGAAAGTATGAAGATATTTCCTCTTGATGACACATATGCCAAGTATCCTATGGGTAAAATAATTAAAAATCGTGGAAAAGTTCATTTTCTTCCATAAGTTAATTCAATAATATAATCTTATAAATATTTCAAGCAGTTTTTTTTCATTTTCATCTTGATGATGAGGGCTTACAGCTCATGGATTCAAAACTCTAGTATTCCAAAGTTAATTAGAATTTCAGATTAAATTATTTTTTAGACAAATGTCAACCTGAGAAGAGCTCTTACCAGCTAATTAACTCACAACTTCAAATTTGTTTTCAGATTTTAGATGCTCCTTTACTGATGTAACAAAAGCAATAATAGGCTTATTTAATGAATATCACTGTCCAATCAAATCACATCTGAATCTTATAAATACCAAACACTTTTTGACTTTTATTGCACACATGTTATGGTGGCGTTTCGGCCCCAGTCTAAAAGTGCTGCTTTTTTGCATTTTTATGATATGATAAGTTTTATGATCAGTAGGGTGAGTGAACAATGGTCCTGACCATAAAGGAGCTGAAATTCGTAAAGTAAATTAGGGATTCAAACTAGTCCTTTTAATCTAATGGAGGGATGTTGAAAACTGTAACATCAGATAAGTGACAGTTTTTCACTTTTTATTTGCCAGGAGTGAAAATGAGTGATCCTCAACATTTGTTGGGTTTTGGATTAACTCCAGCTGGAGAACTATTAAATAAAAATAGATTGGAGCTCTACAGGACAATTATTTTCCAAAGCAACATTCATCTTTTTCCCAGTTAGTGTTTAGATTTTTAGGCATTCTAGCATCTCAAACAGCATGAAAAAAGTGCATTTAGCCGGCCTAATTGGAAAAAAATCTCACTGGGGGTGCATGCCCCCGGACTCCCCTCTAGGTTTGGGCTAAGCCCCGAATGTTTCCAATGTCTACCTCCGCCTCTGATACAGAGTTTTACAAGCACATACATGGAACTAATAACATTAGTAGTAAATTCCGAGAACAAGATCGTCAAGGTTGATAATCTTAAATACCATTTGTAGGGAAAGGATATAAAAAATGGGTTGTAACCAGTGCAGTTCAGTTCTGCATTTGTTGGACCTGTTTGGCGCGAACTCATTTGTCACCAGCTGAAGAGTAAAGACCATCTGCCGAACCAAAACTCTGACTGATTGGTCTTCATTGCGGCATTTATATTCCATCGATTCGTTTCTTTGATATTTATGTGCTTAACAATGGATTTTTAGGTAAAAGTTTCTGATGGTAAAATAAACATGCATCTACAGGTTATTTTATAAGATAATAAAATAGGCCTATAGCATGATGCTAGAACAAAATGTTCCTGAAATTCACTTACCCACGCTCAAGAGTGGCAACAGTAGTCCTATTTGCCAGCAGACTGAATGTCCACCTAAAGGATTCCTTACGCATTTGAGTTCAAACTCCAGTCTCGATCAGTCCTTTCACAGGTAAATGAGTTACGTGTGACATACTGCATTGCCATGCATGTTCTGTCAATAACAGATAAAGTGATTTCTTTGACATATCACCATAGCGTTGTTAAACTGCTGGTTGTATTCTGTGGAGTTTTGTAAATGAAATGATCTGTCATGCAAGAACAATGCTTGGGTCCAAACCATTGACCTCTTTCATAAGCTCATTAAAGTGGGTTGTGTAACGTTAACACACGAGTCCCATGAATGTAATGTTCAAGATGGGATTAAATGGGATTCCTGGGCATAATGTATTATGCTTTTAGAATGTCAGTTATTTTCTCCAGGTATTTGACCTGGAGTTTTGTTACTAAAATTTATAGTTACAGGTCTCAGAACTGAAATCACTTGATCTAAGGCATAAACCTACTCATAAAATTAGTGGTTGAGGAAGTATTTAGACCCTTTTAAGTAAAAGTACACACACCACAATGTAAAAATACTCAATTAGAAGTAAGATCCCTGCATTGAAAATGTTACTCAAGTAAGTGTGTAAATATTACCAGTATAAAGTAGTATAATATTGAAAGTACTGAATTTAAAGTACATGCAACTCAACTTGAGTAAATGTAGTCAATTTCCACCACTACTTAGGATAAGTTTAACTAAGAGAGTCCACCAAGAGAATATTTTTTTTCTATTTGACCATGACATTTATTGCATGAAGCTCTGTACCGGTTCAAACATTTTGCAGTAAGTCCATTTTACAGAAGAAACAACTCCTCATATTTCAATAATACACCTCATAGCAATGCCACCAGTGCTGCTTAGTGGACAATTGTTTTGAGGTGGAAAAAAGGACAACCTGATCCACCTTAGAATCGCTTAAAACTGCAGTGTTTTCCCAGTTTAATGTGAGCTTTAGATGAATGTTTTGGTGTCAGTCAGGGGGGTTGGGGGTCCTCCACCAAGAAAATTTTATGTTTTCAAATGAAAAATATGCAATTTGGAAAAGCTACAACAGATAATAAATAAACAACACCCAAAGATCAGTCTACTGGAGGAACTACACCCTTTAGATCTGGAGAAAGTAATTTGGTTGGCTCTGTTGCTCCACAGTGACTTTACATTGATGGCACAGCATGTTTTGGGCATCAACCCTCCGGTTTCAGACCAAACGCGATTTTCCGCCTCGCAGCGCTTTCCACGCGCGAGTACATTCGCTGCAAGTGTTCACACACAACGCGAGAAGGCGATTCTAACGCGATGAGGTGAATAAACACAACTTCGCCATTACTACAACTGTATGAAACCAAAGTAAACATTTTGCGGTGATTAAATAGCAATAAACGGATTAAACTGATGCCGAAATAACCACAACATGATGCAGATTTGTTAAACATTTGAATTCATGCTTTGTCAGGTCTGTCAGCAAGACAGCAGTACAACAACTTATAAAATGTTTGTTTTCTGAACGGAGTTTGGATCGATCAGGGCTATGCTATGCTAACTTGGTCACAGTGAAGTACAATGATAGCTGGAATAAAGTTACAGACACATGTTTTCTGAACTCACCAGGTAGTTCAACCTCCTCGCTTTCTTTTCTCCAAGTAATGTCCAGCTTTGACCCGTTTTTATATAAATATGAAATCGTAGTCCGACAGAGCTAATGATGCTCACAACAATACTGTAACCGGATGTGCATGGAATCTAGCTGCTGAGAAGCTCCAGTGAAGATAAATCAACGTTGAAATCCCCAAAATTAAAGTAAAACGCTAATTTAATAAAAACATTTAAAGCCCCCCCCTCCAGTGTATTTTGACATTTCTAAGATATTTCATATTTATCTGAGTCACTTCCTTACAATGTTGATAACTCACATAGTTTGCAAAATATTTTTTGACAAATAGCTTAATTGTGTGCTCAAAGTTGCAAAAGTTGCTTAGTTGTTAAAACGGGGTGGTGACCTCCAACCAAGCGGCAACCTCCGGCTCTCACTTCCGATGCAACCAGGAAGTAACTGAAAACTGCAATTCATCGAGTGGCCACTTGAGGCTGGCTGCAGAAGGGAGTCAATCTCCATTGACCCCCATGTTAAAATGCCCAACTTTACAGCAGAATAAAACATGTTTACAGCCTGGTTCAAAAAATGGTTTCAGTGCATATCGCTAATTTTGCCGTTCGTGACAACTGTGAGGGGGGTGAATTTTTTTATAACTCACCTGTTTAAATTATATTAAGCCTTAAAGTTCTACTTTATTAGGGGCGTGGCCCGCTTTGATTGACAGGCACCATTAGCCTCTGCCACTCCTAGCACTGTGTCCGCCGTCTGTTAGCCTCACTCAGCTACACGGAGCTCTGAGGCTCAGCCTGTCGGAGGCTTTTGGACATTTCTACATGCAGATACCGGATGAATAATGGCAAGCTGTGCTGTTCATTGGAGAGAGAACCTTCAGGAACTCCACCGTGTTCTACTTGGTGAGTAAAATTTATTTATTAATGTATTTTATGTATGTGTTAACATTTAACAGGTATCGCTCGGCATATCGCTTGTTAGCTTAACGTTAGCTCGTTATGCTAATTAGCCATATACGAGCAGCCCCAAGCTGCTAAGTTAGTGTAAGTAAGTTAGTGTGCTCTGACCGCAGGTTTTAATGAGTCAAAGACAAGTCAACAAGAAGGGAGAAGCGTATGTAATATAATGTAATGTAACGTTATTAGATTAACCTTAGTAATTAGACATTGGGGTGTTAATGCTTTGAAGAAAAGGCGTCTGTATGAAGTTGAGTAAAAGGCTCAGCTCTCAGTGAGCTGACGTTATGTTAACTGTTAACTTTTACTAACGGGTGATGTGAGATTTAGCCACGTCCTGTAACGGAATCACTGTTAGATACTAGTCAGATGCTATTATAAGTGGCTGCACCTGAACCTGATGGTCAAGAAGGGTTTAAAGGCAGAGAGCCGTGGGGGGGTCGGCAGCCTGAAACTGTCACACCGAGGAGCACCGATGCCGCTATTTGAGCTAGCTGTCTCTCCCGAGGGGAGCCGTGCCAAGTGTAACGTTACTGTTTACGATACCGTTATACTATTCTTTGTGGGGTTTATCAGTGGGGATGATTGATTCAAAGTACATATTAAAGGCTGTTTAGAGTCATCAATAAGTTATTACACTCATTAGCTGTAGCATTCCTTGAGATTCAGCAAACAATCTGAGGTGAAAACTGCGTTTGATCAGCGACGTTTCTGATGAGTTTAAGAGGTGGATGCATAATTCGACTGAACAGCTGTTGTAGGCTACATGCAGAGATTTGCATCCACCTTTTTGTCAGCATATAACGTTAATGCGTGTTCTGCCTGCAGACAGGTAGGTGGGCTGTGTCTAGGGCGATGGTTTAGTGAAGGCCAGAAATTAGGTGTGTGAGAGCCGCCTCTGAGTTTGTTTAGTGGACTAGAATTTGCCTAAAAGGTTGTACAGTTCAATAAGAAATAAAAAATAAGATCCTTATAATAAGCGTTCAAAAAGATCTGACTTGAGTAGTTATTATTGTACAGTGTCCAACAGCAACCCGAATATTGCACATATTAGTAAAGAGTGTATTTCACATTGCCACCTAATTACTGTCACATGCCAGAGAGGTTTTCATGCTGAGGCGATCTCAGAGCTCAGTAGCTTTATGGCTCTTTGGAAGAAGCTGCTTAACTGTCTACCCATTGTTGTCTTTACAGGTACCAGAGGAGCTGATTGCAGAACCCTCCAGATGTGATTAGCTGTATCAAGGTCTTCAGGAGAGAACAGCTCCAGCTTCCAGCTCTACGGGAGAGAACAGCTCCAGCTTCCAGCTCTTCGGGAGAGAACAGCTCCAGCTTCCAGCTCTACGGGAGAGAACAGCTCCAGCTTCCAGCTCTACGGGAGAGAACAGCTCCAGCTTCCAGCTCTACGGGAGAGAACAGCTCCAGCTTCCAGCTCTACAGGAGAGAACAGCTCCAGCTTCCAGCTCTTCGGGAGAGAACAGCTCCAGCTTCCAGCTCTACGGGAGAGAACAGCTCCAGCTTCCAGCTCTACGGGAGAGAACAGCTCCAGCTTCCAGCTCTTCGGGAGAGAACAGCTCCAGCTTCCAGCTCTTCGGGAGAGAACAGCTCCAGCTTCCAGCTCTTCGGGAGAGAACAGCTCCAGCTTCCAGCTCTTCAGGAGAGAACAGCTCCAGCTTCCAGCTCTTCAGGAGAGAACAGCTCCAGCACTGGGTGACACTGGGTTGTTATCAACAGATTCATCATTTTAATAACTCAACACATTTCAAGTCATACAAAACTACTTTTACATTTGTAACCTTTTAATATTGATGTTTTCATTAATGCAAGACAAGAGTTTAATTTATTAATCTATTGCTTTTGTATTAGGAACACTTTGTTGTAAAGTGTATCAAACTAATTATACATAATAAAATAATTCTTCATTCATTATCAGTTTAATATTTTAATTATAAATAGTGTGATCTATTACTACTAAACTTATAAATATATTCTAGTTAACAGCTGTAAATGAAAATATTAAGATGTTATTTATAGGTTAACATTTTTTTGTTAGTAAAAAGTAAAACACTAAAGGTTGGTGTTGTATACGGTTTTATTTTGACATTTCTTTAAGAGACAAACGTGACATTGACTGAGAAGTTACTCAGTAGTGAAAAGCAAAGAATTATCTGCACACTGAGTAGTTTTGAAGCCCTGTAGGTGTCATTTATTGCGACCTGAGAAGGTTTTGGAAGGTACACCAGTTTTACATTATGTAATAACAGTAGTGATAATAATAATACATTTTAGTGAGCACTTTCCAAGATACTCAGAAACACTAGTGCAGTAGTGTTGTAAAATTTAAAAAGGTGAGTTTTTTATAACTTTTTTAAAATTGTGTAGTGCAGTGTAAAGTGTTGCACAGATGGAGTCCTTGATTTACACCATAAATCTGTGTTTAAGTCATCAATCTAGCCATTTTCTTTTTTTTTTTTTTTTTTTTTAAACCTGTCCTGCACGGCAGCCTGGTATAGAGAATGAGGAGCTGGATATCATATTGTGCCAGAGAGAGTAGGGAATTAATATACTCCTTTGTCTGTTTTCTTATTTATTTTATTTTATGTATTGTCACAGAGCAAAACATGAGGATGGGGAATAGAAACACCGCATAAATACACAGCACAGAGAAAAGACAACACCTGCAAGAGAATGGGGATGGGGGTTGGGGACCACAGGAAATAGCAGAAGGAAATACCAAAAAAACAAAGGGAAGTCACACACAAAATCTGACCTGAACAGCCAAATGTCTGCCTCCTGAAGTAGCGAGACGATGTCACATCCACCCTTGATTTATCACAGATGGCATCATAGCTTGGCCCCACCATGAACTTCTGCTGGAACACTACAATGCTGTAGAAGAAAATGTTCTTGATCCTCTGGATGAAATTCATTTTGTCCGTTAAGCCGGATCCTGGCACTGGGATGTAAGAGAGTGGTGAGGGAGCTATCACAAAGTGGCCTATCTCCGCTGGTGATCCAGCGAACATTGAGAACCATGGGCAGTTTGAGATACTTGGCTAATACAACCCCTGCTGCTATGGCTGGGTCAGTGAGAACAAGATCATATTGGGATTCCATTACGGTTTTCATCATCTTTTCATCATTGAAGACTTGAAGGGCCCATAAATGACCCTAAATTGCAAAAAGGAAATCCTTGGTGAGTTTGAAGAAAGTAAGTGCTGAAGCATCCTCTTTCTGCGCCTGAAAAATGTTACAAATTGATTGGTGAAAAGTGATTATCTTCTTCATCTGAATGACTAAATTAACCATGTGGGGCCTAATACATAATCCATAATGACAAGACAATCTGAACAACTACTGAAGGTCAACAAGTCCTAAATAATACAAACATCAGAAAGCACTCATAGAAGCCTATGAGATTGGTGTACTTTCTGAACTTCTAACTCTAATCAACCTCAACTCTAAAGTTCTTTTCAAGGGAAGTTATTATATTATTAATGGTCCCTACAGCCACGCTGTCATGCACCTATATTCCGTTGTGGGACGATGTGATTATTTGTAATGAGAATGCATGCTACTTAAAGTGGTGGTATTATGCTTTTTGGCTTTTTCCTCCCCTTTATTGAGTTATATATCTTTTTTGTGCATGTAACATGTTTGCAAAGTGAAGCCCAAAGTCCAGCCCAAAGGGAGTTCCCATCTCCCATCAGAAAGCGGTGCTCATAACCGCTTGAAAACAGCTCGTTTGTAGTCCAACCCTTCACTTCCTTGACTTGTGACATCACAATGCAAACGCGTCATAAAGCTTGCCAAGTGGCTAATGGGGTCAAGCACGCCCTTGGGTTTCCATTGCAGAAATGTTGTACCTGTACCTGCTTCCAGGTACTTTTTTTCGTATCACCTCACCTCTGTTGAGGTTCCAAGTGAGCTGAGGGACACTAAAATGTAACGTGAAAACACGACTGCTGATTGGTCAGAGAATATTCACTATTCACTGCATCATCATTGCACCAGACAGGTGGCCAGCAACAGAAAGTTTACTTTACAGTTTTCGTATGAAATTTCATCACTAAATCCACTTCTGAGAAGGTGAGAGCTGTGTAGATTTCAAATACTGACAGTTTTACGAAAAGTGATGGCGGAACAAATATGTGATGAATATTTTCAGAGTTGAGGAACTCCACAAGTGGCTGTGAGGGATGCCTGCGCCAACCCGTGGGTGGAGGGTGTGAGGCTTTAATCAGTCGGGCCATTCTCCTCTGACCTCTAGCATCAACAAGGCATTTTCGCCCACAGGACTGCTGCATACTGGATGTTTTTCCCTTTTCACACCATTCCTTGTAAACCCTAGAAATGGTTGTGCGTAAAAATCCCAGTAACTGAGCAGATTGTGAAATACTCAGACCAGCCTGTCTGGCACCAACAACCATGCCACGCTCAAAATTGCTTAAATCACCTTTCTTTCTCATTCTGACATTCAGTTTGGAGTTCAGGAGATTGTCTACACCAGGACCACACCCCTAAATGCATTGAAGAAGCTGCCATGTGATTGGTTGATTAGATAATTGCATTAATGAGAAATTGAACAGGTGTTCCTAATAATCCTTTAGGTAAGTGTATATAGCATGAGGTAAATTGGGTGTTTACTGATGATTGATGTGGCTTGATACTCGTAATTTGGCGGGGCTGCTCCTGTTGCAGGCCCCAGTGCAGCTGCACTGTCTATACCTACGCCCCTGATAACGTTACTAAAGACTTGCTGACAGAGTTGTCTGTAATTTTAGACCTTTCAGTACCTCCTTTGATATTTTATCAATATCTTAACTACAGAAAGTGGCACATGCTTTTATCTATTCTCAGATTGATTTTTGCAATGCACTTTACACTAGGTATCAGCTGGGTCTCCTTCCAGTGTCTCCAGTTGGTTCAAAACACTGCTGCTCAACTCATTACCAGAACAAAGAGGCATGATCACATCATCCCTGTGCTTACCTTCCTACACTGTTACTGTTAGATTTCAAATTGATTTTGAAATGTTATTTCTCACTTTTAAGGCTTTGTAATGGTCTTGCTCCTAAATACATTTCTGATAAACTGACCTATATGCGCCCTCTCTGCAACTGAGATCCACAGATGGAGGCTTACTAGTTACTCCCAGATCACCATTTTGGAAATGTTTGATTTATTTATACTGTTTGTATTTCTATTTATTCAATCATATTCATCTTAAAGTAATTTGTAACATTCTTACAAAAGATAGAAATAGAAATAAAGTTTATTATTTTATTATTATTACCCTCATAATCTTCTGTACGTACACCTCAAAGAAATCCTCTAATCCTTCAGTTGTTGTGAAGGTAATGGATGTTTAGAGAGGAGACTTTTCTGCGTTGTACCAGCTGGTGAATGACCTGATTACAGTGATGTTGTGTCCCCTGGCATGAAGTTCTTCTAACAGGATATTCATATTGACCCAGTGGCTGCCATCTAAGGGATACACCAGAATATTTCCTCCATCACAAGATGGTGTGAAAGAAATCAGACAAACACTGAGGAATACTAGTATTCCACACACACGATGCAATAGCATTGTTCCTAAAATGTGAAAGAGAGAAATTATATCATGATTGACTTTTACAAGCACATATATGAAAGTAATAACAGAACATAAACAGTAAATTCACTGAACAAGATCGACACTTTTGATAACATAGAAAGCCATTTGTGTGGAAAGGGTATAAAAGCTGGCTTTTAGCCAGTGCAGTTCAGTTCTGCATTTTTTTAAATTGTTTGATGCGAACTCATTTGTTACTGGTTAAAGAATAAAGACCATTTGCAGAAGCAAAACTCTGACTCTGATTCTGGTGGCTTTATGGTCTTCAGTGCAGCATTTCTTTTTTTCCTTTGATTCTTTAATTTATTATGTGACCCCTCCAATACCTCTTCATCTTTGGGATATGATCTAGAAGTAATGTCCTTAACAATGTCCTTTCTTTTAGAAAGAAAAATGCATCTAAAGGTTATTTTATATTTTAACCTGTACCTTGATAAGAAATTATATTATGATACCAGCATACACGTAGGAGCCATTATACATTTCAAAATCTATATTTTGTCCCCCTCACTTTTTTCCAGCGATTTCGGAGTTGGCAGAACTCAATCAATCACACACTCCGCATCAGAAATAGACTAAATAAATGGGTGAAACGTGACAGAAATCGTGTAGGCCGATAGAAAACATGCGACAGAAGGCAAAGGTGGTGCTGAAAAGGGAGAAACAAAAGAGTTGCTTGAGGCGGGTGCAGCAAAGTGCCTCAATATTAGGCTACATTTATTTTGTGCTGCTGTTACTTACAGCCTACCTGAAGACAATAGTGAGGACTCCTGCTGCAGGGTGGGTAGTAGCCTAGCCTAACTTGCTACAAATAACGCAAATTTGCAAAATAAAGAAATAAAATTTAAAAAGTAGCTAATTTGAACCTTTTCACATTCACACCTTTTAAAAACTGTACCTTTATACTATTTACTCCAGTATTTTCTTTAGGCCAGTAATCTACTTTTAATTTTGCTACATTTTCCATTCATACCACCATCAGTGTTGGGAACGTCACTTGAAAAAAGTAATTAGTTATAGTTACTTGTGTGTGTGTGTGTGTGTGTGTGTGTGTGTGTGTGTGTGTGTGTGTGTGTGTGTGTGTGTGTGTGTGTGTGCTGGCATGAGTGTAAAAGAACTGGCTCTGATTACCAAGAAACATGACTCTGCCTTAGCCAACATAATCGCTGGTTGAAAGGCAGCCGAGCTTCTCTTGTCCCTCGTCTCTCCCCGCCGACAGAGTTTAGCAGGCAGGCGAGAACGGGAACAGGTGAGCGCCACGTTGCGCCCGGAGAACCTGATATGGAGAGCGCAGTGTACCGGTCCACTTCAACCACTACCACGTTATTAACCCACCTCCTGACTAGCTGTGTGAGCCAGCTGGTGCGTTCGGATTACACAGTTTATTACATAGTAACTCACCGCATTTAACGACCAGTAACATTAACGGCGTTGTAACCACGGGAAAAGTAATTAGATTACCCCATTACTGACAAAATAACGCCATTACGTAACGCCGTTCTTGTAAACGCCGTTATTCCAAACACTGAAGTACACTCAACTCATAAAATATAAGTACATTCAACTTATATAATATAAGCACAACCAACTCATAAAATATAAGTACACTCAACTCATAAAATATAAGTACACTCAACTTAAAAAAATATATTTGTGTACTGAACATAAAAAATTGAGTAATTCTACTCAAAACAGTTTAGCTAAAATTATAAAAATAATTGATCTGAAATTACTTAAGAGATCAATACACTCAACTTATATAATATAAGCACAACCAACTCATAAAATATAAGTGCACTCAACTTACAAGTAATAAGTACACTCAACTTAAAAAAATATATTTGTGTACTGAACATAGAAAATTGAGTAAATTCTACTCAAAATAGTTTAGCTAAAATTATAAATATAATTGATCTGAAATTACTTAAGAGATCAATACACTCAACTTATATAATATAAGCACAACCAACTCATAAAATATAAGTACACTCAACTCATAAAATATAAGTACACTCAACTCATAAAATATAAGTACACTCAACTTACTCATCGCATGCTAAGGCGATGCTCGGTGAGGATGTTGTTTAATGTGGAAAAAGAGTTCTCACAAAGTGCCGTGCTTGCCCCAAAGGTCAAAGCATGTTTAAGCGCCGTCATCACACTTGGCATTGCTTCGAGAGGTTTTTGAAAGTGTTATAAAGGTTTTTGCATTGTCCATTTACCACCGTTGGCTGGAGATGAGTCCTTCATTTGCATGCTTAGGAACTGGTGAGCCACTGTGTGTTCAGACTCCACAATTCGTGTATTAGTAAGGTCCAGCAAAGGTGTCACTTTTGACGCATCTAAGACAGCAGAATCCTCTGGGTCCAGAGACCTGAACGCATCCATCAGAATACAGTTAGCTCCCAAAAGCTCCTTCATTCCCATAAACTGCATCGATACAACTGAAATACATCCTGCGTAACTCGGTTTCGTCGCTGGGATCTTCGTGTACAATACACTCCTCGACTACATAGGGCCTACATAATGAAGGATGTGTTTAGTGTGCGACGTCTCTTATTTGGCACAGGCTCTGCTGTTGCATCCTTGCAGCGCTTCAAGAGTGTCACAAATTTGGTCTCAGAGCGGAGATTTTCAATCCACTTACATGCAGAATTGACAAGTTGCACACCTGTTAACAGATCCCAGTGTTGGGAATGTTACTTGAAAAAAGTAATTAGTTATAGTTAGCCTACTCACCACTTGTTCCAAAAAGTAACTGAGTAAGTAACTGAATTACTCTGTAATAAAAGTAATTCGTTACCAGGGAAAGTAGTATTTGCGTTACTGTTAAAAAAAATCTCTGCTGCTTCATCGAATCTCTGTTAAGCTGTTAAGCTTAAACTGAACAGGTTAAACTGAACAGGTGAGCGCCACATTGCGCCCAGAGAACCTGATATGGAGAGCGCAGCGTACCGGTCCACTTCAAGCACTAATTACCTCATTATTAACCCACCTCCTGACTAGCTGTGTGAGCCAGCTGGTGCTTTCAGATTACACAGTTTATTACATAGTAACGCACCGCATTTAACAACCAGTAGGCTAACGTTAACGGCGTTGTAATGACGGGAAAAGTAATTAGTTAGATTACCCCGTTACTGAAAAAATTACGCCGTTACGTACGCCGTTCTTTTAAACGCCTTGTATAGTTTAACTGTCTGTAATCTGCATTTTGCTTCATTAACCAAAATAATCCAGTCTGTGCGCGCAGTTACGCAGAAGTGCGCCTGGTGTCACGGCTCATCACAGTCACAGAGCTGGGCAGATGAAAATCAGGCAAATGCTTTTTCAGTTTAAGCCTTTATTGTTCTAATAATATACCTGAAAATAAATGAGCGCCCACATTGCTTTGCTGGCCGTGCAAGCTGCCTGCGTCGCTCTTTAACAAATAAAATCTTTCACTTTCCATTAACGGCTCATTAAAAGCGTCTTTAGTCTCTGCAGAGCAAACGTAGACTTCACACTGTAACATCTAAATCAGATGATCCAGTGTTTCCCATACGTTCATTTATTTGTGGCGGCCAAAATATCCAGGCTGACCGCCACACATTGATTTGCGATTTTTTTACTAAGCCTATTTTAAATCATATTTGACTGCAGAGCACCGGAGCTCAGCACTTCATCTCACCCGTCCCTCTCTCTCTCGCTCACCGTATCTCTCTCGCTCTCCCTCATGGAACACCGCTGCACAAATCTGTCCAACACAGCGCTGTCAGTGTCGGAGACCCAGCTTAAAAAGTTATTAGCCAGCATGCAAGGAGCCGAGTTAATAAGGAGATCTAAATTAATGTTAAAATGCTGCCGGATTTTCGAGGCTAGCAGCAGTAGCCTATATAGCTGGCAGTCAATATCGATGCAGAATGTCACCGGTGAAACTAACCTTGGCTTTCACTCAGCAGCTACCAGCTGTTATTTATTCAGGAAACAATCATTTTTGAGATGCAGAGAGAGAGAGAGAGAATATGGTGGACAAACCAGTCCTGACATGATGGACATGAGACAGACAGCAGCATGGGAGCAGAACAGAGTTAAAGCACCAGTTTATGGTCAGATTGATGATGATGTGGCTTATTTAGTTATCTACTCAAAGGCTCAGCGGAAGTGAGTACTTACTTTAGGAGAGTTAGAGAGATGTTTCTAGTTTTGAAGTGTGTTTTAAAGGCTCATCATGTACTCTACTTTCAAAATTCTCAAGAATGCAGTAATAAAGGTCTCTAAAGCGCAGAGAGCCTTTGCTTTGTCTGGAGAACAGGCTGACCAGGGACAGACTCCTGGGCCAAATTTTAAAAAACATGTGTCCTGAGGTGTGTATGTGTCTCTGCTACGTGTCCATAAACAATTGAAAAGTAGTCAATTGTCACACAGAGATGAGCGTCCTGCAGGATTTTAAGAGGAAGAGGTCACAGGTCACAGGAGCAGGAGGAGAACAAACTGAGGAGGATGAGCTTGTAAGTTGTTTGGATAGCTACTAGACATACTGTATATTTTAAAACTCACATAGTAACATACTTTGTTAGACTAACAGCATGTCATCAGAGTTTGCATTTAAGACAATTCTGTGTTCACAAACATTTGTTGCATAGAGAGTCAGGGCCAAGTGAGACACAGGAAATATCACAGACAGCTTACAGGTGCAACATCAGGACAACTAAATACATTTGTACTGTGGCAGCTACATTAGCAGCTGTTCTATGGTTTTTATGGTTTGTAGTCAGTTTTGTTCTAGTTATATTAAACTCCCTCTCTCTGACCCTCTCTCTCTTCGAGTTTTCTCCATCTTCTCTCACTGCAAAGACCCTCTTTCAGCCACACTAATAATTACATTCTGTTTTCAAAAGTCATTAGAAATGAGCTTTTAAGTGCTTTATTTTAATTTAAAAAATCGCGGGGCCATGCCCCCGAACCCCCTTAGCATTTCGGCGTCCCCCCCAGGTTCAAATTCGCTCCTACGCCCCTGGATACCAGACAAAATGTTCTTGAATTTTACTTACCCATGCTCAAGAGTGGTAACAGCAATCCTCCTTGTCAGCAGACTGAAAGTCCATCTAAAGGATTCTATTTGAGTTCAGACTCTAGTCTCAGTAAGTCTTTTGACAGGTAAATGAGTTACATTTGTCTCATGAAGCTACTGCACTGCCATGAGTCTTCTGCAATTAACAGATAAAGTGAATATTTAGATCCTTTTAGGTAAATGTGCCAATATCACATTGTAAATATAATCAATTAAAAGTAAAATTACTGCATTGAAAATGTTGCTCAAGTAAAAGTGTTTAAGTATTTTTATTATAGGAAAATGTACTTCAAGTCTCAAAGTTATAGTATAAAGTAGTGTAAAATTGAAATACTCATTTAAAGTACATATACATCATTTAAGTAAATGTAGTCGCTTTCCACCACTACTTAGGATGAATTTAACTGAGAGAATCAACCAAGAAAATAATTTTTCTCTTTGACTGTGACATTTATGGCATGAAGCTCTGCACTGGCTTAAATATTTTACAGTGCACCCGGGAGAAACAGTTCCTCAATAACGCTCCTCATAGCAATACCATCAGTGTTGCTAAGTGGACAGATTGTTTTGAGGTGAAAAAAAGATGAAAACAGTTCACCTTGTGTTTCTCTGTCCGAACGGGACCTCACACCTGTACATGATTGTGTATTGGTCTGCTATAATGCTTCTGCACAGCGGTAATGTACCACTGAGAACATTTCCCACTATAGATCTCACATATGACAGGCTTTTTTAGAGCCCCCATAAAAAATCTATTTCTTACTATTTAGTACAGCTTACAAAAAATAAAGGCTTTCTCATGTATGATTTAAAGTGCTTGCAAGTCAGCTGAGGGGTGACATTTTCTACCAAGACAACTTTCATCTAGTTTGATGATGGTGGAAACAGTCTGTCATGCAATGTTTCAATAACTCCCAGCTGAAGTAGGGAAAGAAGCAACTGAGATGGAAAAAAGATTTCTTTAGATTTTCACACTTGTGATAACACTTATTGATTGACAGGATGTTTAGAAAACACTTAGTATCTTGAGAGACGCTTCTGCCATTGCAAATTACATGCATTATAAGAATAAAATGATAGTTATTTCACTCCACATTCGCTTTGAGTGGACTGGTGTTTAACTTGCCCCCTAGGGCATCGGGCAGACATTACAGGAGACTGCTCCCCATCAGCTTTTATAGTTTGTGTTCCTTATTTTTCCAGGTGTTTCCTTTATTTTGATAGTTCATTCTCTCCCCAGCTACGTCAAGGAAGGCAAACACACCCTTTACACCAGACCACAATCTGTCTGACTGACTTTTTTCATCATCCGCTGTCAAGTGATTCACATTAAATAACCACTTACAAATGATTAACAGCACAATAAAAAAGTGTAAACACACACAATAGCATTAAAGCAAAACCCACACAGCAATGCCTGCAGGGACCCCTTGTGGAATCTATCATGCCAAATATCTTAAGTGACAGCTTAAATCTGAATAAACAAAAGTTGCCATTACAGTATCAGAATGGTTGCTTTTGTTACAGCCTGCACAAGCCATTTTCATTTGTCAGCAGGGCTCTGGACAGTATAATGGCCATGTGGAAATCCAGGGGTGTCTGACTCATGCATCAGTGAGTGGTCTCTGCAGCCCCACTAGTCTGTCCTCACCAGAAAAATGTCCATACTCGCCCCAAACATGAAGAATTAGAAACAGCTAGAAACCGTGGAGCGCTCAAATTACAAGAGCAGATGAACAAATGCATGAGGAGAAGTTTCTCATCTGCAGATTGTTTATTCAGTGACTGGGTCACCTCCATTCATTCATTCTCTATCTGAGTTTCAGTTTAGAGCCCACCATTCTGACTGGGCAGGACAATCATTTTTTTTCTCAATGCAAATGGGAAATCCATGGATGATCAGATTATTTGTCACCCTATGCATGCCACACACCTCTGTGAATCTAGGAGGCTCAGCGAGCATCTCAAACCAACCATTTTTATCCACACTAAACACACATCAAACACCAAACTTCTAAATAAACTTCTATCACAACATAAATCGCTCTGTAATTACTGTACATGTCTGCACTTACTGCCTTCCACATTTCTCTCATCTCCCTACACCACGCAGTCTGACCACTCCAAAGAAAGCTTAGCTCTGCTCTGTAACTCCAACCATCCATCATCAACCGCTTATCCTGCATACAGGTTTGGGGCACCTGGGTACACCCTGGTCGCCAGTCCATTGCAGGGCCACACATAGACAAACAACCTCACAATCACACCTAAGGACAATTTTAGAGACACCAGTTAACGTAACCTGCATGTCTTTAGATGGTGGGAGGAAGCAGGAGCACCCGAAGAGAAACAGGGAGAACACACAGAAAGTCATGAACCCATGACCTTTTTGCTGTGAGGCGACAGCACTAACCACTGTACCACTGCGCTGCACTGTGCACTGTGTAACTCATATCACTCAATTCACAAAACTCACCGAGTTAATAGCTGACTAATAATAACAACCAAAGCAGCAATATACAGATCTGTCAGGTCTTTAGGGGGGTTTCTCAAAACTAAGAATGCAAAGAATGGACTTGTGTTCTTGGAGAGAACGTTCTTGCTAGTCGTTCTTGGAAGAATGAACTTGGAAAGCACACAAAATGCTGCTGACGGTTTGAGATGATGCATTCTTGCTAGTATTGTGCAGTACCCCAAGCACAGAGGCAAAAATCACCATTAACAAATCATGGTGACATATTTCTTAGCTTCTGACCTATCAAAGGAGACCAGAGTTTTGCATCTAGGCCTAATGGTTGATGATTTATTTTGAGTATGTAATTTTAGGTGTTTTTCTGTGAAATAGGTGTTAGTTTCTTAAGTTTGGCTTTCTATCTTGAGCAAATAATGAATTTGTAATGTACCTGATAAAGTAATAAAGTAAATGTAAGTGACTAACAGATATTTTTATTTTAATTTTTAATTTTTAGGCTGGCAAATATTAAAGTAAACTTGAATAAACAATAAACATTTGTATTTAGTAGAGCCATTATTGAAACTACAAAAGTAACTTTCCAACACATTTAAAATCCTATTTGCCATAATGTCATCTAAATAAATGTAATCAAACTAACAAAATCATTACACACTGTTCAAATACAGAAGCTTTGATTAAAATAACAAATCAGAACTTCAGAACTATCACTTTTAACTAATAAGACTAATTTCTGTCAAAATTAATGGCTTTAGACAGTAATTTTGACAACATGTAGAAAGACATGTTTTGTATTGAAATACATTATGTTCAAACAAAGTGCGTGTATAACTTTGGGGAAAATTCACTTCTCTATTATCAAAATTCTTTTTACTATTACGCTCATTTATGCTCATTGTTCCTAATTGATCATCACTGAAACATTTGCTTAATTTACGTGTATGTATTGTTGTTATTTCATGTGTCTGATATATTTAGATTCAAAACTTCAGAATCACCACCCTAAGGTGTGAGATTTTCAATGTATGTGACCTCAGTGGGATTCAAACCTACAACCTTAGTTGTAGGCTTGAACCATTTACTGTAAAAATGGGTGTGAACACTACTAATTCCTTTCAACAATGAAGCAGAATAGACAGCAAGGCAGTGAAATCAATCAGAGAGCTTGTGGACAGGATCGGTGGGCAGGGCCCCTGTCAGAGATTGTAAACTTTTATGCCCTACACACACAAAACACAAAGGCCACAAGTGGTCTTGATTTTTACAGTGTTTTTCACTTCAGTGCATGCTGCTCTTTGTGCTTACTCAATTGTGTGTGCTGTTTTGATACAAAGCACCATTTTTTTCAAAAGTTTGAAGAGTTTTTCCAAGACCTGTTTGCTTTTGCAAGAGATGTGAAATGTTTGAGGGAGTTTTTGGTGTAATGTTTTGTGATTAGTGTGTACAGTTTTGCAAAAATAGACTGTAGATTCAAAAAATGTGCCTAAACAATGAGAAAAAACTGTAAAGTGCCCAATATGAACACATCACTCTGGTCAGACAAGTGGAACATCAGTCCGTGTCACCTCTGTTGAGCAAGCTCTCGCACAATCGTGTTTTCTTTTTTTCCATTTTCCGAGATTTTGGATTTGCAGGTATACACTTGCCAAATGACTCTCCCATGGTGACTCTGTGTGTGTGTGGGGGAGGGGGGTGATCTCACTGTATTATAGCAGGATCCTGCAGCTGACAGATGAAGACCTTAAAAAGCAAACACAACTGCAAGTTTCACCCTGATGTCTCATGTGTCAACCTGTTTGACGAAGGAACGTACTTTGCATGCAGTCTGAGTGTTTTACTGATGGATAGCTTCTCAGGAAAAATGTCTTTGTCCTTTGTGAACAAAAACTCTGTTTAGGACTAGAGACCAACCTTGGTGGAATTTAGTTTGATTTCTCATACAGGATGCCTTAGTTTGTTAGTTATACACCCATACAAATATACAAACTGACCTTTAATTTCTAGCTTCCTATACACAGCCTGAATTAAAGAATACCCTTTTAGATACCCTTTTAGAGAAAAAATATAAAGATGATTACAGGCTCCATCTCAGCCACCTGCCTTTGATGTGTCCTCTCTATGTTTTGGATGGTTATTTCAATTATACCTTGCAGGCTAACTTCATAGATACAACAGTTTTATTGTGCACAGGTGATCATTCCATATCACCACAAGGATATAATGATATAATGATATCTGTCACTGCATGCATAAACATACAATTTAGAAAATGTCATGAATTTGTTGTACAATAAGGTGCACAGCAAAATACATGTTTGTCATTGATGATGGGAAGAGTCAAGATTCAATTCTTCATTGCCATTCACAGTAGTCTGTATTAGAAGACCATAGCTTCTCCATTCTTCATAGATATGCATCATATCCACCATAAATTGTAAAGAAAATCCAATTTCCAAATGCTAATGGACATGTTTTTGATCCATCATGTGTTTCATTTTATACAAAAACTTGAAGGCATAAGTGCACTTCATTCAGTTGTACATATTATTATTGGTCTGTTTAGTTTACTGCTAGTGTTGCACAGTGATGGAGTTCTTGCTGATGAGGAGGAGGATTGTTTTGAAAATCCTTCATTGGCTGCATTCAAGAGAGTGCAAGATTTTAAACTTCAAACAATTCCAATTCCAATACAAAGAGTTGTCAGAAGTCAAATAACAGACAAACACAGACATTATGAAAATGATTAAGTGAATTTGGTCATCTCTTGTTTTTAAAAGTTTTTCAAGCAAGCACTTAGAGGTGTTCTTTCTCACAATTGTATCAATTTTGTAATAACTATTCAAAAGATATATATATTATTGCAAATAAAAGTTCACATGCATAATTAATCCTCTGGAAAGCAAGTTCAAGGCCTCTGCAAACTGACTGACAGTACCGAATAGAACAGAAATCTAAACACCTGTAGAACAGTTTGGAAAATGGTGTACAGTGTGATCTGTAACACACAAAAACATTAGAATGCCTCTTTAATCTGCTCTCTAATGTGGGGGAAGATTTTCCATTGCAAAATGAACTTTCAGAAAGTTTAAAAATCATCTTTCTTTCTTATATTTCCAGCATATCTTGCCAGAGAACCTTCACATGATGCTTTGTTTATTATTCATTATTTATTATTTAGTGCCCCAAACAGATAACTTGATTAGAAAATATGGAACCGTTAAAGACAACAAAGGAAATTGCATGAGATAGCATGAGATCTTCACCTTGACCACTAATCTAACAAACAGATGTAGCCAAAGTCCATCTATTTACTTATACAAACACAAATTGTTACCAGCTTCTCAGATTTCCTGTCCTGCTCATCAACAGTGACTGAAAACAACAAATGGTGCAATCCATCATATGGTCATTCACATAAACAACTCTATGCAACAGTATGGCCTTTTGGACTGTTTATATAAAGACCCCACACAGTAATGGAGCCAGCTGCATCATTTACAGTTTATAACGTGTGGATGTTACTGATACAAAGCAATATCTGTGGTGCTTTTGACTCACTGTCTGTCTGAGACACACAGCATATCTTTCTGATGAGTCTAGCATGTATTTCAGTTGCAGATATCCACAGAAAAGCAAAAGAAAACAATTCACTGTAAGTATGATGATGAATGGTGTGGCTGGTACTTGTCAGTGTGCATAGTTAACGTTACCTTAATTATTTGATCTGTATATGTATCTCTTATGTTTCTTGTGTAATTGTTCTCATCTGTAGCCTTTTTATGCTGCAGTCTTGGCCAGGTCACCCTTGTAAAAGAGATCACTGATCTCAACGGGTCTTACCTGGTTAAAGATTGGTTAAATAAATAAAAACAGTACAAGCAGTACTAGCTACAAATTACCCAACTCAAAACTCTATTCTCAACAAGTTTCAAAGTTAAATTCAGCTTTTAACAACTTTTCACCTCTGCTTTACTTTCTGCAGTGTGGAGTCAGTTCAATCGTCTGGGAGAAATTAAAAACTCCTCCAGGTTTATAACTTCATTCAATTTCGCCAACTTCATTACTGGACAGGATTCAGTACGGGCCCTTCACTGACCCCTGCATGTGTGCAGTCAATGCAAAGTTACACACACGTGTGAACATAGAGTTTTTTTTCATCCATAAAACTCAATCTGTCTTCCATCCTGGACATGGGGAACGTCACTGTACCACTGACAGCTTTCTGGAGAGAGCATTTGAAAGCAACACGTGCATGCATACATACATTCAAATGCACATAAACACACAGTATGGGTTTGATGATTGGGATGATTAATTAGTGGCATGTATTGCAATCTTTTCTGACATCTGATTCTTGTAATCAGACGGGTTCTTTATTTTCTTAAGAAGCAAGTTGGAAAGTAGTTCTTCCAGCAGGCTGAGGTTGTTAGCTTTGAACTGGGAAGTCTTGCTCTCTCACTCTAGTGAGAGTGTTAAGCAACAATGAAAGAACAGTTTTCATACCACAGAATATAAAACAATATTTTTTAAAAAAAAATCATGTTGGCACATCCAAACAACCATGGGGCAGGCACAGAACACACTGGAGGGATTACATATGCCATCTTGCCAAGGAACACTTCAGAATCCCCTAGGAAGAACTTGAGGACAACTTGAGGCTAGGGAGAAGGATGTAGCAGCTGCCTGCTGCCAGCAGATCACTGTAATTGGCTGAAAACAGATGGATGAATGGACCTCAAGCTGCAAATGAACAGTATGTAAACACTGAAAATTCTTTTTCACAGATTACATGTTTGCTCCATTTAGCAGACAGTAATACATCACAAATTAAAATATGGTTATGACAAGATAATTACACAACATTGTAACAAATTTGCTGAGTTCACATTATTTGTATTAATTCTACTTGGTAAACCTATAGCGTTTTGTTTAAGAGCAATCTGTTCACCCCTCATTCGTATGCAGAAATAAGTTTCTGGGTGTGGTATGAGTCAAACATACCACATTGTTGTAAGGTAAAAAAAACTTGAAAGTTGATCAGATAAATGGCCTTCACAGGCTTATTCAAAGAAGCTCTCTGTGCAGCTTGTTATTTTGTACCATAATCTTTACAGACACCGTTGAACTCTGTGGCCATCACTTCCTGGCTAACAAAGAGTATAAAGGGGAAGAGGAAAGGGCATGTCCACTGTGCGTCATTCCACATGGGAATAACTTTAGCTCTTATTGGTAAAATTCCACTTTGTTGAAACGCTTTAATCACATAACTGTATCCTTTTAGAAAAGGCCTAAAGCCAAATTTGAAACTCTGCAGTGCTCCAGCTGTCAGACCTGATCAAACCACAAACTTTTTGTGTGCAATTATGCATTGCACACAAGAATACACTGCATGGATTGTTACTGACTGTTGTTTGAGGATGATGATCCCTGTGAAGTTGTCCTTAGATCTAGTCTAATATGCCTATAGTCTATTCATGGGCTTTTACTGTGCTGCATAAACTCTCTGAATATGTTTCCTACGTCATGACAGACTATGGACTGTTCAGAGTTCGAACCAGAGTGTGTGAGAGGGCATGTAGTCTTATCAATTAATGATTGCATTTCATTTACTGCATCTAACATACAGAGAGAGAGAGAGATTCATAACCCCATAAACAACAATTTCTGGGATCTGTACAATATATTAACTGAGCACAGACTAAAAAATCATAGATTTTGTGTATGAGTGTGCATTTAGGCACAAAACAGGCTTGTGTTTAGGGATGAGGACCTTGTGCAGAACACAGAATATTTCAGTCACACCTAGTTCAAAGATCTCTGTAACTTCACGTTTACACTGAAGAGTCTTTTGTAAATATCCATAAGCAGTGCAAAGGTTATGGTCACAGCGTGATGTAAGCAGTGGAGAAATCACCTCATGACACCACACACAGCAGAACCGCCACCACTACCACTAGGTAGCAGAAGCATGTCTTTAATTGTGGTGTTTTATAAAGGAAAAGAAACACAAATTATTTATTCAAATATGTCAATTTCTATAAGTATTAACTAAGTGAAACTGATCAGTTGGAGAGTGAAGTAGGCCACCAGGTCAAAATTTCAATTTGACCAATACTTTGGTTCATGAGCAAATACCTGCAAAACTAGGAACATTTCCATCAGTTTTTTAAATTATAATGAGACATATATCCTGTTTAATTCATTTTTTTAAAAACAACTCGATCACATTAACATTTAATATACAGAAGTTCCAGATTATGTATTTATAACGGCATGGAGACAAAAGATGAACAGAGACACTTTTCTTGTCACGACACATAGCAGGTGAATGATTTTTACCTCCTTGCTGATGCTTGCTTCCCCTGTAATATAAGCTGCCAATGGCCAATAAACGTTATCAGTATTACTTGTCCTTCACCCTTCACTGCACTTCATTTGTCCCTCTTTTTTCACCTCGCTTATCAATGACAAAACAATTATTGGGCCTTCCAAAGAACTTTGGAGACTCAACTGCCACAACATTTTGCTAACAATATAGCCTACATATGCGATGACTACAGCCAGCTAGACAAAGGCAAGGCTCCTAGACAGTAGCTTATAATACTAATAACATGTACACTCACCACCAACTGGTCTACTACATGTGGCCACACAGTTATTGACAGTGTACAACACTGTGAATTACTTAACGTTACAGTAGATCGGATTTAGTCTTAATCTGTCAAAATGAAGCACAGCCTTCAGATTGTTAAAAAAATGCAGTCAATGACTGAGAATATTCAGTTATCGCGACCCCTGTGTATAACCCCCCACCAACAAAGGCTCTCTCAGATACTAGACAGATGAACTGCTGAGTGATTTAACACAGAGCCAGTCTGAGAAACTTAAGCTACACTACCAATGCTCTGTACTCGCCCACCTTAAAATCCCACACAAGATCAGTTTAAGCTGTAATTACGTCCCCAGGCCCCAGACTCAGACCTGTTCCTCTCACTCCCAGTGCAGTGTCAGCCGCATTTTAACTTTCCAGCCCCACGCTAGATCCAAATATGTCTCCCACTCAAAAGGAGTCTCAGACTCCTTCCTTAGTATTTTAATGCCCCTATAGACCTACCCAATACATCACAACGGAATGTGCAAAAAGATATCAGTGTTCTCAAATTATTTTCCAGACAGTTCACTCAACCTCCCACATTACAAACACCTAACAGAAACCAGTATTTAGGCCATACAGTTAATATGGGTTTACACAACTCTGATGCCAAACCTACAGTCTACAGCATTCCAAGTAGTCTAAAGCTCTAATGTTGGGTTGATGAGCACAGGGGTTGGGTCTAAAAACAGCAAGAAAAGACAACAAAGTTCATCATGATTGTACAAAATTGCCTTGAAACCTTGGGCTGTTCTGTGCTGCATGTTTCCATTTCACACTTCAAGTAGAGCAAACTTAAAACACAATTTGCAATATCAAGGCATTGGTTGATGGCTACCTCTCAAATATCACAGCCAATTGATTCAGTTTGCTTTCACACTGAAAACAATGGAAACTCTGCCTCATCTTTGGTTCCATGGTGAGATTAAGTTATGGTTTAATATTTATCTTAATGGAAAAGAACAACTGGAAGAGGCTGTATAAACACACCTCCCTGCCTTTCTGTTTGTGTGTGTGCAAGCACCAGTGCATTCGTTCATGGTAGTGCTTCTTAACCACCACACATGGTCTAATGAGTGACCATTATTTTGTTATAAGTTAGCTGCATAGATATTTGCCTAGAACAAACAAAAGAAAGGTCCATTCCAAAATCTACTTCCATTCGCTAATGTCAGTACAATTCATGTTGCGTGTCATACAGCCACCTCTGATTTATTTTTTGTCTTCTTTATGGCCCAGGCTTTGTTTTTAGAAGCCGACCACTGTTCAGGAAACAAACAAAAAGCTGCTTATATAAGTGACCCACATTCACCATGATCTGCTGTGCCAATGCATGTCCAAATGCACACATGTAAACACACACAGTTATGTAGCACAAAGCACATCACTTCTAATAATTTTGAGATTTAAGGTTCAGCATATACCGACCCAATCTTACAGACAAAGTTGTGTGCTGAATCTCTGTTTCCATAGGGGAAGTGCTGTTTTAGTAAGTGACACTTTTTCCTTGACAGAGACCAGACTGCGGAACTGCCACCTTATCTTATCCAAAGAAAGTTCAACCACTCTTACTCAACTTGAAACAACATGCATCAACATTGCTAATAAGGGAGCAGAGTTTTTCTTATCCTCACAGCACTTTTCTCTTTTTTGTCAATGTCCTATATTTTTCATCCTAAACCGAGCTGCAAACACACTCTCAAAACTCTGACAGTTTGTCAGAGGCTGTGTTAACCTCTGGCTCTTTCTTATTACCAGCTTGTCACTATTTATAATTTGTCTGTAACAACACCATTATATTGTCCCATTATCTTCAGCAAACACAGCCATTGTTTTAATACACTGGCCTCCATCAGTGCTTGAACTCATTGGGGTTTCTGGTCATCTATCAAATGACTGAGGCCATTTTATGTGATCAGCTAGTCTGAATTGGTATCCAACAGACTGAATAAAAGCATGAAATCCCCCTGATCTGCCTTTTCTGGAAAACTATTCTGTCTGCAGACAGAATAATCAAACACTCACACTCCATTCGAACAGGCATCGCCAGTGATGTCATTGAACAGATGCACACAGACGATAATGTACAGCCTTCCCCTTGTTCTGTCTGTTGTGACTTATCCTTTTTCTCAGTTTTTCCAGCATCACATTTACTTGGCAGTTTTGTAGAGTTGTTTAAAGGTAAGGAATTCACAGCGAACCCCCTCATCAGTGTTGGGGTGGTGACAAAAGCGGTAGACTGACAGCTTTTTCTTCAGAGGACTTATTTAAAATGACACACACTGAACATTCAAACCCGGCACTCTGCAAAATCTGGAGAGCAGTGTCAACTTCTACACACACCCACACAGTACCATTTCCTGAGTTAATACCAAAAGCAACTAGAGCATGTGTATCAGCACCATTTTTTCCATCCTCATCTCGTGCTTTCTAGAAAACTGGTTAAAGCACTGCACTTAATAATCACCTATATAGTGTGAGAACTGATTTTCTCTTAAAATCGTTCAATGAATTATGCCAGCAATGTTAGTTTTTCACAGTCAAAAGTGGCCTTACCCAACCAAAGATTTAATCACAATTCAGTTATTTACATCTAACCTTAACCAAAGTTTGTACTCCAAATCCAAATTCAGTGGCACCCTTTTCCTTATGCTCAGCCTTATAGGTACAGCAGCACACTGGTCGGTGTTCTTTAACACACCACCTTCACCTTTTTCTTCACTGCACCTTATAGTTGTCAGTCTAACTCTGCTGAAGGGCCACCTGGCTGCTGGCTAATACACTACATACCCCACCTTTGTTGCGATGACAGATACGTTCGTATTTCCAGGGACTGTGTTTAGAGAAGCACGTATAGAAGCTGTGCCAGCTATTTTTCCTGTGGAGGGTGGATGGTTGTCTTTTTTTTCCTTCTCAAACCATTCATACTTTCCTACTGTTTAGGATTGTTTACCTACCACAAAGTGTCAGTGTAAGGCACATTACAACACTCAACCTGGATGCAATCCAGAAGCTCTGTCCCCAACTTTACTGCACTGACAGTGTAGGGTCACACGTGAGCTTTCATGAGTCAGAGAAGGCTGACAAATCCCACATGCAGCTTGTGTAATATGTTGATGTGCTCAAAAAAAGTTAATTAATGCTTTCATTCAAAGTTGCACGTTCACAGAAACAGAAAATCATAGTCAAATTACGTTTTGAAAGAAACATCAATGAAATATGTGTTTGTTCCTGAAAATGGTTACTTTAATTGTTAGGTTTGAGGGTTTTTTATTTGCATTGTAGTGAAAACCTACTTTCTCTAAATTTAATAACATGCAGGATTAAGTGTTCCTTTGTGCATTGACTGGATTATCTGAAAATGTATTGTTATGGTGCTGACAGGACTTTTTTCTTAGCTCATGAAAAGTTGATATTTTGTACATATGGTTTTCAAAAAACAGTGACAATATACTTCTCCTTTTGTCATATTTTTTTGCTGAATTTTAAAACCATCATTACAGAACTGTGCCTTAACTTGCCAGAAATATGACTTAGATAAACTAACATTAGTATGAATGAAGATTCTTACATGTTGATTAACTTAAAATTACATAGTCTTCCTCATCAGAATATGTACTACTACATGGAGAAATGAAGGCATTAATCATCAGACATATCATACTTGAACATTCTTAACACAATAGCATCATTAATAGTAATTGTGTATCTTAAGGTATATAATAAGGAGTTGTGGAAATTGTGCTAACTGATAGATAGATAACAGAATGGACATGGGATGTTTGGGGCTGAGTCATAGCCATCAAACAAACAGGCTACAGGCTTTTTTTCAGTGCTGGATATTGTATTGTGCAGTGGAGAAAGTTCCCAGCGTGACAAATAGGGATCACATGCTGGAAAAACAATGCAAATCTTTTTTTAAAGCTGAGTACAAGTTAAAAACATGTACTCCAACTTGTACAGATACAATGTGTTAACTCCAATATTTTTACAAAACACAGAACATGTAAAAATTGTTGTTTTAAAGAGTAACTCCACAGAAAGGTTCTACAGAACTGATTTACTTCTGATCAGAGATATATCTAGAGACAGTGTGCGTAAAAATGTCAATGCCGTATATCAAAATTAAGTCGCAGTGCACAATACATCTGCAAAGAGCATTATAAAATTTACTCAGTTTAGTGCTGCAGAAATGCAGAATATGAACAGCAATTTTTTCATTAGCATTAACTGACAAGTCCATGTTTATTAGGAGACAGACTAAACACACTGAAGCCTAAATGTACTGCATTTAACCAAATATCATCTTAATTTTTGGATTTGGTTGGTTACCAGTGAACTACGACCATTCATTGACATGTCATTTGTGAACTTCGCTGCATTTTTTGAGACTCCCTTACCTTGGCTCAATTCACAATTTTTTTTAATCTGTAGCCAGTCAAATGGCTCCTTCTGCTTCAGCCAATCATGTGAACATACTGTAGATCAGAGAGCATCATTCAATGTGATCATGTAGTATGAGAATGCAACTCAAACTCAAACACAGAGAGACATGTATTTCTGACACAGACTTACGGATGCATGTAAAAAGTTTGTATTCAGATATGGTGTTACTAGCAAGTTGCATCAGATCAACTGTGACAAATACTGAATTAAAGCTGTATGGGAATATTGGTCCACCTCTTTGAAAAATCCTGAGTCTAAGCAAATATTGTTTGTTTCAAATGTTTAACGGCTGGACAAAATATGTCTTTGACTTTACTCAAAGGTCTCAGTGTATGTGCGGAAGAGTTTGTGTCCACATCACACATGTGTAAGTTGCATATTGTATACTTTCAGAAGACAAATGTGGAAACAGCTTTCTAGTGTGTTCTGAAGTGAAGAAACAACAAGAAAAGCACTTCAAGAAACATGTGGTTTCACCAGGCTACCAGGGTGACCACTAGTCAGAATAACAACTTAAACTGAACAGCATCCAAGCATCACATTTTATTTAAAACACTCCATTGTGGTGACTCACTAGTTTCTCTCATTTTACGAGTGTCAATTATTTACTAGTGCTTATTTTTTAGGTACTAGTAACTATTCCATTCTTACTGGTAACAATTAAAATGTTACTATCAAAAAGCCACTTTACTAGTCATTAATGAATGACTAGTAACCAAAGATGATTTACTAGTAAGAATTCAAAGCTATACTAGTATCTTTTGCAATAGTTACTAGTAACTAATGAATGGGTACTACTATCTAAATAATGAATAGTAGTAAAATGTTACTAGTAACTATTCAGTAACTAATGAATGAGTGATATCTGAAGTGCAGAGCACCATTGATTTTAATGGCAACAATGTGCAATGAGTGATTAGTAACTAAAAAATAGTTACTACTGACTAATCGAATAGTTACTAAAAATTAAGTACTAGTATCTAATCAATTGTCATTAGTAAAAAGGGAATAATTACTAGTAGCTAATGGAATAGTTACTAGTAAGTACTAGTAGCTTTTAAATAGTGACTACTAATTTTAACCCTTTGAAGTCCTCACCAAGAAAAAAGTGATGGAAAAATTATTTCTTTACATTTTTTATTTCATTAGGGCAATAACAACAATAATCCAAAAAAACTTTTTTAACAGACCCAATAGTTTTTCTGATATTCAGCTCTACCAAACGGTAGAGATGGCTCTTCATGGTAAAGGTTTCCTAAGCTGATGTAATACAAATTTACTAGCTAATGTTATATAAATTGACTGCTTTCTATGAAATTGAAAACTTCTGAACATTCATTATTGTTAACATGATATATATAATGTGTGTCCATTATAGATATGCTGAATTAATTTCATAAATATGTCTATATGATGGTGAAATCATGCTATACCAAAATAATAATAACACAAATATAATGAATGTAAAGTTTTTATGGAATAAAAAACTTTAAAACAAATAAATATCTTGAAAACCAAATAAATATCTAGACAAAATAGATTATTAACTTTAGTACTGATAATCAGCAGGACAAAGACAGTCCAGACCGGTTTCAGAAAGATGGCTCCTTATGGTGAAACTATGCATTTTAATATCAACAAACTTTAGAAAACATCATATAAAATGCTAAGCTGTTGCAGAAATAAATCTGTTTTACAGTCAACAGCAGAGAATGCAACTTCAGCACTTCATCCCTTATTGTGAAGACAGGGTTTATAGTGGAGTTTATACAAAACAGCACTACACAGTAACTTCATTGATTATTGAACATTTTGAATATTACCAACACAGTATTTCTGTTCTTTGAGTATTTCAGAAGAACACATCTGTATGTCCTCTCAACCTTTTAGACAGACTTAGATACTGAGACAACGTATCAATGTCTAGATCACTGCAAAATACAGTATTTGCTTGATTTAGTGTATGGCTGTTCTTCAATAATCAATAAAGTTACCGTGTAGTGCATACAGTTTGGTGTGGACTCTACTGTAAACCCTAGATATGCAATAAGGGATGAAGTGCTCAAGTTGCTTCTCTGCTGTTGACTGTAAAACAGATTTATTTCTGCAACAGCTTAGCATTTTATATGATGTTTTCTAAAGTTTGTTGATATTAAAATGCATAGTTTTAGCATGAAGAGACGTTTTTCTGAAACCGGTCTGGACTATCTTTGTCCTGCTGATTATCAGTAAAGTTAATAATCTATTTTGTCTAGATATTTATTTGGTTTTCAAGATATTCATTTGTTTTAAAGTGTTTTATTCCATAAAAACTGTACATTCATTATATTTGTTATTATTATTTTGATATAGCATGATTTCACCATTATATAGACATATTTATGAAATTAATCCAGCATATCTATAATGGAAACACATTATATATATCCTGTTAACAATAATGAATGTTCAGAAGTTTTCAATTTCAAGCAGTCAATTTCTATTACATTAGCTAGTAAATTTATATTACATTGGCTTAGGAAACCTTTACCATGAAGTGCCAACTCTACCGTTTGGTAGAGCATGTTTTTAGAAAATTATTTGACCCATATTAGACTTATTTTCTTTGCAACAAGTTACATAATTCTGTTAAGTAATTTCTCTGGAACTATAATATGTCAAAAAAACATGCCGACCTTTAAAATTTCTACCAAAAAGACACTTCATGTCTGCAGTGATTTTGACGATTTTAACTTCCTGTAAGGAGGGTATCTGAAAAGGCATGCTGCTTGAAGAAACAGTGACAACTAGTGGATTTTTTTAGCACAGCATACCTATACCGAATGGCAGAGATGGCTTAAACAGGTTGAATTAAGTTCAGTACATTTTTCAATGAGATACAGTCACTTAAAATGTGGTCTACCAAATGGTTGAGAGGACGTTAAAGGGTTAAAGAATAAAATGGCTTGCCATAGAACTTCCTGCTACTATCCAAGAATATCCCCTTTGAGCTTCTTGGATTTTATCTTACTTTCTTGAGAATCTGTAGGACAATTGTGTACTGCCTTCCACATGCCTTTTCTTGTTTTCTATGGCATTGAGTCTGTTGTGTGTTGTTCGTTTGAAGATTGACTTGGATACAGCCATGCCTGGTTATGTAAGGCAAGCGGGCTACAGCACACAAAGCCAGAACAGACTGGCCCAGACCAGATTTCAACTTCTGGGCCAGCTTAACATCATCACTCAGCCACTTTGAATGAAGAAGGAGAAGGGGGACCATAAGTCTGCATCTGGAGAACAACCAAAGTATGTGGCCAGGTCTGACATTATATTCTCAGTTTTCACCTTACTGATTTCAGTATTCAGTGTAAAAGCACAGTTATACAAAGCACTTACGGTGGTAAGAATATCCATGTTAAAATTGGCTTTTTGATGAATGTGACAAACACCTTTTAACTCACTGATGACTCACATCTTGAGTTATATACACTTTGGGTGATTTAGTGAAAGGTGAGGTTTCTCAATGTAAACACGTAAATCTAGGTGGGGTATAATATCACAATATAACATCAGCTCCGATATAACTGTGCTGACAAAGTACTTTTCAATGAATCATAAATGACTACTTAACATACACTCTGTGATTAAGTTAAAAACACAATATTGTTTGAAACAGGTAAAACTAAGTGGGGGATGTTAAATGTTGATTAAAAGGGTCATGTAGTTTACAGGGTAAGTTATGTAATTTTCAACCTGGACCTTATTTTCCAATGTTTTAGAGTCCATGTGACTAATCAGGACAACAATTTTTGAAATTGGTCCAGCATGGAGCAAGCATGCGAGACAGGGCTGCAACGTAATCCTTGCCGGCAATTGCACCCCCTCCAAGTGAAGTCCACTAAAATGCTTGTATTTGCCTCTGACAGGCTCAGATTGTTATTACAAGTGTCTGACAACATTGTGAAAAGGCTACCTACAGAGATAGACCTGTTTTAAAGAGAAAGATTCTTTTTATTTAACCAGAAACAGTCACTACATTGCTCTCACAAAAGCTACCAGACTCCATTGAAAAAAACTGTAATTTTAGGGGAGATGGTGGCCTACCACTGTCTCAGTTGGTTTAGTTTATTTGTGTTATTGTGTGACTTTGTTGTTTTTGTTTGTTTGTGGTTAATTATGGGACTATGTGTTTTAAAGGGTTAAAAACACCAAAGTCACACAACAAACTAACCGATCGGGGCAGCAATGGAGCAAAGAGGTTGAAAAATACCATAGATTCTGTGATGAAATAATACATTTTTTCACTTAACCACAGCTACTGTCTAGCAATGCAGACAATTTCAGTTTACATGCTGAGGTTTCTGCTGCCAAACCAATAAAGCAGAGGTTAACTGAATTTTGTTTGTGGTACTCACAGCATTAAAAAAATACTTCTGAAATACCAAAATGTCTTCTCCAGAAATAATATCCTGGTTAGTACAAAGGGCAGGACCTTGCTGACAGTTCTCATTGGAACTACTGTCGACATTGAGGTCTGGGGATTATCCAAAATAACGACATTGCTTTTGGAAGAAAACTTTGCTGTTAAACTATAGGCTGGATAAGCATCATTAGATGTAAGTGGGAAATTATGACTTCATTAAATTGTCTCAAATGACCCTTTACTACCATATTTTTTGTCAATAATCCATGTTTTAACATTATGTCCCAATTCAAAACGACACATTGGTAAACACCAGCTCATTCAGTATGTTAAACCTCTTTAACATCTAATAACCTTCAACCTGTAGGTATCCATGTTTGAGTTCTGACATCATACCACCTATGACCAAACATGGAAAATGACAGCCCATTTATGAGCTTTACAAGCAAATGTGCACATGCCAGAAATCATACTCCATCCATGTCACACCAAGTTTTGTTGCAGCTAGTGTGATGACCGTAGCAGTCATGACATTTTTGGCCAGTGAGGTTATGTGACAGCGGAGGTAAAGCATGTAAGGAGGGGTTCAAGTTTATTTATTGTGCAAACAGAGCCTTCTCATTACTACAGCATATTTTTACTGTTTGATGTAGAGCATACTGTGCCATACACAAAGTTAACAGATGTGACACACACACGCATACACACACACCTTCTCCTTCTGTGCTCCTTCCTTAATCAAATGCCATCGCTGTAATGAGACTTGTTATGAAACTGATGTTTAACAGTATAAGCAACCTGTGCAAAATTAACTGGAGTCCTCACACCAGCCAATCAAAGCTACCTTAGTGTGACTTTCTAACAGAAGGGTAGGCTCACTGTGATAAGCCTAAACACACACCGGATGCCTGCAGGTTGCATTCATGTCTGTACCAGCCCACTCTCAAACATAAACCTCGGAAGATTTATGTTTGGCAACAGTACTGAGAGACAGAGTTGGAATGCAAATGGGTGTCACTGAGTTCAAATGACAGTGCAAGTGAAAGCTTTCTATCATCTCTGAGACACTGGGGACCTTCCCCATACAAGTGTGCGTGCGTGCGTGCGTGCGTGCGTGCGTGCGTGCGTGCGTGCGTGCGTGCGTGCGTGCGTGCGTGCGTGCGCGCTGTGTGCGTCTGTGTGTGTGCGTGCATGCTTGCATGCTTGAGTGTGTGCATGTGTTTCTCAAGCTGCGTCTTATTATTTGAATAGCAATAATCAGCAGTATCATCATCTCTCCTCATAATTCATTTCTACACCCCACAAGAGCCACATCAAGCACTACATGGGGTGTCTTACTGACTGCACTTTGCAGTGCGCCAAAACCAATATAAACCAGATGAGAAACAATTAAGTGTCAAACTGGGAAGAAGCAGGATGAGGTACTGAATATAGCGGCCTGAAAAAACCCATTTCAGCTCATCACCATCTTGTGATGCTGCAACACCAGAGCTCTGGAGCAAATTAAACACAGTACATCAGTACCGAGTGTATTCAAGCCAGTAATGGTTTTCTTGCCAAATTATCATTAATTTTTTTATGGTTCACATAAGAATAAGTCATATCTCAACTGTGAATATTGCTCTCAATTGAAATTTAGAGCCAATCGATCAGTTAACTATTCTGCATTCTACAACAAGGATTTACCCAGACCTGCAATGAGGCTTTGTGAAACCTACAGTCATTATGATTATATTGTTTAAGCTGCCCTTAAACAAGATAGCGGCCCTTTCCAGCACTGCTCTGTATCTGATCCTGATCTCTGTGGAGGGAACAACCAAAAGCAACAAATCTCTCCTTTGGGGAATTAGTGGAACACCACAAAATTAAGCTTGTGCAACAAACAGTGCCAATGCATCCTCCTCTTTCATTTCAATTAGAAAAAGCTTTGTATAATTTTGGATTTATGCATTCGGCTTTTGCATCCCTGCTGTCACTCCTTTCTATGGCACTTGTTCCACTGAATCCCTCTGGGTCACCTGGCAAAGGCAGAGTAGGCCAACTGAGAGTCTCTGACTGCTGAGTCCTCTTGATACTATTACTCAGGCTTTTTAAAATGAAACAGAAGGGAGGTAACCAAACGTCATTCCGCTGTCACCTTGTTCACATTGAGTCAAGCTATCAGAATCGGTATTGGGAGAGAAAATCTGGTTCCCTAGTCTCAACTTATTTGATATTGATATTTCTTCAGTTTATTCGATGCTTTTTTTGTGCATTTTTTGTGAAGAAATGACATTATCTCAGCGGTTAAATCCTATTGCAAAATGAAGTTCAGTGAATGACCTCAGCTTACCTCGGGATTGTTAATGCAACCTTTTTATGAAAAAGAATCAAAATTACTGTTTTAAAGAATTGGTGCATTGACCTCAAGGAGGTATTTTACAGGTATATTAGATGTTTTGAAAGGAGACCCTTATTCTGCAGGGTAAATGTACAATATGTACAAAACACAGCTAAATAAACTAGAACTTACAAAGTTGGTTAAATGTATTACTTTCCAACTCTAAATAAGCTTTTGATTAATTGAGGCTTGGATAGAGTTACAGTTACACTATAGAAATGTATTGTACCTTGGAGGACCAATATTTATTCTCATCATCTCAGGAGGATGCCAAAGCAGTGTATGTTAGAGAAACATCTTGAGGTCATTCAAACTATATGTGACCCTTACCTGTTTTACTGTGGTCAGAGGTAAAGCTACAACCGGCTCCTTTACACTTGAATTTCAATCCTAATCATGGAGATCTTCCTGTAAGCCCTTTCCATTCTCCAGTTTCTGTGTTTCTTTCCTCTAAGTGATTAAAGGTAATTCATTGTTTACTCTAAATCACTCAATTTCCAAAGAAAGGAGCCTGTCTGCAGCCCTGAATGGAAAGAATCCATTCAGGGCTGCAGACAATCAATGACTTTAGTCGTGTGTTTAATGTGTGCATTCGTGAGTGCAACCTAATATGCATGTGTGGACAGGCTATGGGGATGCATGAGTGTCACCCCATCATTTCAACACTTTTCTTCAAGGGTGTATTCATTCTTGTGATGGAAGGAGAGCAACCTGACACTAATGCCAAGCACATTTAAATCCCAAACCCGCAATTTGGCTTTCACATTGCAATCACCCAGGGGATGAACACAGCACAGCCAAGGCCATCAGAGGACTGTTGGTAAATAAAAAATAATAAAACAGAAAGCAGTATCATTGATTTATGGTCACGTAAGACTTGGCTCAGTCTGTTTTTGACATTGTGGTTCCATGACTGAGTGGGTTTTTACCGACATTAATTCTCAGGGCATTTCTACTGTGATATTTGTTCAGCACTGATTAGTGGTATTAGGGTTAATGTTTACATAAGTCACAGGCAAAGCCAAATATAAGGATTAAATGTGGGATTTTTTTTCTTTATTTTAAAAAGAAAACCAAGTCTCATATATGGACTCAGATAACATATAGTTAGTAGTTTAAAGCAATTTTTGCCTCTAAAAAATGGGTCATATTTGGTAACCAGATACCATAATAATATATGCTTATACTGTATTGCAGTGACTGTAATTCAATACAGTTTGGGCTAAACCTCCTTCACCTTCTCAATCTGATCCCTATCACAGACCAGTAAATCAGCAGGTCTGCAGTATTCTTGGACAAGACATGAAAGCAAGAGTCATTTGAAGAACGGGTCAAAGCAGTAAGTTCACAGAGGAGAGAGTCATGAAGTTTGGGTGAGAGGAAAGGCTAGGCTTCCAGCAGCCGCAGGCAGCTGTAGATCAGTCTCACAACAAGATATGACCTACATGTCTGAGGCGGAAATACAAAGGAAACACAAAAATCTCCAGCTGCTTGGATGCTTGACAGGCCTTGAAGCTCCTACCAACTTTATGATGGTGGTGTTCTCCTTATATAGCCTTCAGCTTTGAACAGATTCACAAACACTAAGCCAAAAAGTCTGCAAAGGTTCTCAGTCATCCTGGTTAAGTTATCCAAGGAAGGTTAAAAATCAAGGGCAACTGGACTTGGTTGAACAGACGTTTCACCCTCATCCAAAAGACTTCTTCGGTTCTGACTGGTAGGGACTGGTATAGACTGGTACAGTGTTTTCAAAATAGCCATTATGTGTTGTTAGCCAAGTCATTACTGCTATGTATGTACATGCACAGTTGGTCTCCACCAACACAATTTGTGTGTGTCTGCTGTTTGGTGCTGAGCAGGTAGTGTACAGTAGCATAAGTTTTTAGAGCTTTTTGGCTGAAAACAACTTCCTGCTTTGATTGAAAATGAGTCTACGAGAGCGGTGAGAGTGAATCAAAAGATTAAAAGTTGCGGGCTGGACAGGTGAACAATTAGTTGAAAATTGCTATAAAGCTCTGTAAAGCCGTGGTGAGAACTATAAGGAGGAGAGTGTTCAGAAAAGTCCTGTGAAAAAAACCTTCACTTCCCACCGCATGGTCACCTTATTTGGATTACAAAAATCTGTGAATAATGTAAGATTCTAATGCTACATAGTTGGCACAGTTCAGTAGATGTTTTGCCTGCCTCATTATATTTTTCCTGCACCATGCGTGACTTTGTGGGTCAGAAAAGACAAGTACAGTGAGATTTGCTATGGCAAAAATCTATATTAAAGATTGGGAATCACTTGCTGTAAGACTGTGTCAACTTATTTTACACAATGGACACTGGCACATTCAGGATGACATGCAAAAAGAGCAGGTCAAAAAAGGATGAAGTACAAAGAGGTTTATACAAATTTGGAACAAATGAATGGCCTGAAGGTGGGTAATCACTTGCTGGTACATGTATACCAAAGGAGATTTCAAAAGGTAAATTTGCCTATGATGACTAAAGATTTCTGGATTTTGTTTAAACACATTTTGTTTGTAACACATAACACATGTAACACAGAAAACCCCATGCTACTTTTTCTAGATGTCTTGTAAATGCTCAAATAACAATGTTCTTCATCTGCTATGGATTCAGAGGATATTTGACGAAGCTTGTCAACTCTTCAACCTGTTGGCAACTAAATCAAGGAATCTAAATAATTCTCTTCTGCCAAATGTTAAAACATAAACTAAAATAAGTCTCAGAAATGCCTGAAGCCTGCGGGCTGAACCAATGTCAGTTGGATGGAGCCAACTGTGTGTGTGTTTTGGCCAACCTCACAACATTTTTGCCAGTAGGAATGGAATTGTGAGTTTAGAAAAACACAACCTAACAATAGTTTTCCAGAAATGTAAGGCACATGTTCTGCACTGCTATCAGTCTGCCAGTCCGTTGTTTAGCCAAATTGCGTTTTATAGCCTAATCAATGAATTTTTCAGTTTATCGATTCAAATTTGAATATTAACTCCATATGTTTCTTGTGCAGCTCTGGACCTGATGATTTCCACCCACCTTTAAATCTTTCTGGACCTTATAACAAGACCTTATGTGAGGCTAATAGTTAGCACTTTCCATGTGTTGAATTCGAGGCAGTTGTTATACAAGTGTGCATGTGCTCCGATGTCCAGTTAATCCACTCAGACAATTGTAGCAGGAAAGTGGGCAGAGTGGTAATGGAGTAAGGTTGTCACTGCATGTGTTCACTCACTGGCTTGCTGTGTGTTTCCCTTGGCCAAGACCTCGTGCGGTGTTGTCCCATCAGGCCATTCCTCTCTGAAATTATTCCTGGCTTTCTCTCCTCTTTGCTTTTCTCTCTCTCACACACACACACACATACACACACATCTACACTATCGCACACAACATGACTGTGTTTCCAGCTCCATGTGTGTGAAACGCAATGTGTTGGCACAAAGTCTATGGTTTTCCTTCCCAGAGATACAAAAAAAGCAAAATCATCATGGTATAAGCACATAAAAGTATAAATTAGATCTCATGAAAAAACATGAAGTCTCAGCCACAGCAGGGGACAAAGCGATGCAGCGCTCTGCCAAGCGGTGACCTGAGGGAAACAAAGAACAAACCTGAGTAATGTCCAGAGCGGCACTTTATAATGAGAGTCAGCTCATACTTCAGAGTGACTCACTGACAACTTGCTGAGTCTGGCATTCCCATATATATACCTTTAAGGACAAAGGCTTGCACGCCTGTTTATCTGCAATTCATCATTATTCAATTTATCAGTGCCTGAAACCTTTAATACCAATTCCAAACACAGGATTTGAAGGTTCAGTCTTCTGAGACTGAAAAATCACTGTTGCCAGCACAGACTACTTGATTAATTTTCCTCCCCCAGGGAACAGCTACTTAGTTTGCCTCGACTTGTATTTCCAGCTTTTATCGCACCTTTCTTTGTCAATTGGATGTCATTTGTTTCATAAATCACTTTAGGACACCTTTACTATAGTATACTGTTATCCTGGCTTACAGTTGCTTTGTGTTTCAGCACACTACCATGTCTTTGTTTGTGTGGTTTATTATTTCTTTATACTGTAAGCGACTCCAAGTCAGTTTGTGTTCTTGACACCTGTGAAGAGCGAATCATTTAATAAACTGAACTTGTTTTCCATGTTTGCCAAACTGAAATTGTTTGTCATCCTTCTTTAACACCAAACTACCTAATTTGTTAAACCCAGAGGAATTCCACACTTGTCTCCTCTGATCTCCCTGACTTCTGTCACTCCTTATTTCCTCTCAGTCTCCCACAACATCTATTGTCAATGACTCATCAGACTGATGCTAGGAAGAACTAATTTTCCCCATTCAAGCAATTATTATAATGAGGTTATGGAAATCAAAAACATCTTCTAAGGCCTCCATAAAAAAGGTGATGATGAGTGGTTCCTTTTGCTCTTCTCTTACAGTCTCATCACTTCCATTTACTTATTTTTTGCTTGTGGTGTTATTTTTGTGTCCATGGCACTGAAACAAATAGAGATGATTCTGTAAATGGAAGTTCTCATCAATTCAAAAAGTACAGTAATAATGGAGCAGAAACAAAATCACATCACTATGCTACACCTACACCAGTATAACTGGATGGAGCGGAGTGACGTTTGTTTTTCCTCTTTCTCAGTCTCTTGCTTTCTTGTTTTCTGAATATTTTTATGTGACCATGTCTCATTAAAGTGTGGTATGAATGAAATATAGAGGTTTTTTCACCCATGTTCCATGCTAAAACAAAACTGGTCAAATTGATAGGTATCACTCATATAAGAGGTTCTGACTTGTACGCACCAACACTAAGAGTGCTTATCTCCACTTTCTATATACATAAATTTCAATGTCACTTCTGTTGTATCTCACACGATCTATAGCTGAAAAAATAAACTTGCAGAAGCTAATTTATGGTCTACTGGGTTGGTTTCACCAGCTTCATCTCCCTCGCAGACTACTTCTTTGATATGTGGTCTGTAGTTTTGCTTTCAAGTTTTTGTGTGAGTGTATGCACGTGTTCCCACCATGGTTGGATGTTTATGCATGCATGTGACCCATAGCCCAGTGGGGGGTTTCCAGTGGGCTGCTGGCGAGGTTAGAGGCCAGTCAATCCCTGCTCCAACCCAAACACCCATCCAGCTGCTTATCTGAGAGAAAAAAATGTGTGTGTGTGTGTGTGTGTGTGTGTGTGTGTGTGTGTGCGCGTGTGAGTGCGTGTGAGTGTGTGTGTGTGTGTGTGTGTGTGTGTGTGTGTGTGTGTGTGTGTGTGTGTGTGTGTGTGTGTGTGTGTGTGTTGTCTGCCCTTCTTGTCCTTTAGAGTTTTCATATGCCAAAAAAGAGAAAAAGAGAGTCAGTGACCAGTTGCTCTTGTCTGTGGGTGCATTCACACAATCATGTGTCTGTAGACAACATGTTGTCAGAAAAAACTGAGCTAGCTGCAGTGAAACATATTTCAGCGAAAACTCATGTCTGTTCCTGATAATCCCTGCAGTGGGCAGTTAATTTAATTTTCTGCAGGTTTACTCACTTCCAGTGGGCTCATTTTCAGGCGAAAGGAGAAGAGCTGACTACTTCGGACGGTGCAATTTCAACTTGTTGATTTGACAACAGGCACAGCAGGAAAACTTTGGTGGAAGTGTACTCAGTAGCGCCAGGTCAGAAGTTTTAGGCCACATGCTTCCTGAACCTACTCTCTTTTCTTTATATAATAACATGTGTTTGAATTTTATAGTGTTTGTTCTTAACTCCCTGTAGTTTCTCTCTCATGGCTGATTAGGGAGTCCATAAATTCAACTCAAACAGAGTATTTCTTTCAACTGCAAAACAGCACAGAAAGTGAAAAACAAAGAGAAACAAACGCCTGCTCCCCCAGTCAGTGAAGACCTCATTACACAGTGAATCAATCAAGGCTGTTGTTTATTAAGTCTCCACGGAGAATACATCTAAAACTAATAAACACACCATGCTAACCCATTGAAATCCAAACATGTTTGTTGGTTTGGACGGCCCTATTCATTGCTCATTCGGTTCTCCCCTCAGCCCCTCACACCTCCACCCCTTCTTCACATATCCCATGGCCCCTTTTAATGTTCTGGGATGATGTTCACCATCAACGTTTACTCTCACTCATTCAGCAGCTCGTGCCGCTTCTCTGGAAATTTTGGCGCAGAAACCGTTGATCCTGATATTAACCATAGGGAGTGCTAAGGAGTCACAGAAGGTCACACCATTGAAATGTAGACACACAGTCTGCTGCCAAGCTATTACAAATAAAGAGGGGCAGCTGCCAGAGCTCAAGGTCTGAAAGTCAAGTTTCCTTCTCTTTATAATTTTAAGTGTTGCTCACTGAAACTCAATTTGGTTGTTCTCATGATTCCCAAAAAATCAGACAGGAAGCCCTCAGCGCCAGCTCGTCAACCAGCACCCGTACAGGAAAGCCTCCGTGTCACAAATAAACACACACACAACACCAACATAACTGTGGTCAAGTATGATTCCAATTTATTACAATTGGGGTGCTATTTTAGTAGCTTCGTGTCCATCCATTCAAACTTTATTAATAACATAGTACTCACCAAACAAATTTTGGAGAATCTGGGAATATACCGAGTTGGGGCCAGAAACAAGGGCAGTATGATCAAGAAGCTGTAAATATGCCAACAGTTTAGCAAAGTTATTTATGGGGATGTGAACAAAGTTAGCTCAACTGAAGTGTTAGTTATAATCGCTAATTGCACTGAACAACTGTGTGTTGTAAGTAGGTGAAATGTGAACCAGGAACTTGGGTCTATAAATTGTGATGGGTGTGGACAGTGTCTTCTAAATGGATAACCTGTTTTGTTTTTCTTAAACCTGTATGATTCTCTGACTGCTGTTTTAGTCATTTCACAGAGTTACCAGATCTCAGCAAATACTGAGGACAATCTTATAATTACTAACAGAAATGATGGCCATCACTATAGAATTAATGCTGAAGAAAAACGACAGCTTCAGTTGTTTCAGCAAGTTCCCCCCAAAAAAGACTTGTTTACTTTCAAGTGATGATGGCGTCACAAAACTTGCCAAAACGTTGGATCATAAACCGCTTAAAACATGGAGCTCCGTGATGTAACCCATAGAATTCTGATGAGCAATCATGATGCTCAGTGTGGCGGCTCCGGCCGTTGCAATCTTGGCAAAATTAGAAAAAATTGTAAAAACAGGTGGGTTGGGGAGCTAGCAGCTAACAGCCACCTGTGAGGCACCCACTTGTCACTCAAAGTGGAAAGTGCAAACTTTAAGCCTTAATATAATTTAAACAGATGAGTTACACAACAATTCACCCCCTGCACAGTTGTCATGAACCGGAAAATTAGCAATAGAGACAAAAAAGATTTTTTACAAGGCTTTAAACATATTTATTTCTTCTGTAAAATGCATTTTAACATGGGGGTTTATGGGAATTGACTCACTTTTGGAGCTTTCACTGAACACAGTAATCTACTTAATATAAACTGTTTACATGTCTGCTGCGTCTTTCATTACCCTGATTCCCATCAGAAATATGGACAATTCAATACATATAGGTCACAAGATAGATCCAGCTGTTATCTCAGCGGGACTGAGACCTCTGACATGGTTCATCCTCCAAATCACGCCAATTTCATCCAGAGCAAAATATGTAATGACTAAAGGTTTGGGATTCTTGTGAGCCTTTAGGGAAGTGTGAACTTGAGCAAATTACCAGGAAGATTTTCTCTCTGGCCTCGTCTCTTTCTCTCTTCCAGCACTTCCTCGTGCCTGTGATGGATGAGCTCAGCTTAGACCTCACAGAGACTACTGCTGTTGAAGAAAAATGAATACTTTTCTGGATAATTTTTAGAAAATTTCACAGGAACACAAGACTTTCAACTGAAGATCAGTTACCTACTCATTTCTCCCTGCTGTTTCACCATGTGGTACATACTTATAACTTATCAACACTTCTTTTTCCAAGTTGTCAAATAATTCTGCTTGAAACACAATTTAAGACATATTCCCATATCTGGGTAACAAGGGCCTTACACAGTAAAAATTAAATGTAAAATCTAATTAGACAGTGAACTAAAACTAAAGTGCTGCTGTTTTGTTTTTCTAACCACAAATAAAAGATACAGGCTGCTTTTCAACCAGATACATAAAGAGAAAGCCATTTGTCTCACTGCAGCTACCGGCCAACTCTCTGTGGGTCTTTTGCTCCTCTCCCATGTGAAATCATGAGATTTTTCTTCAGCACTGTAATCCTATACAACCTGACAGAACAGCTCATTGTTTGGAACAATAACTGAATCACGAGCTCATAGTGCAGAGTCCAGATATGCAGCTATAATCCCCTCTGGACCACAAATGGACCACATATGCACTACTAGTGAGTAGTTAGTTTTTCCCACATTCATAAAGTAACAATAATTGGGGAGGTGGGGGGCTACATAAGAAACTTATACAAATTAGTTATTCAGTATTAATTATAGCATTATCTAAAATTAAATCTCCTTAGCTTTAACAAATATTTAATGATCCAAGCAGATGTTTGTTATTTTTGCTATAAAATGACACAGTGCAATATATATATGGAAATGTAACTACCACAGTTTCCAGGTCCCAAGGTGAGAGAGAGAAATGAAGGAGAGACTATAGAGTGAAGGAATGGAGAGTAAGAGTAGATGTAGGCTTGATGCATTTATGTTTACAGTTTTTTAAAACTGGGGCGAGTTCAACACAGACAAAACGTAGCAAAACGTTTTTTTCAACGGAAATGGTGGTCCCCTGAACACTCCTTTTCCTGCCTTTTTAATGCCGTTGTGTTTACAAAATTGTTGTAGCTGATTGGGTAACGCCTGAGACACGCCCACCAAACGGGAACAAATATACCTCGAAGCCCATTGCAGAACATTGCACAGCGTTTCAAGGAAACATGTCGTTCAATCTGAAAACATTGCAAACCGGTGCAAAACGTTTTGAGATTGAACTCTCCCCTGCTTACACACAAAATATTTACATGTTACGCGATTTTTCAAACTGCTCACTCAAAGAGCAAAACCTCAAATCTCCAAAACCATGAGCAATTGCTCAGCCTTTCACTCCGTTTTCAATTGCGTAAAACTCTTTTTTCAAAACACTACACACAATTCTCTACCTAAGACACCCAAATCTAACAGGAAGTGACCTGCTTTCCTTTTCCAAACACAACCAATCAAAATGCTGCACTTATTCACCAGGTCACAACCACTCCTCACATGTGCAAACACTAATTGCTTAACTGATCACTAACCAATCACTGCTTTAGTCTACAGTAGACAGGCAGGGGACGACAATGAGAACAAGTTCAAGGAGGAAGAGTTGGAAGAAGAGGAAGAGGAGGAGGACGAGGGCAAAGAAGAGGAGGAGATCACTGATGAGATCAGGGCCACACTTATTAATCATGTGATTGACCATGAGAGAAGCTGGACTGAGAGTCCAGGTCAACTGGAGTTGCTTTACATTGGCATCCATAATTTGAGTCTTCACAAATTAGAACAGCTATGTAACAAGTATAAGTATTACAGTAATTTTTAGTAATAAAAGTAAAAATTACACTTTTACAGTTTTTTTCAATTGCTAAGATGCAATGGTCAAAACTGAAGCCAATTTGATGAACTTTTATCTTTGAAATCTGACTTTTTCATATAAAGCAGTACTTCATTATAGAAATCATTTATTCTCACTCACTTTGGTACATTTCTCAGATCAGAATTGAAATTCTACTTGTTCAACCTCCACATCTAGTCACTTTTACCACATCATATGTAAAAGCAATTTCTCAGTCTTTTGAGAAATGGTTTTCTGTTGAGTTGTCTTACCCCACAAAACATCTAGTCACAAGTTTATTGTGAGTAAGTCACATGCAAAATGGTTGAACACATCATAATCTGCATTTTTTTTATATAAATGTGTCTATGAGACTTTTTTTGTAAATGTGCCCTACAGTAAATTTATGGAGATATCTGTTGTGCTGTGAATATGAATCTGTGGCCCAGTACAGTAAAAGGAACGTCAACCTGAGGGCTAACTGTAAGAATAATATATTTTCACTTTATTGACTATACTATATGTAACAAGAATGAATCACAAATTCATTCAGTAATTTACTTAAAAATGAAGTTACTGAAATTTCAGTGCTGCAATACAGTTTTTCTTAGTTGTTTACACAGTAAAACTGGTACCCGAGACACAGTGACCACAGCCTGTAAATGATGTACCAACCCCTTGAACCAATTCTGCTAAATACAAGCACATTTCCTGCTTTATACCCAGCTTGCAGTTTTACAGTAAAAGCACATTCAAAACACTACACACATTTCTCTATGCGCATAAATGTAAACATAAAATGTATGTAAATGTTCTGCTTTTAGAAAATTTTCTATAAATCTGTCCAGCTACTGCAAAAATGCAGGTTATTTGCAATCATACTGTTCTGAATGTGTTTTTAACAGTTTTGTACTAACAGTGTGTTAGTATTTGAAAAAAGTGTTGCAGATATACAGTGTTTTGCAGGTTGGGAAGTAGTAATGGGAAATAAGTTCATGGATTTTGGAGGAAGTGGTCATTGAATGCATTTTGTGTGAAAGCAATGAAAAATGATTCACAGTTAGGTCCACATACACTTCTGTTACTCTGACTGTATGAAAAGTTTTGACAATGTGACTTCAGTTTTAAACAATGCAGGTTAGCAATTTGAAAAAACTGTATTGTAGTTTATATATGTTTATGGTATCCTTTTCTTGTACGCTGCTGTATATAACACTGTTACTGTTACAACAGTAATTTGTTGCCAAATAAATATTTTCTGTTTGAACATTGTATTGGTGTGTACACTGTACTTTTCAGCACCTCTTAGAAGATTACTTTCCCTCTAGATCATCAGCTTTAGATTTAGAGCAACAGTGTGTAAATGGTATATCCAACAATTAACTATTATGGAAAAAGTGTTTGTCATCTGATGCCATACTTCATTTTGAGCTTTGTTTGTGGCATTCTGAATGCAGTGTTCATTTTGAATGACATATGAGGCATTTTGCATTTAGTGTGAGCAGTTTGGAGAATTGTGTAGAGTTTTGAAAAAAGGAGACATAATTTTGAAAATGTGTGAAAGCAGTTGGAAAAAACTGTAAGCCAACTGCTTGTCACCAATGTGAAGAGCCATTCCCACTGTACACGGAGGTTTGTCTGTGTCACACAGACACAAACACACACCCTGCTATATTTCATGATCCACTGGCACATCTTAATGCCTCATTTATTATACACATTGTGTGTGTGTGTGTGTGTGTGTGCGTGGCGTGTGCGTGTGTGTGTGTGTGTGTGTGTGTGTGTGTGTGTGTGTGTGTGTGTGTGTGTGTGTGTGTGTGTGTGTGTGTGTGTGTGTGTGTGTGTGTGCGTGTGTGTGTGTTTTGTGCTGATAGCTCTGGAAAAAACATAACCAGAGCTCATGGCACAGCAAAGTAATGACTGCATCTGGACAAAGTCCCTCCATCTTCTCTATAAACAAAAAAACATGGCTCTTATTGTGAAAGCTTGGGGTTTTGGTTTTTTGGTGAGTGATCTATCACTCAACACTTTTTAGATTTGAATGCCTCCAACAGCTTGCCACATGACAGGAATTAGGAAAGTTATCTGATTCTTTTCTTCACCTGCAGGTTTTATTTTCATTGCCAAACTATGATATTAATAACAATTTCATTTGTATTTTATTTTATAAAGTTTTTATTCACAGGTATTATGACTCATCAGAAGCAAATGTTGGTAGGACCATCTCTCAACCTCTCCCAGTACCAGTCCAGTAAAATGAGTGTAGGAGCACTAATTAAATGGATAAATAGTGAAAGTAGGTTACCAAATTGGCACTGGTTTACAAGATTCATGCATTCATATTACAAACACATGGCAGAGGAAAGTGAAATAAATGAAAGCCAGCTTGCAAACCCAATTTTTCACTGTACATGAACTGATGCCCACATCCAGAGCAACATTTTGCAAGAGAATATTTAATGACTTGTGCAACCTTCACCATATTCAATTTATGCATCTTTACTGTCAATCACACGTTAACATCTGCAGCAGAGAGAGGAGACTACTACAAAGACATTTCAAAATGTTAAAAACAGAAGCGAGTATGTATGAAATAATCACCACAAACTTATTGTATTCTCTATCTACACGCCTATGCAAACTAAAATAGACAATTCCTGTTAGCCCAAGGTCTGGATGCACTTATATAAACCAAGAGCCATTTACATTGCAATCAAAATGCTGTTTATATAGATGTCCCAGACAGTAAGTTATCAGCGCTGCAAGACACTTCTACCTTGCTGCAAAGCACCTCGGATAAGCTGAATAATTGATTGCAGGTCCTAATTTGGAGAATGGCTTACTTAAAATCCTCAGATCCTGTATGTTTCTCCACATGGCTGCAATGCAGGAATTGGGTTAAGGGTTTCGCAACTATTTAACTGTTGTTTGGGATTAGTCAGGACATCAGCATCAAAAAGTCCCCACCCATTGCCTTGTTCTGAGGGCAGCTCCTTGTGAATGAGAGACCAGAGTGTTAATTTGTCCAGGGCATCTACGGCATCATTAAGAGATGAGATTTTTCCTTTAGCCTTTTCAAGTGTAGTCTTAAATAGTATCCTTTTGTGTTGTTGATGAGGATATTAATTGCACTAAAGGGATGACATTCCATAAAAATCTAAAGAGAAAAAAAAATCTGCATTTTTCTAGCTCTTCTATCCAAATTGCTTTTACAATTTGCCATTCACAGACACACACACACACACCAATGGCAGCAAGCCACCATTCAAGGTGCTATGTCTGATTTGAGATTCAGTGTCTTGCTTAAGGGCACTTTGACATGTGGACAGGAGAAGCAGGGGGATCCAAACAACAACCCAGTGACTGGTGGATGACCAACTCCATCCCCAGAACCACAGCTGCCCATGAATACATAAGATGAATTGCACCTCCTTTTTGAGCCTGCCAAACACTCTACAGGAGACAGAGTTTCACAGAGTCATCATCCTCATTGTTATCATCATTATCAAAATTGATTTTACCGTCATAATAAACAGGCCTGCAGTAACTTTGGCAGACTTGTTTGACTCACCTTATTGTACAAAGTGTGAAACTAAAAAGCTGGTATAGAAGACTCATCTATGTTTCTGAATGCTGACGCTGATGCTCATGCTCTGTTTGTCAGGAATACTACTGTGCACTTTCTCCATTATGGTTTTCTTCAACACAGTGTACAACTCTCCAGCTGTTCAACATTATATACTTATTCAATCCAAGTTCCAACTAAGCAGTCTTCATTGGTGAGGAGATAAAGACTGAATTATGGTGAGGATGTATGTCATCAGCACAGCCTGGGTCTTTCCTGGATGGAAACCAGTCAGGGTGAAAAGCTGCAGAGATGGTGCTCATTAGCCAAATTGAAACTTTTTCTTTATTCTTTTTCTTTATACACATAAGTAGTCAAACATCCACTGGTTTGATTATGGGAAAGTGGTGTTGCTGATCAAACCAGTGATGTCTCATTTCTAGTCAATTAGTCACTTAATAAAGCAAGTTCTGGGATTTGAGTCAGCGGAGAAACCTGCAATACTGAGGCAATCCGAACCATTTTAATTAGCAACACATGTAGATTCAAACCACATGAAATCCTGTCCTTTATGTACAGAAGTAAAGCTCTTACATGCTTTACATTTTAAGTAAAAGTTTAGCTCTTGAAAGAAAGTGTGTGTGTGTGTGTGTGTGTGTGTGTGTGTGTGTGTGTGTGTGTGTGTGTGTGTGTGTGTGTGTGTGTGTGTGTGTGTGTGTGTGTGTGTGTGTGTGTGTGTGTGTGTGTGCAGCAGGTGAGGACTGGTCCTAACTGAGCCCCACCCAGAACCTTTCTGCCCTCATAAAAGAACAATACTGTTGAGACACTGATGTTGAAAGAAGACTTTTTAAGACAGACAGCCAGAGGAAAAACACAGAACAGCTCACCTATGCTTAAACCAATAACGGTTACAATACATTTACATAAGTTTCCTGTAAAATCCATGTGCTTTAACAGTATCTTTTCTGTTGACTTATTTGATTCTGTTTTGATGCTGTAAATGTGTGTTGTACTCATTACAGGCACAACATTTTGTCACCGCTATATTTGCATGTGGTAATTCTTACAAATCTAATAAATGTACTTGTCCTTTATGTTGCTGCTGTTGGATTGCTCGACTGTGGCATTCAGCCTACTGAATCTACTATCCTGTTCTTCCCCCTACTGTACAATTATGGGATTTCAACCTTCTTGCTTTTATCTTTCAAAACTCAGCCTACACTCTGAACAAAAAGTAACAGATTGTAACAACATAGTGTTACAATCTGTTATTTTTAGCTATCACTGCTCTCTCCTTGGTTACTTGTTTCCAACCCGCCTCCATTCTTTGCCACCGTCTTTCTGACATTTCCTGCCAAAATGTCTTTATTTACTTTATTATTTTAATTTATTTTTTTCATTGACCCCTTCAGATAGTTAACTTTAAGTCTACACTAAAGCCAACAGTAGGCTATTACTAACATTTTGTGTGGCAGAGGACATTGCAAATACAGATCTCCTCCTCCTATCTGTTTACCATTTAGTCATTTATACTGTAAGTGTTGCCAGTGACGTGTAATATCTAAACTGTTTACACAACAATTATAGTCCAGCTGACTGATCTTGGATTCTTTAGTAGGCTATAATATCCAGTTTGCTGACTTGGTTATTTTAATTCAAGCGGTCCAATTAGCCCCTACTTTTTTGCATATTAATCACTATTCATATCCTGATAACCAGGCTATAATCTAAACTAATTACCTTGAGCAGTCTGTTTATGGTCAACAGTAAATCCAGGTAGCATGTCAAACATACTAAACAAACAAGCTTCTACATAGACCCAAGGACAAACAACATAAGACCACTGGAAGGTCCTTCTTTTCAAAGAATGAAAGTATTGATCAAAGCTTCTGATGAACCTTTGCGTGTCAAGGTCAAGCAAATCCAGATTACTCCATGTCCCGCGATGTGTCCCTGTTAATCCCCATTTCCCCCTACTCTCTTTACAAAGTCTACAGTTTTTCTCTGCTGAAATACTACCTGTCCCCAGATTTGATGTTAAATTAAAGTCATTATTTTAAGAATATGCAACATATAAGTATAAAGCTTAGAGATAAATATCCTGAAAATATTTTGAAACACGGACAGGGCCTCAACTTTGGATAATAAAGCAGGAACCACTCTTCTCATTGCCAACTGTTATGGTGCTTTAGTGGTGCACATTCCCAAATAGACATTCAATTAAATTAAAATAATAGGTGACACATCGTAAACTGGAAGTTGTCACAGGCTCACTTGGTCAAGAGCTCGGTCCCCATTACTAAGCACTATTATGTGTTTTGTATTGTTTAGTTACCTTGTTGTTTGTTGTTATATTTAGCAAACTGAATCTATTATAATTTAAGCTAACAGCAAAGTTATTTTTTTTATTTAAGGGTAAAATGCTTCAATTCAGAATAAGTTACAAACACAAACTGTATCTAGCAAACACCACAGCATTCTATAGAAATGTGAACATTCGCCTTAAGAAAGAGGCTAAAACACGCATCTGACAGTGAAAGTGTCCAAAAGGTTCTCTCCAGTTATCAGGTAGGCCTGCGTCATGCTTCAGTTGTAAACCATAGTTTAGTAGTAAACACAGGTTGTAGGTTGTTCAGTAGGCACTTAGTGTGGCTCCGCCCACCGCTCACCAAACCGGAAGTTTAGCTGTTGTTGTCACACTGGAAGAAAATGGCTGCTGCTCCGACTTTTTTTCAATGAAGACACAGATATTTCAATTTCATTTCGTTTTCTCGCATTGGAGCTACAGACGACTGCTATGCAACCTAGAAGGCAAGTCCATCCTGTTCGTTGAGATTGACGTCGCTTTGTCGGCTGTGTCTCAGACGACGCAACATCGTTAGCGTAGCTAGTAACTTACAGCTTGCCCAGTAGGAACGGGCTAGCATGCTAACGTTAGCCATGTTAGCCTCAACGGCCAGGCATCAGCGAGCTTGTTGCTTTTCAGCCACTCTCTTGACTGGGCTCACAGTCATCAGAGTTCACTAACCTGAGTTACCCTGTTGCATCGACTCTGAGACATAGTGCGCATGTTTTTACTTTGCTGGAGCATGTAAAATATGAGCAAGGGATAAATCAACTTAAGGTGAAACATTTTCGCTCGTCAGTCTTCTTAACTTAGCTGTTTGTATGTGGCATCTGATTGAGTGCCAGCCAGGCTATCTGGCATCGGTGCTGTCTTAATAACCTGCCAGGCACACCAAGTGTATCTGTGTTTTTATTTCTCCATCATCTGCGTTTGTGTGGCCGTGCTGCGTGCAATACGTCTGCTGTGTTGCTGTGCAGGGTGTGAATGGTCACTCTAGGAAGGTGACAGTGTGGAGCAGAAAGGACAGCATCGTCTACCGTCACTCGCCTTGCAGCTGGCGGTGGACCACAATGGTGAGTTTAATCTCTTTCAGGTCATTTATCTCTACATGTTCACTTATCCCAGATAACCTTTCACCCGGACTTGCACAGCTTGTTCTATTCTCTACCAGTTTGGGAGTTCCCATTGTGCCTTATCTGTTTCATCTTGCTCTTATTCCCTAAAGCAACAAGTTTTGGAATATGCATTGGATCGAGCCGAGGTAAAAGCTGTTATTACAGTCTCCTGTGTTTGTTTAAAAAAGAAATGGATAGCTTTTACTCACATTTATCCATGTGTGCCCATTAGATGCACTATGCAGTGGCACCAACTGTCCCATCATTCATAAATGCAGTGTGTTGTCTGTTTATGTTAGTACATTGTTGAAAGTGCTCGACAACGACCAGCCAAAAGAAGAATTTCATCCGGCGGGAGGAAGAGTTTGTATCAGAAGCTCTATGAGCTGTACATGGAGGAATGTGAGAAAGAGCCAGAGTTGAAGGTTTGTATTATGCAACTTGAATCTCACTTATGACCAAGTAATTATGGGCATGCGTTACAACCTGTCTCGTTCCAGTCTGTAGGAAAAGAGGAAATGTGACTTTTGAACTATGTTGATAATGATTTTGAAATGTGCATGCGCTGGTTTTGGTCAATAGCATGACATGTTTTTAAGTGTATCAAAGCAAGAAGTTACAAATAAGCAAAGGGAACATTTTGTAACACAGCTTCTTTCTTCTTTTTTTTTTTTTACAGCATGTCCTTTTCTATCTCATGGGCTCAGAACAGAGTGTTTAAGTTAGCTCCTGTTTTGTTTACTGTTTATTAACTGGTTTAGATGTAGTTATTAATTAATGTTGTCTAAAGCATTGGTAAAATTGATGTTTAATTAACCTAATTAACCTCCATATCCACTGGAGTTTTAAAAGTAGTAATTTCTGCTAAAGACAAAAACTTTTTCCCGAGCACAGCAACACAATGAGGTGCTGGTAGATAGCAGCATAAATCTATGAAAAATCAAAAACAAACTACCGCACACAGATTTGACTTACTACTTTATTTGTGAGCAACGCGTTGTCAGGTAATACAGCACAATCGCTATATTACCTGACTCCCACTGTGGGAGTACAGCGATTGTGCTGGTCACATGACCTGCACAGGATCTTCTTAACACACCTATAAATGCTTTTGTAATTTCACTGTGAGCTTGAAGAAGCAATAAGCGAAACGTGTTGCTCACAAATAAAGTAGTAAATCGAATCTGTGTGCGGTAGTTTGTTTTTAATTTTTAATAATTTCTGCTATTTATTTGGCAATGGCAGTCCATGTCTATGACAGAGTTTGTTAATATGCTTTTCCAAAAGAAAACTTAATAGCTTTAACTCAATGTAAATGTGGGTGGAAAGCAATAAAATACTTTTCTCTCATATAGTTGACATTCTCACCTTGTGAGATTTTTATTGCTAATATGGAGATTTGCCTCTTTTGTGTGTTTTTTGTTTGGTGTCTTTCTGCAGAATTTGAGGAGAAATGTGAATCTACTGGAGAAGCTGGTATCTCAGGAGTCCGTATCATGTCTGGTGGTCAACCTGTACCCTGGGAATGAAGGCTATTCTTTAATGCTCAGGGGCAAAAATGGATCTGGTAAGAGAAGACAATTCAACAAATACCTAAGTCCATCTAGCTGTATTTTTTTAAATGGTGTACCACAATCATCTCATCTCTAACATTCATGTTTGTGTTGCTTTCTAGATTCTGAAACCATCCGTCTGCCATATGAAGAAGGGGAATTGCTGGAGTACCTGGATGCAGAGGAGCTGCCTCCTATTCTGGTGGATCTGTTGGAGAAATCACAGGTGTGTATGTGTTTATGCACATATACATATGTTACACATGTGGATAAATGATTTAGTACATTGTGAAATGTTCTCCACTATATCAACAGTACATGTAACTTGAAAATGATTTGAATGTGAGGTTACAGAAGTGCAGGTTTTGTAAAGCATAATCAAAGGCTTTAGAAATTCTTCAGATTTATTTCTGAAATGTATAAAGAGACCACAGCTATTCAGGGTTTCTGTTCTTTATATCTTATAATACTTTTGTATCGCTTCTTGCTTAATAATCTCCCACATGTGTCATCTGTTGCTTGACATCTGCCATGTTCTATGTGTCTCAGGTGAACATCTTCCACTGTGGCTGTGTAATAGTAGAGGTGAGAGATTACAGGCAGTCTGGTAATACCAAGATGCCCACCTATCAGAGCAGACACGTCCTTCTGCGGCCAACCATGCAGGTAAACCAATGGAATACATGGGAAAACCTCTCTCACGCAAGCCAGAAAAAATACTCTAATCCTGTTTGAGCAAGTGTGATTTTGATGTGGAATGAGTGAAAGGAGTATTAACTTACAGTTGGTTTTTAATGTAAATATGCTGACTTTTATTTGTGTATTTTTCCCACACAGACGCTGATCTGTGATGTCCATGCCATGACCAGTGACCACCACAAGTGGACACAGGTAAAGTGTCATGTTTGCTATCTCAAGGAGAAACCAAGGAATAAATCCTGGCTCATCTGACACCTCACTATCTTGATTTGCCCTTTTTTTGTCCCATTAATTCACACATTCTCATTCAACATGGCCTGAATTAAAACTTATATTAAATGTTTTTACTAAGTTCATTTTTCGTCAAGTGAAGTGTATCTACATTGCCATAGCTAATAAAAATGTTCTTAGCTACTTAGCATCAGCACATTGCACAGGTGATTTCTGTAGCGTGTGTTTTCGTCGTGCTTTAGGATGACAAATTACAGCTGGAGAGTCAGTTGATTTTGGCCACAGCTGAACCTCTGTGCCTGGACCCCTCCATTTCTGTCACCTGCACAGCCAACCGCCTGCTCTACAACAAACAGAAAATGAACACTCGCTCCATGAAACGGTACTGAAAACATTCACTCGCTCTCCGGTATTGGTGTCAGCTCACTTTAAATACAGTCTTACCGGGGGGTATGGTGGAATACTGATTTTTGAATGTTTTTTCTTTTTGATGGGAGATGTGAAAATGAAAGCTCTGTGATTGTAAAAAAGAATCATCAATTTTACGCCTTGATCATTTTAAGATATATGTTTGGGCTTCGTAGGTGTTTCAAGAGGCACTCTCGAGCTGCATTAAACAGGCAGCAGGAGCTGTCCCATCTGCCCTTGCCACCACAGCTACGACTCTATGACTACCTACAGAGGAGGAAGGAGAGGAAACCTGCTCCTGTCATAGACCTGAAGATCTCAAAGATCGGAAATGTAAGTAATCAGCATACCCACAATTTGACAAACATTACACTGTTTACATAAGCAGCATAAGATGAAGTTGACTGAGACTGTTTACTATTTGGTAGACCCTCTCCCATATGATAAAATAAATTGTTTACCTTTTTGTCTACCCGCCCGACACTACACTAATCACATTGAAATGACACTTCAGGAAATGTCGCTTCCCACGATTGCTTTCAGCCATGTTGAAATTTCTGTAAAAGAGTTGTTAAAATAATAGTTGAAAACAAGCTGTTGTTTACTGTTGAAAAAAATCTCTTAACCTGCTTCAGCGTAGGTCAGTACATGCTGTCATAGCACGCTCTCACTTGTATTTTCGCCTTTACCTTCTTTTTGTTTTTCGCTGCTGCTGTCATCTTGATCTCACGGCTGCAGTGTGTTGACATGTGGAAGCAGAACAACTGCCAACTAACTGTACCGAAGGAAATTGATGTAAGTAGCTCACTGCTTCTCTACAACACTGTCGCTTAAACACTTGAGGCAACACTACTTAAAATCCACTTAACTCATAGTTATGATGCAGGGCATAACAAAGCAAATGGATTTGTTTATGTGTTGCTTTAGGTGGAAAAGTACGCTGTGGTTGAGAAGTCTCTGCAGCTGGAAGACTCTCAGCCCACTACTGTGATCTGGCCTGCTGAGGTAAGTGTGACAGCAGCATTAACACTCTCTGAGGGTACAGATCAATGATGGCTGTTTGTTGTAAAAAGCAGGGAGTAGTTCTGTGTATTCATCTTGTTTACAACCTTGTAAACCGTAAAATGATAAATAAATCTACCCTGTAATCGTGTAACACATCATAAGAAAATAAAATAAACACTTTGTTGGCTCCCTGCATTGTGCAAAGTGACTACACAGCCTCTTGGTTTTGGACTCAAAAAAGCTTTTGTTTAGTGTGAGCACTGAGAAAATGTGTGAAGGAAAGATATCTCCCAAAAAAGACCATACTGGACTGCAGTTAGCCCATGTTAGGGACAATGTTTCTGTCTATAAATGGTGCTGGACTCTTTTTCACACATTTCCCCACATACTGACATTCATAATGGATTAAGTAAGAAGAAAAGTAATATTTTCTGGATGCTTGGCCCTAAAACAGGTAGTGATATGGACAGAAAATATCACAAGGCAAGGCCAGTGAAACTGGACATTAATGTTTGTAACTGCACATTAAACAATAGTTCATCTCTCTCCATGCGGTTACAATTTACCCCTGCCTTTCTTTTCCCATCCTCCTCTGTTTTTGTCACCCTGTCTTAGTCATGTTCGATAGAGTGAAAAATGTGCCTGGAAACCAGGAATATGTTTTCCCACGTCTGTCATGTCACCACAGTTCTGGAACATTTCTCACATCACAGGAACCAAAACCCCTTCTTTGCTTGTTAAACAGCAAAAACATGATACCACTGAGCTTTATTTTGCATTGTCATACAGACCTCTTTATTTGGTTGTTTCTGCCCACTTTGTTTTCACAGGAAGTTATAGATGACTACACTTTTGAGTGCGAGGTAGGGGGCCAAGCCCAGAGGACCAAGGTGTCTATCTTCCAGTCGATGGGAGACCCGCTGGTGTATGGGAAAATCTACTGTGCTAAAGAACCAAAAGCCGAGGAGGACAGCACAGACCTAAAACTCATACATCCCACGTAAGGACAGTCGCTGAGAAATTCAGTATGCATGGCTCAAACTGAAATGCCACTCTGAATTCACTTTGTCTCTTTTTGTCTCATTCACAGCTTCCTCATAGGTTCAAAGATAGATGCGGACCGGTGAGTCACCATGTTCGCTTTGCTTTTGTTGTGGTCATATAGACAGATTTTAGGGATATGCTGTTGGAGTGCATGGTATAGATTTTATGTTCTGTCTGTTTCATAGGTTTCTTACTCAGTACAAAGGAGTGTATGAGAGAGATGTGAAGTGTCAGGTCAAGATGTCCCATAACTCAGGCAGCGTGGGACAGGGGCCCCCTTCCCCCAGCAAAGATGAGGTAAGGTATATTGGATGGAGGAAAAGTTTGAGGTTGCTCCAGGTTAGTGGACTTGACATTTGAATAGAGGTTGAAAGGAACTGACACCTCAGTTTCGCGGCAACTGATTCAGCTAACATATTAATAATATATTATTGTTGTTGATGATGTAACAAGTATTTCTTTTGATCTTTAGAATAACACATATTGTATTTTGGAAGTACATTAAGTCTAAAGGGCAATCGGAGTTAAGATTGACTGCTGTTGTGATTTGCAATCGCCACTGATGAGAAAATTACATTTGTGTCATCTGTTGTGATGCACTGTGGCTAACAAACTGGGTTAAATGTAATCTGGTCATCTGCAGGGCGATGGTATTTCTCCACTGGTCCAGACGTCTGTTTTGGGAAAAGGGGTAAAGCACCGGCCCCCTCCCATCAAACTGCCTCCAGGATCAGGCAGCAGCTCCTCAGGTAGGTCTGCTACTTCTGACAAAGATAAAGCTCAAACATATCGTGGTTGTACATGATTCCTGAGAGATGTGTGGTAGAAACCATACAGAAAGAATGGACAAAGGGGTAAATAGCCTTATTTGTGTAAAATAAGACTATTTACCCCCTGTTGCTGTCTGTGGTAATCCATTTTAAATATTTGGAATTTGAAAAAACAACTGAACAAACAAAATTGAACAAACCAAATTCACAGGCTTTTAATGTAGGGTTAGTTGAAAGGAATTCTGGAAATTGTAGAAAATCACAAACCAAAGTAGACAAGACAGATGGGTGGAAAAAAGGTGCAAACAAACCTTAAATGGCAACAAAAAATGTCAGGATTGCATCATTTGATTAACTCTGGCAGCACTGAAGTGTCAGAGATGGATTTTTCATGTCATGGCTAGAATTAAGACTGCTGGGTGATATTATGGGTGAAGTTAGGTATGGAGGAAGGATTGGATAAAGGATAAGCATCACACCCAGGGGAAAGCCATATTTATTGTGTAACTGTTTCAGTTGAGTGTGCACAAAATGCACAAATACTAACTTAGATGAGACTATGGAGTTCTTAAATATATAAGTTATACAGTTGTATGGTTATAAAGTGATATTCCATGTGACAGGCTCAGTGTAAAATTGCCTCCTTACGAGGATGGATCCAGATCTATTCAACACTTCTTGTTTATGATTATATAAAGGGTGCAGTAAATATCTCCACTCATCTTATTTCATCAGGTAATCCATATAGTTCACAAACCACCAGTGGTCTACTCAAGTGTCCTACGCCCCCTCCAGCCAAAAGCCAGTCTCTGAACAGGAAGCACTCTATGGAGCTGGGCCAGGTGGGCCTGCTTTCACCTGCTTCCCTCTCCCCCATGGGCTCCACACAGCGTGAGTAAAGCCAAGGCAATATAACTGTTGCGCTGTTTGCTTTCAGTCACAATACTTATGAGAATGAGTTGCACTGGAACATCTTACATCAGCTCTTCTCGAGCCTCCCAAGATTTCCAGATCTGGAACAAGGATTATTTGACTTGGTTCCAAGTCTTAAGAAGAAGAAATGAGCACAAAGCATAAAACACACACATGGACACATCACAAACTTGACAAGCACATGGAATATTGCATCAATACAAGCACTTTTCCCTATAGTATTATGTATTCGGACAAACCATCTGCTATGCACATTGTCAAAAAAGGCGGTGAAGTTTAGACATGAAAAAAACCTCATGATTTAGATTCAGATGTTCAGGAACATTAGCTTCCATTTAGCCATTGTTGCAAATATGCGTAACAAAAGTATAATTTTTTAATGTAAAGCTCTTTCTTACAAAGCTCTTTTTAATGGTTTTGTCTGTTTTGATGCATTTAAGGATCGGGGACCCCCAAGCCATCCACCCCCACACCAACCAACACGCCGTGCTCGACTCCGCACCCTGTCGACTCGCTCTCGGCTCCCCTCTCGCTGACCCCTACCCCTTCTGACCCTTCCATGGTTCCGAGTCAGTCGCAGCCCGCCCTCCTCACGCCCTTCACCCAGCAGCAACTAGCTCTAAGCCAGCCCCTGCCTGTCATGACCATTCCCTTGCCCACCATGGGTACGTCCATAACCACGGGAACCACCTCGTCGCAGGTCATGGCCAATCCGGCCGGGCTCAATTTCATCAATGTAGTCAGTTCCGTCTGGTAAGAAAACAGATTTCTGATGCCACACTGTCAGCTGCTGGTCACCGTCACCTTTCATGACAATCCTTTACTGTTTGTGTAGCAGTCCTCAGACCTTGATGAGTGGCTCCAACCCCATGCTGGCTCCAGGCCTTAACCTGAGTGGAATCCTGCCACCTGGAGGGCTGATGCCCACCATGCAGTCAACAGCACAGACTGGTAAGAGATTTCCAACCTGGTCCTTAAGTATAATAGCAAATTCCAGCTCCAGGGATGCTAACCCTGACCTTTGACCTCACTGTAGAGGAAAGAAATTTTTGGATCCAAACAAGATCCTGCAGAACAGTCAGCAATTTGCAGCTGACCATGAAGAAATAAGGATTCACTGTGTTGTTCAAGGACATTTTGAGAGGGTACATCACACACTTGCTGCTCCAGGAATCAAACAAGTGACTTTATACGTAAGGGACTTTATCTTTTTAGCCCTGTATAAGATACAGTGTATCAGAAGGCTTTACAGGCCCTCAACATTTTCAGGCCCAGCCCAGGAAAAAGTCCAAAATCATAATGCGTAAAGTGAGAATTTGGAAGAAACCTTGGAAGAATCAATTCAAAGAGAGGTCCACCTTCCTTGGTTGGCTGGTTGTGCAACTGGAGCCATAGATATTTACAGGAAAGCCATAATAGTAAATTGAAACACAAGAGGTTTACAATGTATAGTGTCAGTGATTTTAATACAATTCAAGATTAATTTATGTTCAAATCCAGTAAAAGAAATCCAAATTCTGATTTGTGTTCCAGGAAGTCCTTTTGGCCTGAACAGCAGTGCTGGGTTGAGACCACTGAATCTACTGCAGGTATGGCTCTGCATGACTTAGTCTGTTAGTGCACTGTTAGTAGCATGCACTAAGTATATGTTTGACTTAGCAACCGTCCTGAACCTGGAATCCCATTGAGCTGTCTATGAATCACCTGTGCAGCTCACACTTTCCTCACACTTCCTTTTACCTGCACGTCACTGCATATGCCATGTAGTGAACACCCTGCATCTGGTTGTTCTAGTTCTGATATTCTGATAGTGGTAATGGTCTCATTACTGTGTGTTATTTGATTGCTTTGTTAATTCTGGTTTTTTTTGTCTGCTCTTGTCCCTTTTTCCATTCCTTACCCTCTTTCATCCTCGTCTCCCTGTCTGTTACCCCCACACACACACACACAAACACACACTTTTTGTTTGTTGGTGTGTGTGTTGTGTTTTGCATCTCCAGATCCCCACCGGTCCTCTCATCTTTAACCCTCTGCAGCAGCAGCAGCTGTCTCAGTTCTCCCCACAGCAGAGTCAGTCGGCCACATCCAGCCCTCAACAGCAGGGGGAGACGGTGAGACACAGTCATATTTGCATGCACACACACACATTCAAAAGAACCATATTAAAATGATTAGATGATTCCTTCATTTAGTAGTTGGGACAGCAACAATGGGAATATTGCATATTGGTATTAGATTAGTAGTGTTCATGTTTGCACATATCTAAACTGGGCACCACAGGATAGCATGGCAGAATAGAAACTTAGAAGTGTTCAGAGGAATACATCTTGGAAATGACCACATTTCTAAAGAGTTGGGAGTTCACAAAATCACATTAATTTATTTAATAGATGGAAAAAATAGTAAAATTGAATTAAGCAATATAGCTTGTTTAGGAGGATGACAAATGAGCCAAGGACCACTGTGACGGAACCAAATTCATTACAGACGTAGCAAAACTTGGCTGTATGGAAGAGCAAATAAACAAGAATTTTAAATTGCCCTGGTGACCAGCTGAAGCCTGTAGATCACATCACCCCCATCCTTTAAAACCTTCACTGGCTCCTGGCTAAATACAGGATCCACTTTAAACTTCTACTCATAGCATATAAAGCCTTAAACAACCTGGCCCCTGTCTACCTCTCCGACCTGCTCCCCCGCCACACCTCTACACGTCGCCTCAGGTCCGTGGACGCAACATCACTAAAAACCATCATGACACCCTTTATTTTTATTTTTTAACCAATTACTTTGATCTGTCCCACTTAAAGCTTCTTTGAGTATTTAGAAAAGCGCTAAAATAATGTAATTTATTGTTATTATTATTATTATGGAAAATCTGTGGAATGACTTCATCACAGCTGCCGAGACACTCTTTGTCGTACAAGAGCAAGTTTAGACAAATTTCAAGGAATAATGGGAGAAAAGCCCAGAATCCAGCAGTCCTGAGATGATACTCACTGATATATTCAAGAAAATGCTGTTATAAGAGCAGCTATAAGCAGTTGTGGGTGGCCGTTGTGTGTGATAACCTCACTGTCTTGTGTTACCTTTGACTTTTGCTGCAGGGTGACCAAGGGTCAGATCAGAGTTTAGGAAACCAGCAAACAGCGGTCATCAATCTGGGAGTGGGAGGCTTCATGTCACCACAGGCCGCAGGTATGACGACACACACACAGACATACACGTACACATTAAACTCACAGATACAGATTTCTCCAAAACATTTCTCCTTGTTCAGTCCCTTAACCTGTTTTAAAAACAAACTGACACATGCCACTAACTAGTACTAATAAGACAAGATTTACTAATGTATTCATTCTTGTAATTACTGTACATTATGACTCATAGTATGTAACTAAACATGATCATTGTACTGTAGTTAGCCATTGTTCCTCTCAATGGAGCATGTAACAACTGACAGGAGAGTCTCAATTTCCCCTCTTTCTCTGCTATATTGCCTTTATTTATTATGCCTCTGCGCCGGTAACAGCCGTGGCCAAGGCGTGATGTTTTTGGGTTGTCCGTTCATCCGTGGGTCCCGTTCTCGTGCACGCAGTATCTGAGGGAATTTCTTTAAATTAGGCAAAAACGCTCACTTTAACTCAATGATGAACTAATTAGAATATCGTGTTCCAAGGTCACTGTGACATCACAAAACACATTTCTGGCTGTAACTCAAGAATTGATGTGTAATTATGACAAAATTTCACGTAGATGTTTAATAGGAAAAATTTTTACCCAGAATGTGAAAAGTCACATTTCACTGTGACATCAGAATTTCACTTTTTTGGTCACTATTCAACACCATAACTCAGGAACCAAAGGGGAGATTGTGAGCAAATTTCACAATTTGAGACGACACAATGAGTGAACAATAAATTGCACAGTACAGGCTTTCCTCCATCTCATCCATTCTGACTTTCACTCCCTGTCTCATTCTGAATTTCAAGCGTCATCGGAATCACATGATCGCAAGCAATGCAGCTTATAGAGAAGTTTCACATCTAAATAGCCAGGACAAAACAGAAGCCCCACAGTTTGTGTAGCTACACTTTATAAGAATCCGCCTTGACATAGTAATCAAGTATATGTGTATCTGTAGCCAAAAGATCTATGATAAACCTTCATGAATCAGTTCAACAATGTATATTCTCTGGAATCATACATATAAAACTATGTATCATCACTATAGTGATAACTTGCATTGTGCCAAAAAAAACACACTTTATATAGGGCCTTTAGAAATTCATTTACATTTTTTCCCAGATGCCGTGTTTTCCATGAAAATTTTTCTGAATTCTGTTTTTTTATAATTTAAGCACATTTTGCCACCAGAAAGAGTATAATGTGGTGAATAAATACAATTTCTACAATTCAATGAGAAAATCTAAAATTGTAATTGATATCAATGAATTTTATGTACCATGCAAATATGCATATAGAAATATTCGGATGTATGTGCAGTTATTTATTGGGACCATTCACAAGAAATGCACTGCAACAGTAGGATATTTAAATACTATAATACTATTTAATAGGGAACAATTGATGCATCATTGCAATATATGTGTTGTGACACACATATTACTTGACTACCGACTATTTATTCCCAGGGATCTTATGTAGGTCAGCCTCTATGCTGCACAAACAAACAGTAATAAGTGGGTCTGATGGAGGCCAGTCTCCCCTGGCAACACTCCTCCTTGTTTACAAAGTTTGACCGGATGTAGCTTTTTCATTTTTTTTTTTCCAACAAAATATCCTGCAGTTCCGCCCATGTTTTGCACATCATGGAAATCATGGGGCCCTACTTTATATCTTTTATTCAAGTACTTCCAAGTATTCCAAGTAAATATATGCATACATACATACTATTTGAGACAGAGACATGGATGTAAACTGCAACTTGACTGGTTGGCGGAGGCATACACCCGCGGGGCGGTAATTCTAGTTTTCCTCTGTTGTTTTTTGCCCCCACCCTTATTTCTTTCCCTCCTGCACTGTCTTCTCTCCTCCTTCTGAACCTGCCTGCTCACTCACACCTTTCCACCCCACTCATGCTGTTTGCCCCTAATCCACGTGCTGTTGGCCTCTGTGCCATGTCCGTCTTTTTGTCTTTTCTTTCTTTCTTTTCGTCATTTTTCCGTGCGTGCGTGCGTGCGTGCGTGCGTGCGTGCGTGCGTGCGTGCGTGCGTGCGTGTGCATCAATGTTCCCCTTTTGCCTGTATGTGCATGTTCTCTCTTCATTCTTCACTCCATTCCTTCTTCTGCTTCTCTCCCTCTTGCCATCTGATCCTTCCCTCTGGGGCTCCCTCTCTCCCTCCCACCCCTTAGTGCTGTCCCAGTTGGGCTGTGGGCTGGACGGGTCTGGGCCCTCGCTGCCTTCTCCAAGGCTTCAGCAGCAGCACCAGCCACAGATCCAAGTAATACAGCAACTTTAACATCTATATACACATATACATGTTTGTAGGACTTTGACACTACATCAGCCAACTGTCCATGCCTTTATTTAGCAGGCAGATTTGTGTTGTGCTACACTATAAACAGACAGGGAATCAGTTAAATTAACTTTATGTTCAGTATTTAAGTCTAAAAAAGATACAAGAATTTCTTAGTATTTTTAATCAGACCGGGGTACACTTTTAAAGGATTTAATATTTATACTATGTGTCAAATAATAAGAATACATTTTGTGTTTTAAACGTGAAAAATATCTGAAACAATAACTGAGGAGATATTCTTTGTACTTTTTTTTGTATTTGCAATGAATAGTTAAACTGTACCACCCTGAGTCTGATTTCCTTCAATAGCCTTGTGGGATCATTTTTTCCTCTGTTGTAGATTCACACCATTCACTCCATCGTGTGTTGTATGTTTGGTTGATATGTTTGACAAAGATCACAGCAGCGGTCCCAGTACGCCCAGCGACCAACACACACACCAAAGCTCATGACACTTCCAATGCCAGCAACTAACAGCGTGTCACACTGGGAGGCATGTTCGTACAAAGCATTTAGCGGCAGGAACTGAAATATTGTCATGGGGAACACACTGTTGAAATGTTGCTGACTGCATCGTGGCAGGTTACAGATGATAGGCTGTTACACTGTAAGCATGAATTGTAAAGGTGTTAAAAGATCTTGATGTTTTTCGGCCAGTTGAAGTTGCTGACTTACTCAGAGCAGAAAGCACGGTTGCTAAAGCTGCATGTCTGTTTGTGCCAGGATCACAGCCAATAATTTGTGTCTCCAGGACGCCACTGGTGCTGCTTGACTGTATCCTGCCTCACTCCCCAACACACCCCGACCTGCCCCCCAATCTGTATCTCTTCCTTCTTCTCCCTCCCCTCTGCAACCCATTAACCACTTTTCTGTGTTTCTCCGCACACTCCTCCTGTATGTCATACCAGGCTTTAGCTCAGCTTCACTAACCAGTGCCATGTATAGACATTATGACCCCAAGCGTTCTGCTGATAATCTAAGATAAAATTTGATTCCAGTTTCAGTGAGGTAGTCTGCTCAACACTGGTGCCAGTGAATGTTTTAACCACGCAGATGCTTATACACATACCTTTTAGATCCGATGACAACAAAAAAACATGCATTATTTTGCTTGTAGTAACACACTAATATTGTTTTGTTTCTCATCTTTCTTCTTCTGCACTTGACAGTTGCAATTCTTGCAGCACCAAATGCAGCAGCAGCAGCAAATGGCTATGGGAGCGGCAGCTCCTCAGGGGGGAGCACCACGGCAACATACCGTCAGCCAACCAAGAAGTAAGAGGAAGAGGAGCGTGCCACAGCCCCTCCCTAAGTCATGACAAACTAAAATCACACTAAAAAAGAAACCCTTCCCCCAGCCACACAAGGACATGAATGATCCATACTGTGTATTTTGTCTGCTTCACTGTGGAGATTGCAGACAAAAAAAACTTTAGTCCTTTCTGTGTCTTTTTCTAGCTGACATATTTGTATGTAATGGTTGTCAGATGTTTTGGAGAACCAAAACTGTGTCCACCATAGAGGTTTTTTAGAACAGGGAGCCCTACACTTAAAGAACCGTGATATTTTTTGAGATGAAACCGAAAAAGGATGGTTCTCATAGGTAGCGGGCTTTCACAATAACACACAGCCTCCTTCAGGAAGAGTTTTCTCTATGTTGGGGTGGGGGCCCAGTGGACTGAGAGAATAATGAATGCACATTTTCCGAGGATTCCTCATGAGCCTGCCTCTGCTTGGTTGACCCCGGTAGAAACTGCCCTTTAAGCACGGATCCCAGCTGAGCTTATTGACACCAAATCCTCCATCGAACCATTACATGTGAAAATGCAAATCTGATCTTGGAGCAGTGCCTGGGGGCAGCTCTCTACCTCTCAGTCTGTTGGAAGTCTTTCTTCTGTTAGCCATCTCGGCACAGGGCTCAACCCGGGGACTCAAGATCAACATGCAAGACGGTGTACCTGCTTTTGTACAGCACATTTTGAAAAGGCATTTCCTTTTAATGAGTTCAGGAGCCATGAGCGTAATTCTTACGAGACATCAACAGAGTGTGTGTGTGTGCGTGTGAGACATTTCTGGACACTGAGAAATAATTTTTTAAGCAGTCTTTGTCAGCAGTTTTATTGTTATTAAAAAAGAATATATATTGACAGTGGAAAATACAGCTTTTAGATAAAAAAAGCAACGTCTGAGGCTCTTTATTTTGCTGTTTTCACACTATGTATGACTTTGTCAACGAGTTTCTGGATCTCTCTCTGTCGCACTGTTGCTCTGCTGATACACTCCTGCAGCTTCTCTCCCGACAGTGATGTCCCACCTGAGCCAGAGGGAAAGATTGTTAGTAAGGTTGTATGATTTTGGCTGTTTTTTTCCCCATTCAACCTCATAGAACAGTTTATATGATTTTTTTTTCACCGCACACATTCTGCAGGACCTCCAGGACTTGATGCTGGAGCAGCATATGTAGACTTTGTCCCACCTTAATCAGATCTCAATGCTAGATTAAGCAAAATGTGTGATGTCAACACTGATTTTCAGTTGAGGTAAAACATCAGTAATATGGTTCCATTTAAATAAAATAGCAGCTTTTTAACCTATTAGCTGCTATTCAACCTCTGATTTAGAAGTTTTTTTCATATTGACTAAAATAATGCTGAACTGCATTATGAATCCCAAGATTAACTTGTCTAATTTTAGAAATTAAAATACAACCTTTGTTTTTTTAGCAAAGAAGATGTGCTTTTTCAGCAGTTTTGATAATGGGAAGTTCTTAATGAGTTTCCCTTGGTGTAATCAATAAGACATTGGATTCACACAGAGTATGAGCTACAAAGGGAGAGGTGAATCATTAAACTGTTTCTGACCTGGTTTGTGTACAGCGCAGAGCCTATCCTCCTCATCTGTCACCAAAGTGAGCTGAGCGGTCGACAGACTCTCCTCCTCGGCTGTGGGGTCTACAATCAGTATGGAGCTGCACAGGGAGCAGGCCAGGATTACAAAAGATGCACCTCAAACTTAAACACTGAATATTGCATTTTCATTCACTTACTCATCAAAGACACAAAAAGAGGCGCTGACTGGATGTTTGTGAATATGCAGCCCTCGTCTCTTTTCTAAATTCACCTCCGGCGTACACGTCTCCGTGCTAACGGTGACCTCTGGGAGCTGTGCTGTGGGGAGCAGAGCAACTGTATTATTTTTTATTAATTTACTAATAAAGCAGTTTATCAAACCGATCTCTTTGAGGCCAAGGCCATAAAGAATTAGTTCACTTAAAGCAAGAGGCAGGATAGTTGTGTGCATGAGACTGAGTATGTGTTGGAATAATACTGCAATAAACAGAAATATCACACATAACAGTTAAAAAGTTAATTTCCGTTACATTTACAGTGAAACAGTTTGTTTTTACAGCACATACTGTTCTTCAGAGCAGCCAGCAGGGCAATGATACAAGCATCCAACAGGTTCCCATCATAGTCCAGACATATCACGTCACAGTAGAGCACCCAGCAGAGCTACAACCAGAAATAGCAAAATCAGGACCAATGACCCAACCCAACGATCACAATGTAACAGCACCAATGTATGTGGGATCGTTCTGGATTTACCTTTCCTCTGTCAATGCACAAGTCCTCTGTTTGTATCACTTCAGAGCTGCAACCCCCACGTAAAAAAAAATAAAAAATTAAGAGAGTTAACACACATGACGCTGCTGAGAAACTAAAACAAAAAGTGTGTATTAATGCCTGTCACACCTTTCAATTACATCAGCAACAAACTGGCTGGCAGCCTGTGCCTGTTCTCCAGGAGCGCCTGGCCGAAACCGAGAGGAACACAGAGGTGGCAGGTCCACGTTGGGCACTAACAAGGACGCAAAGTGTGCTGCAGTCAGTGTGTGTGTGTGTGTGTGTTTATTTATATGGACCCCCATTAGCTGCTGTATCACAGCAATGTAAAATGTCTACAACATACATTTGGTTTACTGATACGTTACAGAAGTATAAAATAGTAATAGTTGTAAAGTCTAAATGACAAGAAATTGTGAAATTGAGATTTCACTATGTATTCATTACATACAATAATCCAATTTTTATTCCAGACTTATATACCTGACCAAACACAGTATTGATTGATTAAACCAACTCACTTTAAGGAAGTGAAACAACTGCCAAATTTAAAGTGCAAATGCAAATATGTCAACAAAAATACTGAATTTATGACATTTAAATCACGTAAAGTTACATAAAATACATAAAATAAACGTGGGGGACGCCTTCGTACTTTACTAACCGATGTAACCTTTACCAGGTGCCTCCACTGTAGGGTTTGTCAGTTCCTGCAGATGAACAAACACAAGAAATGAGTGAACGTTTGTCTACCTGGTCCGAGCTGAGTGAAATAAGGTTTTGTAAACTGCTGTGTTTATCATCACTTACCGCTTTGATCCCACAGATGACCGTGGTGTTTCCAACCTTCACCAGGGCCGAGCCATCTGCTGTGGATATGGATCCTGAACAGAGCAGTCAAGACAGAGAAAATGAACCCGTGTGGCCTAAAGACAAACACAGTGATAAGAATTAGCACTGTGTCTCACCTATGTTCACTGTTGTTGGTCTGAATTCTGACAGCTCCCGTCCATCAGGTCGACAGTTTTCTTTCTGAAAAGTTTGAGTGTTGGATGATTATTTTTAACTGCAGACGCTGACTTGAGTAATAGGCAGGGAATCACAGGCAGTCAGCTAACGTTATGGGCTGAATGTGCACAACTGTTTTCATGACTGACCAGAAAGCTCCTGTGGTACTCCAAGGGCTCAGCAGTCCTGCAAATGTACAAGTTTGCAAGGAAGGAAGGCAGGGGTAGTTAGTTATTGGCTTACAGAGACTGAAACTCATAAACATATTTAGGCTGCATTGACAGAACTACTTGGTCTCCTGTAAGTCAGAATCCTGTTATGTGACAATGACAACAGGGCAGCGAGAAAGTCCTCATTAAATTGGGTTGTAAGTGCTTCTGATGTATCCTAGCTAACTAACGTTATTCAGCAGTCAGGCTTAAGTAAACTAAACATATCAGAACAGGACACAACTCTACGACACATCTGGTTGAAGTGCGCTGTTTAAGGTGTCCATGCGGGTCATTTACGTTTCTAAAAGCTGTCAATGGTCAGATCTAATCTGGCGCTACTGGTGCATTCATTTCATAGCTGAGACTAAAACACACAAAACGTATTATTTTCGGTGTAATAGCTACAGTCTAATCAGTCTTACTTGAACCCAGCCGCCATGATGTTTTGGTTAACCACGTGGGTCTGGGGTAAGTACTACGGTAGCCGATAGGAGTAAAACCGCCGGGGATCAAATGCAATTTTAATGTAATTAAACTCCTACGTCATTTATCCAGTTTCAGGCAGAATCCTTTACGATAGTTTGTTATTTATAAACAATAAATAATGAATTACGTATGGTGTAGAATCAATCAATTTTGTATGCCACCAAAATACTATATTTTCTTGGCATCTCAGTTGCTGAAATATACTTACACTGTGATGCAATGCCATCAGGTTTTATAATGCTTCAGCAATTAGTAATTATTCATTAGCAAGTATGTATAAATGTGAACTTTTTTAGGTCGATGTGGAACTTACAAGGTTCACTTGAGACGGACTGTTCTTTTTATCAAATAAAATTATATTCACAGAAGGCATGTTTTTGATTCTTCTTATTTTACCACGTTTTGTTTTACCCATAAAATGTGAACGGTCTTGAAAACCCAGCATATTCCTCATCAATCGTTATTTGAATGGTTTTGTACATGCAAATAATTTGTTAAAAATAAATAAATAAATACTAAAAATAACAATTCAAATGCATAATGATTACATGTTGTTGTGGGTTATTTGCCTTATTGTCCTTCTCTGAACAGAACATTTTTAATGTTAATAAAAAATATATTTATTACCTGAAATTGAAATTGCCCATGCCATTACTCACTGAATTACTCACTCAATGATGAAAGCACAACAATGTGAGAGCATCACCTTGTAGTTGCTTGCTTGTATCATTCATTGTGTCATTCAAGTACCATTGAAACCGAATATGCTCTCCAAAATATAGGACGTATGCCAGAGGTGTTGTGGTGTTGATGTCAACATATAATTCTGCAAACTGGGTTTAAAATCATTATTTTTCATCTATCAAGGTGTAATACGTTCTCTCTATTTTCCTATAGTTCATAGATAGCCTGTATAATATGAAGGAGACCTAACTAACACTAATCACCGTAGAGTTCTTGCACTTGTTCCCACCCCTGTCCACTAGATGGCGGTGTGCGTGTCGCTGCTGGCGGTCACGGAAGACCGGCATTGCTCGGCATTGTCTTGCCTCAAACTGATGATGTGTCACTTCCGCGTCGGCGTTGTGTTCAGTTGTGATTGGAAGTGGGATTCACTGAACACCCCACAGAGTAATGGAAATATACGGCCACTTATTTAATTCTTCCACCGTCTAAACAATCTCGTAAGCTTGTGTTTTCTTGTGTATCCTGGGAAGTCACAATACCGGCCACAAAGTACGAAGCAAAAGCAAGGGGAAGCAAGCTAGCTTTTTAGCTAGCCACTTTGGTGGCCTGTCAGTGGCTCCAGGGTTAACTTAACTCATGGAAGATGGATTTCCTCTGTGAAGTAGTTCAAGGCTTGGTGGCATTGGCAGCTCTTGTTTTCATTGTGGTAAGTAGTTATATTGTACTGTATCCTGATCAGTCAATCAGAAATCTGTTTTAGCTTGTGTTGGCACCCACTAATTGACAGTACCACTGACAGGCTGGATTTCATTTTCTGTGTACTTTCTCTGTATGTAATATGTGTTTGAGCAATGTATTCTGCTTAGGCCAGCTGTGAATCTGTAGTCTTATTCATCCTGTATTAATCACAAGGAAGTCGTGGCTTTAATGCTCCAATGCAGCAACAAGACTATGTAAGACAAGTAACAAGACTGCCTTTCTCATATTTTCCTTTACAGGTGCTCATAATAGCACACGTCACTGCTGGGATGGTGAAACTGACCCGCCACGAGAAGGAGAAATACTTCTTCACCGCCACAGGAGAGAAGGAGCTTTTCCCCAGCCTGCACGATCCCCATTCCAGGGAGCTTTCTGTGGTGATCCCGGCCTACAACGAGGAGCTCCGAAGTGAGTGAAGGAGGGGGGCACACCTAGGTTTCTGTCATGAACTTCTGCACAGTAAACATGTGCAGTGTGTGACTTCACCTGTTGAAGACCCATAAGTGTGCTGCTTTGCTTTGAATGCAGGCACAGCAATCTGTAAAACGCAATGGTAACCAAGTCGGGAAATAGCTGTCATTGCATTACACGGTACATTTACAGGATCCATATAGACAGTACAGGATAGGGTACATTACAGTCTGTGTTTTTAGGATGTTCTTTTTGCTGCTTCAAAATTCCTCTAGCTTAAAGCCAGTAAATGCAAAGATAGCTGTTGTTTGGATACCATAATCCTGTTCTCTCAAAGTTAATGTGCACCTGCAGTAGGTTATAGGTTCTCATATGTGTTATGGCTGTGTGTCATTACAGTGCCTGTGATGTTGGATGAAGCAATGGAGTACTTGGAAAGTAGACAGGTAAGTGCTCAGCCTCATAGGGGCAATGTGGCCCTATGAAAAACTAAATCTGAATCATAATTGTATTGTGGTTTGATGAAGGGGACACAATTAAGAGTCTAATATCACTTAATCAAAGATCTACAAAGAGAAGCAGTTTTCTTTTCATGTGAAAGACAAGGTTGTCTCAGCTAAGAAAGTTCTTATTTCCGGATCAGTTGTTTTCAAAGAGGCCAGTAGGTGGCAGCATTCAACTTAGAGTGCCTATTTTCTCACTGCAGAAACAGCACCCCTCCTTTACCTATGAGGTCATTGTCGTTGATGATGGCAGCAAAGACAAAACCACAGAGGTGATCTTTTTTTCTGTTCTATTTTTGCTCAGCTCAATATTTCAAAGTGATACCAAGAGATCTTTGCATTGTGAGTGAACACTGTTGTGATGTCCTGCCAGGTTGCCTTGCAGTACACCAGGAAGTATGGTGCAGATAAGGTGCGGGTCCTGACACTGGTGAAGAACAGGGGGAAAGGAGGAGCTGTGCGGATGGTGAGACTGTAGATCTCAAACCACAGCATGTCTGAATGCAGCACAAAAGCAACAGTGTGGAATTGACTTTGTGTTGATTTTTGACGTGCCCTCTGTTTCACTTAAAGGGAACTCTGAGCTCCAGAGGGAAAGTCATTCTGATGGCAGACGCTGACGGAGCAACAAAGTTTTCTGACATTGACAAAGTGGAGGCTGGACTTAATGACCTCAACCCCAAACCGGTGTGGCGTTGCTCGGTTTTTGTTGGCCTGTCTCACATACTTGTATTATGTTAGCGGGTGGCCATCCTAAACACATCTGTCTGTACATTTAGGAGAACATGGCGATTTCCTGCGGTTCCAGAGCTCACCTGGAGAAAGACTCTGTGGCTCAGGTAATTGTCTGTTTGCCTGTTTTGTCTGCTTGGAGACCAGAGTATTGCAGACGATGTCTGTTTTAACCTTTAAATAATCACTTTTGTGTCCCTGCCACAGCGATCTATGTTTCGTACATTCCTTATGTATGGCTTTCACTTCCTCGTGTGGTTCTTTTGTGTGAGAGGGATCAAGGACACTCAGTGCGGCTTCAAGCTTTTCACACGTGAGGCTGCACTCAAGACCTTCTCTTCCCTCCATGTAGAGCGATGGTAAGGACTCGCACTCCACCACGGACACTTTATTACTTACCAGTGTAAGTGATGCGATAAGAGCTGTCAGACACCTTTGTCTTTAAAGAGTAAACCCACTGAGTTGTTGTAAAACAGTAGTGTTTAATAACAATTAATCTGTCTTTTATTTTGCTATCACTCAAGCATTCACCTGTACGATGTTACATAAAATACCGTAATTAAATACCGGTATGCCATAAAAATAAGACTGCCTTGCCTAAACAGTTGGACACTTCTGATTTAAATCAGGAAGCAAAAATTTTAAAATACTACCAATCTGACCAGACATTTGATGCTAGTTTTCAGGACTTGACCAGTTTTAAATACTCAGTACTTGCACTCATTTAGGTCAGTACCAAATACCCAGCCCAAGTGACTACACCACTATATTTTTTGTTTTGTTTTTGTTAAAGCTGTTGAACATCTGTTGTGCACTTATCTTTCTTCTCACAGGGCTTTTGATGTGGAGCTCCTGTATATTGCCCAGCGTTTTAAAATCCCCATAGCAGAGGTAGCAGTCAACTGGACTGAAATAGAAGGTAGGTTTTTCATGTGTCCTCCCACTGGGCCACCTATCTGTAGTTCTATTAATATCTAGGTTGGATGTGTTTGCAAGTCTGTGATTGGCTTATTCGATGTTTTTGTTTTTATTTCTTCTGGTTTTGCTTATTTTCATTTTGCACATTGCAGGTGATTATAGCCAATGTATCCATATATTTGTGGGTTTTATTCTCTTAACATTTTTCTTCTTTTGCATAATTCTTTAGTTTCTTTTAGTTTTTTGATTGACTAATTTACTGTTTGAGTGTTGCTTTCCTGTCGATGCTTCTCTCAATTTATGAAACATATTTTCAACTACTTACCTAAGCCCGACTTAGACTTTTCTGGAGTTATTACACGACTTGTCAGCAGTAAATGTCAGCAAATTGGCATATTTCCATTACCTATCCTGTAAAAGTCCTATAAAAGTATCACTTGAGGTATTAAGTGCCTGTGCGTTTGCTCTGCCAGGGTCCAAGCTGGTCCCGTTTTGGAGCTGGCTGCAGATGGGAGTGGACTTGATTTTCATCCGCCTGCGCTACTTCACCGGAGCCTGGAAGCTGCAGTCGCCACAGAAGACTGACTAGCCAATCAGACAACCCTTGTTGTCATAGAGACAGCCTATGATAGGGCCATCAAACCTTTGGATGAGGTGGGATTAACAACTGTGTTCATCATTCACTGTAATCAACCACACAGAACAGAGTACAGCACGTCACATCCTTCTCTTTTCCAGACGTCATTGGATGTGAAATAATGACACAGTTGTACTTCGTGGTTCTGCCTCTTTTAAAAATACGGATTTTGGCTTGTGATGGCCATCGTTACATGCACTCTTCTGTTGCCACGGCTTACAGAACATCTGTATGACTGATCCGTGTAATAAGTTACTTAATGTTTATTTTATGGCCAATCATCTGTAAGAGAGAAAGAATTGTGTTGAAATGTGGAGGATGCAATAATCCGTGTCAAGGTTCTGACAGATGGATTGAATGTTAAGATATGAGCTTTTCAAAAAGGAGGGATTTTATCTTTGAGGAAACAGGACCATGGGTTGGTGCACTGGATGACTTGAACCGAAATAAATAAATATGTCTGATTTCTGATTTGATATTCATTGTAAGCCTACTAACAGCTAAAACAATTAGTTGATTGATTATTTGAACAACAGATTTTTTTTTTTTCCGAGCAAAAATGCCAAACATTTGCTGATGGTTCGTCAGACAAAATAAGACATTTGATGTTGTCCCCTTGAGCTCCAGAATATTGTAATGGGCATGTTCACTTTTTTTCTAATGCTTCATAGACAATATAGTTAATTGATTAATCAAGAAAATGATGCTAAGGTTAGTCAATAATATAATCATCCCACTACTAACAGTATAAAAACAACAAACTTTACAAGCACTTTTCAAAACGGAAGTGCTTAATGGGAGAAGGAGAATTAAAAAGACAGAGAAAACAATGAGGTAAGTGCACAAACCACAAAATATAAACTTATGATATCAAAGAAAAGCCAAAGTACACAAATGGTTTGGCACACTGAGGGACTTGATGGGGAGCTGTTTTGAGAGTTGAGGACCAATAACGGCAAAAGCAGAATTACCTACTTCTCCACTTTTATCTGGGAACAGCTAGAAACCTCTGTACTGAAGACCTGAGGCTCCTACCAGCAGTCAGCGGGCACAACATCTCTAGTACACATGAAGATCATGTCATGTCATGTATGACGATGTAGATTCAGTTGTAATGTCACAGAAAGCCAACAGTGACAAGCTTATACTGGTGCACAGTGTGATCGACATTTTGCATTTGTTAAAGTCCCACTGCAGAGTTGGACCAGTTAAAGATGAGCTACAGGAAGATATGACATATTTTCCCCAAATCTTTAAACTGAAGGAGTTACTTGCAGTGTTACAAGGACTAAACCAGCAGAGCTCAATACAATTAAAAGTAGTCCAAAGAGTTTTTACTCAGTTATTAACATAGTTAATTAGTATTATAGTAGTCTTCTATAGTATTCTGATCTTCTATCAGTCAGCTTCCTGTGTCTTTGCAGTCACATAAAAGTTCACCCTGCTAATGTCATTATTCTTGAAGTACTTACTGCAAAATTGAACACAGTGCGCACAGTCTGACTGTGCATGACTGCTTCAATCTTATGTCACTGGTTCCCAAATTGGGGACCAGGGTCTCTGTCAGGCATCCTGCAGATTTCCTAGAAAAGAGATCTGACTCCATTTACAGTTTATTTAATTTGGTATAAAATTTGATTTAACAGCAAAAATCCTCAGATGAAGTTAGACAGGATCAGCTATATGAAATTTTCGTGGGAATAGTTGGGCAGCATTGTCATGGCTTTAGCCTTTCCTAGACATGAAAGAGAGCGGGAAACCCTGGATTATATTATTCCCTGCCAGTGTCATCCCTTTGCCTGTCTCCTAAACACCATGTGGACATCTTCTTGGAAAGCGTCCAGTACGCGTTTTTGCGGTCTGAAAAAATTAAGTTCTTCATAGTGCCGTGTTCTTATGCAAGCCTGAGGTCTAGGGTTCGCGCTGATGCAGATGCCTCTGGGGCCTCCCGGAGCCCCGGGGAGCACATCCTGTTTGTGACCTGCCCGTCTGTCTGCCCTCTGCAACCAGACAAGACACAGAGAGAGAGCCAATGAATCATTATCTGGCTGCAATTTTCTGGTTTCCTGGCCCCGGCAGTCAGCTCTTCAGTGGAAAGGCGACATGTAAAAGATTAATGTGAGGAATGTATTTGTCATGAGTCATGTTCATCTCAAGTCCTACCTTCACTGTGAGGAGGGGGTTTCATTTTATCTTCTGTGTGATGTAAGATTTGAAACTTCTTAGAGCACATGCATGTGCTAGACATGACTCCCAACTAATCGTCCACAGGTGCGGTGGAAGACAAAACAGCATAAATAAATCCGTCATTACTTGGCCAGTTTCAGGTTGTGCTTATTTCTAAATCTTGCACAAACAGCTTGTTTATCACTTGCTCCTCGTTTTACACTAGTAGCTCCTCGTTTTACACTAGTAACTCCTCGCTGCTTCTCTAGGGGTCCCGGGACCAGATTTTGGACATCACCAGCTTTGCTTGACCACTACCTATTTGTGGCACACCGGCAGCTTGTCCTGGCGGTGCATTTTGATGATGCACCTGGTGGGTGGAGTGGTTGGTTGGTGGATGATGTGGGGTTTTTTTTTACAGGATCCCCAGAGTGGTTTCACTTCGTGTTGGGAGTATTGTTACGTTCCGCAGCAGTTGCTGTAAACTGAAAATGTCAAACTTGTAGACTTACTGTCGCCAGCAGGGCTTGCGTCATTAACTGGACCAGTCATGGCACTCCCAATGAAGGATCGTGTCCATCCGCAATGAGAAATACCTCTGTGTGGCTCCCGACAATGATGAAACATCTTCGGTTTTAAGACGGGGGGTGGGGGGAGGCGAAACTTGATTTCACAGCATGATTGAATTTACTGCGAAGGGCGGCGGATAGTCGCTCCTCCAGACAAGTTTCATTACATATTTTAGGCTACAGGTGCAGTGTATGTTAGGGCGCGCGCGCGTGCACATGAAAGTAATGTTAGCCGAAATAGTTATTAAGTGGCAGAATTTTACTGGATCCCATTGGAATTGCTATATAGGCTAACTTCACTCACTAATATAAAAGATAAACAGTCATGTAATATAAACGTATTTAAAGATAGGCTCAGCATCTATAATCCAGTATACACACCACTGGCAACTACAGACACCAGCCTCATTAAATGGGCGCACGCTTTCATTATTATTGCCGCCTCATTAATGCCTCAATTAATATTAATAATAGCTATCAGTATAATATTATACTATCAGTAGCCTACAATGTACTGTAGGCCTATATGAGCAAACAAACAACAAAGCATTAATAAAAGAATAATATGATGGAAGAATTATTGGCCTACCAAAGGACCTACCGCAGGCTTTTAACTTTATGGATGATACAGGTATAACACAAACACACTGTGAATAACACTGTAGAATTATAAGGCTATAAGACGACTACATCATTTGTCCTTCAGCGATGTCAGACCATTCGCGAGAATAGTCTGGAAAAGAAGAACAGGTGTGATTGTTTTCTTCCGTTAGTTAGAGCCAACTACCCTATGCCTGGCTGAGAGAGACCCATAGACTGTATGGAGAGACCAGGGGATGGCTCAGGTGGGACGCACACACGGGGACGCGCGTACACGCATGCTGCTGCTGCGGGGCCTGAATCTGAAATCCCAGAAATCCTGGGAAAGTTCCAGGAGGGGGAAGGCGGAGGGATCTTACAGGCAGGCGCTGCGGTTCCAGCCAGGCTGACGCCGCCGAGGCTGTGTGGCGCTCGACTGGGGCTGCTGGAGGAGTGGAGGCTCCGGGCTCTTCAGACCTGCGTCAGCGAAGCAGCAGACTGCAGGGACAGCACCGGAAGATGGTGTAGCTATACCTTCACAATAAAAGCGGAAATTCAAACAAATTTGTAGTTGAGCTATGAGCAATGACCCGCACAGCGTTTTAGTATTCCACAAGGAAAATATTGCAATGGTTAATTATATATGAGTTAATTATTTAGTTCATTATAAGTTATTTAATTATAAAATTATATTTAAAACGGTTATTTTACCATTTTGTTCAAAATGGATCAAAATTGTCATTTTACCATTTTTACAAAAAATATAAAGCCTACTGCATAATGTATATGCAGAATAGCAATACTTAATTTAAACATATATTACTTTTGAAAATAAATTGGGAGGTTATTATTTTGGTTATAATTAGCTATTGATCTTAAATCATTGTCTAGATTCAAATTACCTTAGCATTTTCCAAAACCGTGAATTTCTCTATGTTAGAAGTTCAGTAGTTAGTTTCTTCAGTACAAAATTTTTTTGAACATATGAAGCTAAATTTGGCCAACACCATAATTGGATGTAGCTTATGTTAAATGTAGAATCATAGGTTAATAACATCAGTTGAATTTATGACTTGAGCATCTCAACTTAAAGGGATAGTAAGTGGTTGCAATCCAATTGTTAAATTCAGCAAGTATTTACTCACGGTTTGGTTGCTCTCCATTTGGTGTGTGCTCTGGAAAAACGTCTGGTTTTCCTACACAGCTCTGGCTCTGTAAATGGAAAACAAAGAAAGTGGTGTGGACCTTGCCACACAACATTGTTCCAACCAATCAGTAACAGGTGGCGTTAGTTCTTTGCACAGGAGTGATGAGGGGACAGGGGCAGTGGGAGAGAGGGTTTTATACACCGGCACATTGGAAGTGCTGGACTTCAGGCACTGTGAAGAAGGAGAGACAGCGAGAAACCGCCTAAAAGGGGAAATACTGAAGAGTTTCCTGAAGAGTATAAACAGAGGGAGCTGTGAAGGGATGGGTGTATTTGTTTGGCAGTTTAGTTTAAATATCAACAACCCTTCTGAAGAATCACTTATTCTCTCTTTAAGTAGCTGACTGACTCCTTGCAACACACACTTTGTCAACAATGCTTTTATTTTGAAACGGGCAACTGGATGCAATTTTTATTGAGGCTGACTTGGCACTTTAATGTCTACAGACGCTTACAGACACAGAGACAGAGAGAGAACACACCTTCGCTGTGTTAGTGTGCTGTCCTGAACTTCTACAGACATTGAAGCCTGCACGCACTCGGCTGTCTGCGGTGCACTTGTTATCACAACAGAGGTGAGAAAATAAAAACATTCTGCTTGTTTTCAGGAATTGTGAATAGCCTTTTTAAAATGTCATATGTTCTGGAACTTTTGACAAGATAAATATTTAGGATAGCTGTTGGTTAATTAGATCATTCCTAACCATGGTGCTGTCGGGACAACTTTTTGTGGATTAAATATTCTCCTGTTATTATCATCTAGCCTATTGGCATGACTGGGTTTGGACAAATAGGCTATAGGCTAATGTTACACCTGAGTGTAGATCAGTAATCAACATATAAGTCTAATATTTTGAGCACAAATGTAATAATATTTTTTAAATGTAGTTTTGGTTCTCTTTGTATTTGATTGAGTGGTTGAACTTAAGTTCATTATTATGTGTTATCAAAGTATGACTTTGGGTGCCAAGCTTCTGATCAGTTATTACCTACCTACCGTCCGTCAAGGTGTGCATTTATAGGACAGAACCTGGACTCTGTAGCGGCAATAGGACTCGTTGTAGTAGTAGTAAAAGGAAGCTGGCGTGTTTACTTTTTTGGGAAGGGGTGTCCTGGTGATAAAGCATAAGGTAATTAGCCTATCTGAGCCTGCAGACTGAGTGACGCCAGCCTCCATAAAGCGGCAGCGGCAGACTTGATACCGCATTGAGCTCGTGCGCTTTTGCTGTCATTGTAAACCCCAGCTGTCTGTTTGTCTGCGGAAAAACAGTGTCGCTCAAATTTCTATCAACAAGTTTGGGACATAATGTAGGTATACTGCTCACACTACTTATTACCTGTGTTTATCTATTTTGGGATCCATCTTATTTAAAAATCCTGGATTTGAAAGAAGAACCTCCAGTGCAGTTCTGTTTTGTATTTTAGAATGAAAGGATATCCAAGTAAAAAGCTGTTTTTACAAGAACTTCCAATTCACCTTTACAGACTCTTTGCCTGAAAAGAGCTTTTTTTCCTTTCTTCATCTGTTCGATGCGCATAAACAAACAGGCATATAGCAGAACGAGACAACGAGCGTCTATAATCTGACATGCACGAATTATTTTTAAAATAGCTACTACTTTGGTCAAACACTATACTCTGTACTGCAGGATGAGCTGATGCAGGAGATAAAACAAGTAGATCACATAAAAAAAACGTAGCATACTATTGAGACTCAGACATACTTTATTGTAAGAGTATTTGAGAAAAGTTTGAATGGTTTATCAGTAAAATCCTGCTGTTGCACACTGAAGAGTTCCTGATTATGATCATGCTTAAGTAGACTTAAATAATGTGGAAGAGACTATGTATTTCTATAAAACCTACTTTTTTAGATGGACAAACTAACACAAAAACAAGGAAAGCGCTCTCTCTCTCTCTCCCTCGCTCTCTCTCTGTCTGCCTCCCTCCCCCTCCCCCTTTCCCCCTCCTGTCCTGTGATGTGTTCTGGCCAGACTGTATGGCTCCTGGGCGTCAGTGGCATGATCATAGAAACAGAGGCCAGAAAGGACATTCCTCATTGTTGGTGAATCTAGAAATGAGCTTGGCCTATCTTTCCCTGCTCTTTCTCAGACAGTTTTGGTAGATTCATTTTCTCTATAGAGAATAATAACCTTGGTGCTCAGCTTGTGGGAGAGAAGTTTGGTGCTGGCATGGTCTCTGTATCAGTCTCCTGCCGATGCAGCCTCATTATCATGGAAACCCACCTAAGATTGCCCAGATTGTTAAATATGGGTAGTTTTTGGTTATGTGGTGTTCAGTCTTTGATTTCACTGCAGACCCTTATCTTCTTAGTAACTCTGGCTCAATTCCCCTTACAATTAAATCCATTGGTTTTATTTCTACCTAACCTCTGTACTCTTTCTCTAGCCATGCATCTGTTTCAGCTAAATTAGCAGTTAATACTATCTCTCACTTCTCTTGCCAGATGATGAAACTTGACCGGGCATTCTGTGAGGAATAACCTTCCCTGCAGGAGGCTTCAAATCCAGAGCTGCCCGATCGCTCCTGTACCAACACAGAGAGGGGATTTAGAGTTTACACTGCACTGGCAGGAGTTCAACTCCTCCACCAGCGCTGCTCAGAAGTAACAGTGGAATACAAGAAACAGCCTCTGTTTACACAGACTCGCTACCTCTTTTATCCTTACCTCTGCCCTGGCCTCTCATTATTTGCCTCCTCACTCCTTTCCTCAAGGGAACTTTAATCCCTTTTACAGCACACATCAGCTCATCTCGCCACCCATTTATCCATCTCATAATGAACTCCTCTACCTCCATTACATCCCTATTCTCCTTCACCAGCCCGGCGGTGAAGCGCCTGCTCGGCTGGAAACAAGGGGATGAGGAGGAGAAGTGGGCGGAAAAGGCTGTGGACTCTCTTGTGAAGAAACTAAAGAAGACGAAAGGGGCGATGGAAGAGTTGGAGAGGGCCCTCAGCTGCCCTGGTCAGCCCAGTGAGTAACACAGTGTCAAACATTGAGTAGTAGCTTTGTCCATAGGTAAGCTCTGAACTCATGCAGGGAATCACAAGATAATAGGAAAGAAGACATAACATGCTTCTGCTACACAAATAATTATCTGACTTTAATGTATTTAAAATCTAATTTTTTGTTGTTGTTTCTTGTGTAAAAACATACTTTTACTTCTCTGGGTGTCTAAAAAGTAGAGTACAGAAAAAAAAAGACACATCTAAGTGATACATTATGCAACGTGACGAGAAGGTGTAGCCTAAATAATGCTTTATTTTAGCGGTCATGGGGTAAAAATGTTGGGAACCACTACTCTTGTCAGTAAAGAGGACGTTTCGTACCTGTGAGCTCACAGGTTTGATTGCAACAGATACCATTTGTCTATGTGTTTTTGCACAAGACCCTGAAACTTGCTCTATACCACTATACTGAGCTGCTCTTGAAAATTTCTCATTAGTAGAAGCCTGAAATGTGAAATTATGATAGTCAGATTATCACTTATCTTTCAAAAATGTTTTTAAAAAATCTTATCTACAGTGACTCACACTACTTCAACACCATCAGGTTAAGATGGATTTGGCAAATAGAAAAGTACTGCAGAGTTTAAGTTGCACTCAGAAGCTTCAGATGATCTTCTTGCAGCTTGCAGACTTCCTTTTTAAAAGTGCACGAGAGGTAGTAACTGCATTAGAAATACTTTTCATACTGTAGATTGTGTTCATTTTCTGTCTCCATGGTAGCAAATGTGTCTCATCATGATTGTTTGCAAACAACAGAAATGTAAACACAAACCAATTTTGTCGAGCTGTTTTGAGGTCCGTGCTGTTTCACGTGAATCCTTCAGGCAAATGCGTGACGATTCCTCGGTCGCTGGATGGGAGGTTGCAGGTGTCCCACAGGAAGGGTCTGCCCCATGTCATCTACTGCAGGGTGTGGCGCTGGCCTGACCTGCAGTCCCACCACGAGCTGAAAGCCCTGGAGTGCTGCGAGTTCCCCTTCGGCTCCAAGCAGAAGGACATCTGTGTCAACCCCTACCACTACAGGCGCGTCGAGACTCCAGGTACACCTAGAAAACACTTTATGTAAAAACAAAACAACAAAAAAGGTCATTGCTGAATTTTAATATCATAACAGTAAAGCTTTTTGTGGGTTCCAGGACATCTGATCTAATAAAGTGTTCCCAAGCCAAAAGGATTTGCTGTAATCTGATCTTTTATAACAGAATCTGGCTCTTGCTCTCTCTGCCCGCTACCTCAATACCTTTTTTCTTTCCTTTCACTCGTCTCCTTGCAGTGCTGCCACCAGTTCTGGTCCCACGACACAGCGAGTTCAACCCTCAACACAGTTTACTGGCAAAGTTCAGGAACGCCTCCCTGCACAATGAGCCTCTGATGCCCCAGAACGCCACCTATCCGGACTCGTTCCCTCCGCTGCCATGCTCCTCCTTTTCCTCCTCCCCTTCTTCCTCCCTTGCCCAGTCTCCCAACTCACGGAGTTACCCCGACTCCCCCAGCAGCTCCGCAGAGCCCGGCAGTCCGTATCACATCACAGGTAGGAATCAAAACAAAGTAAGCGAATACTTTCAGTGTTACCCTCTATGAAAAATATTCAAACACCCGACACCCAAGCAGGTTGCTGTTTCACTATCGTTGTAGTAAGAGGTGGGAATCACCAGAGGCCCCACAATACAATATTATCACAATACTCACAGTATGTCACGATACCATATTATCACAATAATTATATCACGATACAATATTATTGCAATTTTAAACATATTGCGATATTTTGCAATTTATTACCTTTTTCCAACTTCAAATTGTGTCCCCAAAGGGAAACTCTTTTTCTAGTGGACTGAAAAAGGAATTTATTTAATTATTATAGTATCAAAAAAAAGTTTATATAATAAAAGATCAATACTTGGGGGCTGTCGATACAAAATTGCCATGTAAATTATCGTGATACTATTCTGTATTGACTTTTCCCCCCACCCCTAGTTGTCATAGATACTATGTTCATTCTTGACCCCTCCGATGAGTGCACATCTATTACTTTTCCCATTTATGCCGTTCCTGGTATTTGTGACATGCTTTTTTCAGCTGAGACTCCCCCACCACCGTACACCATGATGGAGACGAGCCCTCAAGACGATGTGAAGCCCAGCAACTCCACAGAACCCATCAAACTTACATTTTCCGCTCCACACAGAGGTAAGTTCACACAACTGGAGGTATAGAAAAAAGTAGAAATACACATAATTTATGCATAGTTAGTAACAAGTAATATTTAACAAGATGGTGTACTGAGGCATATATGCCTTAATGTCTGTGGTTATATCAACCACTTCAGGTAATGTTGCACGTCAAATGAGTAGGAGTGCTTTGTGACAGAACTGGGTCATTGTGATACAGTATACAGTAGAATTAAATATGTCACAGGATAGAATATTTTATCTGTTATGCCCACCTGTTTAGACTTACGGCCCGTGTGTTACGAGGAACCAGAGTACTGGTGTTCCGTAGCTTACTACGAACTCAACAACCGGGTGGGGGAGACTTTCCACGCATCATCCCGCAGCGTCTTGGTGGATGGCTTCACAGACCCGTCCAACAACAAGAACCGCTTCTGCCTCGGCCTGCTATCCAATGTCAACCGCAACTCCACCATCGAACACACACGCCGGCACATAGGCAAAGGTATGGAATACTCATGCAGGTAGTTCATATCAGGACACACTCTTTGGAATCATGTGGAATGTACTCAACACACATTAGGTGAAAGCAAAAACTAACCGAGGGTAACGATGTTTGCTAAACACAATTTCTCACTAGATTGCCAGCGTGTGCGTGTCTTTGTAAAGAACCACCTCACTTCAGGCTTTACAGTCAGCATGTCTGCTTGTGCTGAATCCTTCAGGCCAACGAGTGTAGAAAGTCCGCCTTTGTTGGACAGACACCAAGGGCCTCGGGGTTACAGTAAACTGTGCGTTGTGAGGATGTGTGTGGTTTTGAATGATAGGGTTAACACAAAGGGCTGAGGGTAGCCTGTCCCCAGTTCACAGACACTTCTGACACTACTCAGACATTCCTCATTTAAAAGCATAAATGTCCTTGTGGTTGAAGAATATGAGAAAAACATAGCCTTTTCAGCTTGTTTGCAATAAAGTGATTGAATATGTATATATCTGACTATGTGTTTGCTATGCTTTCCTGAATGAAAGAGCTATTGTATGCTCTTGCTGTGACATTTTAAGCATTTGCACCACAGTAGAAGGACATGGGTTGGGGGAGTTTTTCTACAAAATTCTGAAGTTCACTTGCTCCTGAGTTTACCATTTAAGACTATTTGATTTTCTCCTTTATTCTTCTCAGGTTTACACCTGTACTACGTAGGTGGTGAGGTGTACGCAGAGTGTCTGAGCGACAGCAGTATCTTCGTCCAGAGTCGCAACTGTAACTTCCAGCATGGCTTCCACGCCACCACAGTGTGTAAGATCCCCAGCGGCTGCAGCCTCAAGATCTTCAACAACCAGCTGTTCGCCCAGCTCCTCGCGCAGTCCGTGAACCATGGCTTTGAGGTCGTCTATGAGCTCACTAAGATGTGCACCATCCGCATGAGCTTTGTTAAGGTACTAAGCTTTCCTGTAAAATTAAATGTCAGGAACTCCTAGAGACAGAAATGCAGTGGATGATCATCCTTTTGCCCAAATTTCTGTTTAATAAGAAGGGTTGGGAGTTTTTCCACTGTAAAACTTAATATGCTGTTAATTTGTCTTTAATGTGCTGCTGAGTATTTTAAAGCCTTCTACCAGTAGGGTTGGGCGATGTCTACATTGAAACACCGAGATGGACGGTGGCATCGGGTACGCGCTCGGTACGCGCTCGCGCACGGGGGGTAGCGAGTAGCGGTCGTCTTATATGTAAATGTGTTACCAGGCAATCACGTTAAGTCACGGTGGATATTTTACAAGCACAGTCATTAACAAGCCCACAAGCGCCGTAGTACCGGGTCGCAGGTGGAAAAATGCGGGAAAAAGACGAGTTCTGTGTCTTTTTGTGTTAAGGTTAGACTTTATAAACATGCTGCTGATGGAGGAAGTGGAGTAGTAGGGGAGACAGAGATAGGCGGGGCACGCCTGTGTGTTTACCTGAGGTGTAGGCTTCTTGTGCATCTGAGTTTGGGGAGAAGATAATTCTGAGGAAGGTCCGAAGCATATTTAAAATTTATAATAATTATGTTCCTGGTGATTAAAACCTGCTGGCTTAATGTGGAAAATGCTCAACCATCGCCCATGGACGATGGCATTGTCTTTCAGCCCAACCCTAACCGGTAAACACAAGGCCAGAGTACATTTGTTCACTTAACGCCCATTCATTTTAATACTTGACTGAACTGCCAACATGCTCAGCTGAGATTTATGTGTGTTTTCTCTCCTCAGGGCTGGGGTGCCGAATACCACCGTCAAGATGTGACCAGCACCCCCTGCTGGATCGAGGTACATCTGCATGGGCCCTTGCAGTGGCTGGACAAGGTCCTCACACAGATGGGTTCTCCGCACAATCCTATTTCTTCAGTGTCATAACATGAACACACACACACACTTCTTAGTGTGTGCTGTTGGTCCTTCACACAGGTAGTCATAGATTCTGAATGTTTTGCTACGTCCAGGTTTTCTGTCCTATCATCCCTCTCTTCGCATCTCAAACAAAATTACAAAAATGTTTTGTTGCATCATGCTGTGTAACTGAAACACGATTGACTGAATTTCATTTACCTAATTTACAGCTCATGTAGTTAAATGATCATGCCTTCCTTATTTCAGTATATAATAAAGCCTTTATCCTCTGTGTTTTCATTGGGACATTACCTGCACTCCAAGATAAAAAAAATGGGATACATTTGTTGGTACTCAAAGACTTGTGTTACTGTATGTTGTAAATGTTATTATGGTAGTATGTACTGTCCATGTGTTGCCTAATGTTTGACTATATGTGCTGGTTGCTTTTTACATGTTCCATTAAAGTTGTCTTTTCTTTATGAATCTAAATTTTCATAGGATTTGAACTTACACAGCTATTTCCTCATGTTCATCACACTGCAATACAAACACACAGTCTGAGAAATTGCGCATTCTTAGCGTCATAATTTTACTCTCATTCACAGTAGGGGATAAACACTTCAACTGAAAAACACAGGAACGACACACAGTACATGACTTATCAATGCCAATTTTCAACACAGAGCCAGCACAGCTAGTATGACCAAGATTTATCACCACCAAACTTAATAACTGTTTATACAGTTAGAATTCACCATTTGTGCAGTGTTTTCAGATAAACAGGGATATAAAATGTTGTTTAAAACATGTCCTGAAACCCCGCTTGATAGAGACTAGGCTACAGACATGCGTTACACAACTGTCACATGTAACAACACTTCATGTTGAAGAGGTAACATTAAAAACACAGAAGATCAATCATTCCTAAGACAACAGCCTGAAAAGTAACACATAAGCAATACTGAAACACATATTCATTAACAATAATTATAATCCAATGCCTTCATTATAAGTGCCACATAGAAAAAGATAATTAACAGAAAGACTGTAATTTGGCAGAGTAGCTAAAAGTAATTAAAAAGAATGGATGGGAAAGAAAATGTTGGCTTGCATTTAGGAAATTATATTTCCTCAACAGCACCAGGCATGGTTAGATTATATTGTCTGCTACTTGAGTAGTTCATCTAGTTTTCGTCCACCACTCTCACCACACAATCAAAACATCCCATATTCTTGTTTCTTCTGTGTGGTGGCAGTCTGGCTGGGGATATTCATGGTTACAGTGTACAGTTACTATCCATTTATGCATGAGGTGCCAGTGCTTCTTCAGTGTTGTTCTCTATTCATTACAAAACACAGTGGCCAGCCGGTGTCAGCAGCCCTGGAACTGCTGCTGTGATTGGCTGCGGCCCTGTGTGGCCAGGAGCTGCTGCTGTTGCTGCAGGAAGCTGATGACCTCTGGACTCCTAAGCAGTGACTGTGGGACACACACATTAAAATTTCACAGCAAAATACAACAAATATTTCTGTAGATCCAATGCATACTTGTCTTTTTCTGCCTTTTTAGGGAAGAGAATGCCCTTTAACAAAACACCTCTTTACAGAAAAGAGTTCATATTATGGTCATTTTCAGGTTCATCATTTTATTTAGGAGTTGTACCACAGTAGGTTTACATTGTTTCCACAGCAACCTTTCACCCTGTGTGTTACTGCTACCGAGTGAAGCATCTCACTTCTACTTGATAAAGATTACTAGCCAATCAGAAGCAGAGTAGGGCAGATTCTGGGAAAGAGACAATTCCTATAACAGGTTAATTACTTTGCATATTCCCATATTATACACGATACATAGTAGCAAACAAGCTACATTATGTCATCATTTTATATAAATGAATGGTGACTGCTCACTGTGTCTCTGGCAGTGACACTAAACTGCTCAAAGCCAACTGCTGAGAAGTGGCGAGGGCATCGGAACTTACAGGTTTGCTATGTGCTAACGATGCGGGAATTAGCATGGCCCCACAGGTAGCTGCTGTGTACCGCTGGAGCATTTTAGAACTCGTAGTATTCAGCGGCTTTCACCCCCATTGTGCTTAACATGAACGTAAGCACCTTCAAAACCTCTCTTCATTAAACGTGCATCTCCCAGACTGATAACAAAATACGACACGCTTTTTTCACTTTGAAACCTTTTACATGCACACAAAAAAGATATATAACACAATAAAGGAAAGGGGGAAAATCTTATCTTGAGACAAAGACAGATAGAGCAGCGAGAATATGCACGGTTACAAACAGATGGATGACATATTAAAGGAAAACCTTCAATACATTAGAGGGGGAAAACAAGAAATGCAGATGCATTCACACATAAAGGGGGCATTTTCCTGGCACGGTATGGGCCCACATCTTCCCCTTGAAGGAAGAGGTCACTGAATCATTTGGTGAGTATGAAAATTATGCAAATCATGGGGCACACAACACTTACTGTCCTGGAGCCTGGCTTAGAAAGATGCTTTAAATTGTTTTCCCCCTATAATTTGCTACCCATCTATCTGTAGTTGCATCATTTCACAATCGTTCTATCTGACCAGCTATGACTTACCAGTCTTTTCTGGTTGAGGACCTGCTCTATCAAGGAGGGTCTGGCAGGCCGGTCCCCCATGGCACCCAGACGCTGTTTGTTCACAGAGACAGGCCGCTCCTCTGAGTTTTCCTTATTAGCACAAAGAAAGACAAAAACAAGCAATTAACTGGGACAGTTTTGTTTGTTTTGTGGTTCAGTAAAGTCTGGAAAAACGGCCAGAGAACCACATGCGTCAATAAGTTCAGCTCTTGTAATGTCAACTGCATTGAGGGTTACACCCCTCAAATTCCTTTCTCCTTCAGTCATCTACGTGTAGACATGTGTAGTAGTAAAAGTCTACTTAAAGGTTTGTACTGTCTCCACCACATCATGGTGGGTTCAAATGAACACCTCGATGTATAAAAGTATGTATGGAGCTTAAATCTTACATCAATTTTTCCACTGGACATGGCCTGATCACTCTTCTTCTTCTTGTACTTGTCTTTGTACATCTTGTTGCGGTGCTTTTTGCACATCCACGGTTTCCTCTGCTTGGCCACCTGCGTTGTGGTCTCCGTGCACCCCTCGTAGGTGCACTGTTTGGGAGCGTTGTCGCCCTCTGAGGTCTCCTCGTCGTTTAGCTCCTCCGGGCTGGCGGCGCTGTCTCTGGGATCTGAAGTGTCCAGGACGTCGCTCTCCTCGTCCGGATCATCCATGTCGTAAGAGGAGACGTTGTTCTCTGGTTCGTGCGGAGTTATCACATTCCTGCTGTCGACTACTCCGCTCTTATTCACGTAGTACCTTTGTCCGTCTTTAGTGAGCAGGAGAGTCGACTCTTTGTCCTTATTTGCTGATGTTGAATTGTCATCTTCGCTCATGATTGCGGTGTGTAAATACAGTGAAGCAGCAGCAAGCTAGCTAGCTAGCTAGCTACCATCCCTTTGCAGTCAGTTCACGTTAGCTAGCTTAGTTAGCTAATACGACATTTGCTCATCCACTAGTCTGTATTAAAATGGGTTTAATTTAACTGTTCTATGAAGGCGATGTGTCATAAATGTTCCATGATTGGTAAATAAAACGTACTAATGGCTACTGTGTGATTGTCCACAGGTTTAGCCTGTTACTGCCCTCGCTGCATTTGAGGATTTTCTTCTTCGCTGCATTGGTTTCAGGTGTTACGATGACCCCTAGTGGTCAAAATAAAACATGCACGCATAACTTGCTTATATGCGGGTGTGGTGTGACTTACTGTGTGGTGCTTATTAGTAGTATAATTACTGTTGTCATTTAATATTCTCCTAAATTATATTAATTAATTTAGCCTACAGATCAGTGTTTTTTAAATAATTACTAAGACTATTATTTAATTGCATTGTTATTTGTACAGTGCAGATAAAGTGTGAAGCCTATGATGACTGTATTGTAAAATAAAAAACAAATAAAAATCGAATGGCTGCTTTGTGTGAGGTTACACAACACTTTGCAATTAAATTAACCTACATATTCTAAAGTGTTAGACTTATCACACACAAGGTGACAGAGCAATATATTGCACCTCACCCTGTAACTGTGTTCTGCTATTATCCATTTTATAAAAGACTTGAGCATTGGATACACCTGTGTTTCATCACTCAAAGCTCCTCCAAAAGCGTCCTCTCTCTCTGCTCGCTCCTCAACTCTTCTAGGTGCATTTAAGGGATTGGAAGATCTTCCATGTTGGCAGCCGGGTTGTCTAATGGGTGTATATTGCACTGCTGCACCCACAGATCCTTGTCTGCTGTTCTCCTTTTACCAGAATTTCTGACAGCCTTTGTAACTTCCACAACTTCCAATTTATACCTTGGAATGTAGACAACTTCTTCCTCTTTTACACAATGCCGGCATTTAAGCATTACGACTTACCTTGAGATCATGTGATGGTGGAATAATCAGAAAAATGCTGCTGGGAAAATTCTTTTGAATGACCCCTCAAGTTTGAACAACAACATTTTGGCACAGGACTTGCCAAGTGGACGTCATATTACGCAGAAAAATTGCGGACAAAACTAAATGCTTTTGATTAATTCACGTATTGCATGTCGATGTTTTGCTCACATTTAATTTGTAATATGGTGTTAGTTTGTAATTTAAGTAAAATTTTACAAACACCTGACCTGAAAGCCTTTCTAAAACGTGGTTAACATTGTGAAATGATTTAGGCAACACAACTACTTGGTTAAGTTTAAGAAAAGATCATGTTTTGGGTTAAAATAATAAGTCTCTTTTGACTTTTGATTTTACACGGGACACAAACAGCAGTCTCCTGGGTGACAGTCCAGTGGTTGACTTTATCACTGGCCCCTTGGCCTCTGGCCTCCTTCCTTTTGCAGAAGTGGCCCCTGGGAAAAGAAATATCCCTTCAATAGGGATATTTCAATTGCTCCCAATAAAATATTTCACAATCTGACTGGAGAATTTATCCATGTATCATCATGCTGATGAGTTTTAATTACTCCTAATATAACCCTAATAATCACTACAAAACCAGTAGCTACACATCTGTTGTTTGGTTATTCAGACAGTGGTCACGGGGCAACCATGTTCTATGGGCTCATCACACTGCCATCAGCCACCATTGAGAAGAGGCTGAAAATGACTGAATGCATTTTCAAAAAAGATTTGAGAAGTACAACATTTGAGAAAGCTGAAAGTTTAGAAAGGTGGACAGCTTTTCTGGGGGCAGAGATACTTTACAGTTACCCAAGTGTCACCAAAGTGTTGGCAGACCTAAAATGTCTGCAGTTGGTATAGTGTTGCTACAGGTAAGAATAGAAATAAAGTGTCACGGTCTGGGAAAATGGCTAGCAAGATCATACGCAAAGCACAGAGACAGCTGTCTGAGATCCTTATTTGCTCTGTAACAGGCAGAAACCCGTGAAGCACAGAGTGGAGAGGTTCTCGTATTATTTTTTATTCTTCATTAAATTCATCAGGCTATCCTCTGGAAGGGAATAGAATATATATAATATTGGACATATTATTATCTCCGACTTTGGTGAAGCCAAAATAAATTTCCAAGGAGAAATGGGCCTTCCAAAGGTATCTCTACTCTTTCATACCATGTGTGGTACACTGAGCATCTGACCTGTCAAGTACAGAAAATTTTGAATCCCACGTCTCTGACCACAACTGCTGTGGGATTCATAACAACATATCAAGTACCACTCTAATCAAGTGCCACCCCAGCAGATAATATTTAACAATAGCTATATAAAAAATGCCTTAGCAGGATGACTTATTTATAGGACAAATTTACAGTTAAATAAATCTGTATATAGCAAACTCAGACATTATCATTGGTGGTCCATGCTCACAAGAGTTGTGTACTCCTAAGTAAAGAGTTGTGTACTGCATGTGTGGCCAGCAAAATCCAGGCATGTAGCAAAAGGACTGCAAGGATTCTGAACTCTACAGACTGAGATTTTGAAATCTTACATTAACTAAACAGATTAAAGCCCAACAAAAGACACTAACAATTTGTTTTTGAAACATGTTTTAATTATTACCATAATTATTGATAGACCATTGTTGAACAGGAGGTACAGGTATTGGTATTGCAACAGATTGTAATACTGTGGTGCAGCTGTGAGAGCACTTTGGTAAACCACATGTGCCCATGTGCTGGAGAGAGTGGATTTTGACAGCACAAAAAAAATCATACTGATCTGGTCAATATGGCGGCACATTACTGTATCTGTGTGATGAGAATAAATACAGAAACTTAAAGACAAGTGGGACAACTGCAGGGAGATCATCTGTAAAAAATAATTAAGAGAAATCTAGCTTCTCCTCTCTTTTATCTTACATCAGTTACTGGAAATCTCTTTACCAGTTGCTTTTGCAAAGGAAGTGACATCATTCCCAGCATCTGACAAGAAGTGAAGATCTCTTCTTCTACTCTAGATTTGTCTTTGTAGATTCATCCAGGTGGTACAACACAAGTCGAAATGTGCTTCTTCAACTCAGCTGTATTACTGAATATCAACCTGATGATCTCCTTTAAATTATTTTTTTATTTGCTCACTGACAGAAACACATATATGATTTATTTTCTTTTTACAGTCCTCATAGACTTACTACTAGTAAAGAAATATACTGTATTGTGAACTATCAAAATAAATGAAATTATGTTATTTACATAACATATAAACAATACTTCATCACGAAACTGCTGTTTTTTTTTATAAGAATAGGCTACTGTATGTCTGTCATGCTTTCATCTGAATAAATGAAGCCATGAATGAGGTTGTACAGAGCTGAAATAAATCCTCTTACATCTTTTTACCTGTACTGCTTTCCAAGAGTTCTGCTGGTTCTCCGGCATCCATACTGTCTTTCTCTCAGACCTGTTTGACTGCACGTAAACTGCAGTACTTTGTGCAAATAGGCATCTCTCATAAACTGTTAATTGTATACATTTACCACCTGAAACATTTCTCCAAACCCATAGTGGTACACCTGGGCTGCCACAATCCTACCTTTCTTTACTGCTGGAATATGTGGATAAATTATGCCTTTAGTGTTGGAAAGAAAATTGTAAACAAGGCTTTCCATGTGTACATGAGCATCAACACAACATAACAAGATTAATTTGAAATCAATACAGAATGATTGCGGAATTGAGGAAAACATGTGATGTTGAGTTTGCTACACAAGCACCCGAATGCTGTTGAATTTTGAGTATCAAGATGCCATTAATGAAGCAGTTAACAAAATGACAATGAGGAATCAAATGCACCGTTATTGTCTTAATGTAAAATGTAAACTGTAATACTGCAAACCAACATTACAGGAAGGCAACGCCAGTACTGTGTGGAGCACAGCATTATAGCACAAGTGCTGTCATTGATCTGTCATTTATCTTTTTCAGTGCACCCTGTTTTTAATCCATTTGTAAGAAAAACACCTTTATCTACATACTGTAGCATTAACGTTACACTGTTCATCCAATCTATGGTGGCCTACTTCAAATCTTTGAGCTCTACTTCTACAAACTCTTTCCATTCTTTTCATCCCATCAAGCTCTGAGGACAAGTCAACAAAAGGATACCCTTCATGAAAAGGGAAATACCTATCAAAAAATGCAGAGAATCAAGAATGAATAAATAAGGTTCAATAAAACATGAACATTGGTCCATATTCTCATATTGCCCTGTAGAGCTGCTCCACCATAAGGAAGTTTCCACGTTGAGCTCGGATCATCACTGAAGGGTAAATGATACTGTCACCCTTTCTCGCTCCTTGAGCTCTGCAACATGTGCTCAGATGAGAGAACATTAAAAAGAAATAAATGCAGTCTTTCCCCTCATTACGCCTTTTCCCTGTTCCTCCAGATCTCTGGTTCCTGTTGCCTCTTTAGTCTCTCTCCCAACCTCTCTACCCTCGTTTTTTTCTGCTCGCACACCCCATGATCGATCTCTCCTCCGGGTTTGGAAAGATAGATTCAGGAAAGCTAAAAGTCCCCTGTCATTTTTTTGTTTTCCCCTTCACAATTTGTTCACCCGCAGCCTTAGATGAGAGGCTGTGGGGAAGCTGATGTCTCCTCTTCCTCCTCCTCCTCCTCCATATACATAGAGGGAGGAGCTGGATGAGGATTTTCCCTCCTCCTCCTCCCCTCCGCCTCCTCTCTAGAAGGGCGAGTTGGGGGAGCAGGTGGTACTGGCTGAGCTGATGGAGATGTCATCAGAGTCAGATGGGAGGCTGGGGTTCAGGGAAGGGTCAGAGCAAATGTCAAGGATCAGAGAGGAAGGGACCACGGGCAGGCCAGGGAGGCAACCGGGAGGCCCCACCCATAGTGTTTTTGTTGTTGATGTTGTTATTGTTGTCACTGTCGGCATCATCTGCAAAGGCAGTGGCTTCACATCCGGGTGGCGTCCTCGTCTGAGAACCTTCCCCTCCTTATCAAGAGCGGTGGCCTTAAAGAAAGAGAAACAGGAGAACATAATGATTAAATAGTCTCAGTGGAAAATCCAGAATGGAGGACCAGGAGAGCCATACACATGTTTATCAAGTTATTAATTGATATTTAATTGGACAGTCAGAAGAGGGATTAATTAAAAGCAAATAATAAATGAATGAAGGGATTTATCAACTATTAAATATCACAGTTTTAAATTTTTTTTTTAATTTGCATTTTTTTCTAATTCTCTTCTTTTGTTTTTTGCATTAATTTTTCTATTTTCTTACTTACTATTTTCTATATCTTACTTTGCTGTCATTTTCTTTCAACTTTTTTGTTTGTTTGTTGTTTGTTTGTTTTAAAAAGACTATGTAACTTTTAAGAGGAGGAAATCAAGTTGGAAAAATAAGTTAAATCCATGAAAAATAAAACACACCCTTGCTGAGTTAAACACACTCAGTGCTTTTGCTCCAACAACATGTCTTGGTCTAGTAAGGATATTAACTTATAGGGGCTAATGTTTGTAAACATAAGGTAGATATTGCTGTGTATCTGAGATTACTAAGATTCAGTTCACTTTAATTCCTGCCTCCGCTCCCAATCTACTTGAAGCGTAACTCAAGACAATCTTGAGATTTAAGGTAGATCCATTGCGTTGCTATGTTGTAATTGCCACTATATGACACAGTGGCAGCTGTAGTTTCACTTTGACTCAAGATTTGGGTCTCTCTGGGTTCTCCCTGCTTTGTACATATTAGGGGTGGCTAATTATCCCTCAAAACCAGCTAAGAAATGTAGGCTACAAATGAACAAAAAGTGTGTTCTCTCTAGCCAGTTAGTGTGTTAGTGTTACTGTGGTCATTTGGCTTATAAGCCAAGTAAACATGTTTACTTTAGTATTATTTCATCCATCTTTAATTATATGAAATGCTTCATTTTGATGTTTATTATTTCTTTTTAATGCTAGATTAATGCTTTGAATGGCTGACTCTATTGAAGCATCATTTGTTTCCATTTGTTATAAATTCATTCAAGTCGGTTATTAATTCCTCTTGCCAGTGTCCAATAATTGTAAATACCAACCAGTGAATTTATAACTATAAACCTTTAAAACCATGAACCTCTAGGTCCTCCATAAATCAATGGTGGATAATGTCACACAGCAGGAGTTGGGCAATGGGAGTTGAATAGCAAGCCCTTGTGTTAGTAGGAGGCAGCCATATAGGGAGCATGACACCAATACAATAAAATAAAAAATCACTGAAATTGAATATGACAACCAGGGAGACAGGGTTATTTCTTTGGAAGGCAGCATTCACAAAGAAACTGAGTAAAAAAAGTGAATGTTACTCAGTGAAAACATCAGCAACACAGCAGCTTCTTTACTTTGTTTTCTAGTACATGTTCATCAGGGACATTAAGGAAAACATTCACAAGGGTCATTTTAAGGGTAACTTGCGCTTCCTTAGTCACACACTAAGTAATCCAGGAGACACTGATATACAGCGGCACAACACAGATGACAAGGTTTTAGCAACAAACAGACAACACTGATGCATGTACGGTAAAAACTATGTGATTATAGTGAGCGAGGGATTAAAGGAAAGAAGCAAAAAGCTGAGCACAAAGACCAAAAGAGCAGGGACAACATGAAGCTGTCAAAGCAGCACAGCATCAGCCAGTCAGCGGGGCTGCACACAGGGAGGAGGGAGACATCAATTCTAGAGACACTATTTTGGTTTGTTTTGATTTCTCGCTTGTTTGTGACCATCTACCCAGTTGTGTCTCTATGGAAACCTGGCGTACCTTATCCAGTACATGGCCGGGTGCTGGTAGAAATCCAACGACCCAGATCTCTGCATAGAAAAGCTGTCATCCAGCTGAACACAAAGAGAAACCAGCACAATCAATCTAAATACCAGTTCATTTGAAAGCACATTTCAAACTTCAGAAAGTCGTAGTGGTCCGGAAGTTGAAGAAAACGTTGGACCTCTGCATAAACCAATGCAATTTAGTGTGATAGCTAGCTACAACTTTAAAAAGGCCGTCAGACTAGTTGGTATATGGGCAATGCAGTTTCTAGTGGCGGTGACTTACAGAAATGACTGACACTCCTGCAGTGGTGTCGTTGATCTTCGGACTGGTGTTGAAGTGCTTCTTTATCTTCCCTGCTACTGACAACTGATGATCATTCTCACATAGACCCTCATCCTGTATCAAGCAAGAGAGGGGAGGGAAAAAAAAGTTCATGTTTATGGGAAAATATTGCAACTGAAGAGATGCGAGGGGACCAATGAGCTCAATTAACGCTGAACTTACAGTGACCCAGGGGTGCTCTAGCACCTGGAGAGCAGTGTATCTCTGATCCACCTCCACCTCCAGCATGGATCGAATCAGCTCCTTTAGCAGCAAAAAACAAACAAACTGGTGAGTTTTTGCTTCCTCTGTATAAAGTGACTTTCCTCCAACACGTGGATCAGTTAACAATTCACACAAAGAGACAATATCTATACACACAGATATTCACCTTGGCTGTCTCCGACACGTTGTCCCAGTACGGTAGAGGAAATTCTAGCTGTCCCATTAGTATCTGATCAAAAAGCACTTCTTGATCCTCACTGCTCCTGCGAATAAAACAGTTCCACATGAATGTGTCTATATAAATAATAAAATACCTCTTTGATTAACATTGTTCACAGGAGTAAAGATACAGAAGTGGAATTTCACTGGGTGGAGTAGCTCTTGCTGTTAGCTTACCCTCGGAAGGGTGGGAAACCACACAGCAGGATGTAGGTGATGACTCCAGCTGCCCAGATGTCCACCTTAAGGCCATACCTGCACAAAGACAGAGACATGTGATGAAGAAAAAGAAAAGTTATAATAACCATGCAGGGCAGAATCGTTCCTCTTTTTCTTAGCAAGAATATGAAATATTTTCTCAGCCTAACTGCATCAGGACATGACTCATACTATCCACTCTGCTACTGATGCCCTTACCCTGTTTCTGCGATGATTTCAGGTGCTACATATGTTGGGGTTCCGCAGACAGTATAGAGGGGTCCATCCACCACAGTCGCCAAACCAAAGTCTCCCAGCTTCAGGCTTTTGCTGCCATCTGCATGCTCATACACCTAAGCACACAGACAATGCACATACAAGGCAATGCTGAGGGGGGCAAATGCGTCTGTTTTGATAGAACCACTGGAGGGCGTCAAAGTCTGAAAATGTTCAAATCCCACACAAAGAGGTTTTAATCAATTAAGCTACACATTTCCAGTTATTTGCAAACACCAAATACCAGAAAAAGTTAGTAACTAGCTGGTGAACAGGGGGATCATTTAGAAGCTAAAGGGCCAGATATTTCCCTCAGGGGTTGGTAGAGACCAAAAACAGAGCTAAAAAATAGTGAATATTGGACTTAACATTCAAGAGGAAACCTTTGTGAAGTTAATTGACAAAGAGCCAGCAACCAGAAGGGTAGAATTTCTCTTGTGACAGCCTGCTCAACCTCAGCACTTCTTAGTTAATTGCAACAGTTGGAGAGCAAAGAAGGGCAGACAGAGCAGGAGAAACACAGGAGAGAAAGCTATGACCCTATCTTAGAGTGGAGCATTTCTATAGTCTGAGGCTGGCCCGACCATCACTTGACAAGGGGGACTCGGGAAGGTAGAAAGAGCCAAAGGAGGGAACGAAGAACAGTTGAGCTTAGAGGAGCAGGAGACAATGAGGAGGCCGACAGAAGAGAGGAGGAGGGAGGGAGGGAAGGCAAAAACGAGGGAGGCTGGAGAAGGAGTGTGCGGGAGGTGTGAGGGCAGCAGAGATGAGTCATCTCGCTCCTCTGTGAGAGTCCAGAGTGAGTGATATTACTTCACTGTTCATTCAGAAAGGAGGGAGGACAAGGGAGAGACAGAGGGAGACTACACTGCGGCAAGTTAGATGAGCATGAATACAGTACAGACACATGGAGACCAACTCTGTGTGAACTCACCAGCAGGTTCTCTGGTTTGATGTCTCTGTGCACAATGTTGAGGCTGTGGAGGTATTTGATGGCGTTGGCCAGATTGTAGAGCATGCCACTGGCGTCTCTCTCTGTGTATCTGTTGGCAGAAGTGATGGCATCGAACAGATCTCCCCCCTGTGGACACATCATGATGGACGGGCGGGTTGTCAGTATTAGAAACAATGTCACTGGAGTTTGTTTGGCGTTTTCACAAACAGAAACAGACAGATTGGACAGTTGCTCATATTTTCTGCTGAGAAGTGTTTTCTGCTAGAAAGCTTATTTGGAGCGAGGGTTCTTGTTTGCACCGCAAACTGTGTCCTCATTCCTCACCTTCCTCCCCTTGTCTTTAATATCTCCCTTTAATTGTAATTTTTCCTTTAATTCACTTTCTCCTCTCTTCTATCAGCCCTTTTCTCTGTTTGTCTCAGTTTCTCACATTTTTCATTCTGTATGAATATATAAACCTTTATTTATTTCCCTCTCTCTCTGAGTGGACTAAGTAGAACAGAGGCTTAAAATAGGGCTCAATCTCTCTCTCTCTCTGCACAGACTCAGACACACTGTCAGCGTCCGACTTGCACAGAGACAGTTATTTAAACATGAGGGCTGCCGAGTGCCACGGCTCAGCCTCTAAGTCAATGCATTTGAATCTCTCTGCCAACACAAGGTTGCCAATAGTATGTGGACACCCAGACATTACACTTAGATGCGATTGATCGCATTCAAAAAGAGTGACGTTAATTATATCGCTACAACATCCTGGATCTTGGAACCTGGCTGCAGGGAGTTTCTTCCAGTCAGTGAGGTTTACTCCTGTTGTTGGGTGGTAAAGCCAACATCAGTGGTAGGTATCCCTAAAGAATGGGATGGGATTGAGACCTCTGTACAAGCCAGTTAAATTTTTGACACCATCTTTGAAAACCCAATTTCTTTATGGGTGTTTGTCACATGGAAAGAGGAAAGGGTCTTCCCAAAACTATTGCCAGTTTTCCCTTAATTGAAACGTAGAGAGTTATCCCAAAACAGCACCAAGCAAAAGGATAAAAAACTACATGTATACATTTTTTTTGCCTATATTTTGTACTCTCTCTCTCGATCTCTTGCTGCTCTCACCCATTGCCTCCCCTTTCAATGCATCCATCTGTCACTCTCCGTCATTCTCGAAGTCACTCTTTCCACCTCATTCATCCACAGCCTCCTCTCGATCCTCCTACTTTGGACATGCTCACACGTACACACATTCCTTCCCCACATTGCCTCTCATCTATATTCTGTAGTACTCTACACCACAACACGAACAGATGGATCACATTCCTGGCTCCTGAATTATGCACAAACATTTCTTGACTCAGAGTGCTAGAGAGAATAAAGAATGTGAACACACGAGCGCTCGAGGCCTGAGACCGATTCTTTCAATCCCACACTGTGTGACTGGTTGGAATTCATCATTAGCTTCGGCTGAATGTTGCTGCTCTGTTGCTGCCTCCTTGCTTCTCTCTGTTGCTCTCAATTTGGAGATAACGATCACCAATATATATATTTTATTATAGGGAACACTTCCATCCATCATCTTAGACACAACAAGAGCAGATGACGCACTCTTGCAGAATACAAACAGGGCTACACACCTTGACCAGCTCCATGACCAGATAGAGTTCGTTGTAAGTGTCAACCTCCTCTATGAGCAGGACAATATTTGGATGTTTGACCCTGCGGAGGATGGCCACCTCGTTCTGGATCATGTGCTCCTGGAATAAGAATTAAAATGGATTTATGGTCAAGTGAAACAAATTTAGTAAAGGAATAAAGAGCAATGAACAAAGCACACACGTGTATGGTGAGTTCAGAAGTGTGCTCTGTTGCACTTTTGACCATACCGAACAGTGATGTCACGGTGTGCTGACACACCCTGGCGTACATTTCTATATCACTGCAGCAAAGTCAGAAGATAAACCACTGGAAATCAGTGAAAACAAGATTTTGCAGATGATGTTACATTGCTCTTTACGTGACTCCAGATTAAGAGACATGTCAGACTAAAAATGTAGCGGACGGGTTGTTTTTGAACTGCAAACTGTACATATTTCCATCTGCAATCAAGACAGTAGTGGGAGATGAGTTCCAGGGGTACAGGGGACTTTCAGATAGAGGTGGATATAATTCATAACTCATGTAGGTTTGTTGAGTACAGTGAAGTTTACTTACATCCAAATTTAGCCATTTTTAGGTTTTCGGATTAAATGAAGGACTAAATGCTTTTTTTATAAGTGGACGGAAGTCTCTTACGAATTAGACTAATAAACTGATTTTTTTTTTGGTACATATACTTGAGCAGTTTTCAATACAAGTAATCTTTTTTTCTACACGAGTAACATTTAAGCGAAGCAACAGTATTTCTGCTTGAGTGGGAAAGCCTTCTACAGTGCTCTCTTGCCTTTAAGGTCACAGTTTGTTGCATACCTTGCCTCTGCATTTGCCCTTGTTGATGATCTTCAGAGCGTACTCCCGTCCTGTGGAGTGTTCCACACATTCCCGGACAACTGCGAAGTTCCCATCGCCTAACATGCGTCCCACCTTGTAGCGGTCTGATATGTAGGACGGCACAGCTGGAACCTCATCGACTAGAACCTCAGCTGCAGGAGGAAGCACGAGGTTTAGAGCAGCTGAGGGAAGTCGAGAATTTAAACCACTTTACACTTCATTATGCATGTGTCTTCACTTGAGTTTGCTGTTTCCTACACTTTTTCAGGCCAATAAGGATTCACTGTACACACACAGGTAAGTGCAGAAGACTAGGCTATAGAGTTAAACACGCAAATGCTAGGTCTTTTATAGATTATTAAACGTAGATTTGAACATCAGTTATCAGTTATAAATCATTTTTACGGTGATAGTCAAGTAAGCAAATGAAAAAGTAAATATGAAACTAGCGGGCACATCAAAATGAAAATATATGCAATCAATGTTCAGTTAAATACTTATTAATTTATGTAAGATTTGAGACAGTTCTCTGGGACCTCTTTGAGTAAACAAAGGGTTCTGTGACTCAAGTTGAATAATAAAAGAAATGAATAATGAGTGGCTGTTTTCCTTCATGAATTCACCAAATCATTGTTTGCCAACCTTTACAAAATTTACCAGCACATCATTGTTTGTCGTGTTACAGAGTTGTATGGAGGCCGAGAGGTGGAGAAAGAACAGGATGTACAAATAAGAAGCGAGAGCAGAGACAGGAGAGATGGGAAAGAGAGAGAGATGCATCAAAGGTCATGAACATGATTCAGACATGCATGATATTTGCACGTACATCGCCTTTGCCCACTGATGGACAGATGGCACATACTTGTAACAATAAGTTTCCTCACCTTCAGTAACAAGTCCATCCCCATCTTCCACCGAGCTGGAAACTTTAGTGGAAGACAAAGAGGTGGAAGATCCCTGGGACCCCTGCAAAGAGGGAGGGGGTACACAGAGAGCAGGGTGGCAAGAGAAAAAGGGGGGAGACAATTATTTAAATCTTTATTATTACCTCTTTTTTTTGTAATCCACTCCACACTCAACAAAACATGATAAAAATGTCCCTTCTCCTGCAATCTCAGCCGACACAAATGCCTAAGTCCAAAAATAGACAAAAAGGACATTGTGCAACTCATCTCATCCTCAGAACATCCTTAAGTCTGTCTCTGTGTTTGCATGTCTGTCTGTTGTAATGTGTCTGCCTGTGTTATGTGTATACTGTGCTCACAAAAAGAGCCAGAGCAGATTTTCTTAAGCTACCGAGCTGAATATAAACCGGTTTCTTATTTGGCAAAGCACCTGCGTGTGTCCACGTTGGGCAGACGACTGCATCCCAATGAGCTCCTCTCCATTCACAGAACTTTAAGTAATTCCAATATAACTGTGCCTTCCTCCTTAATACAACATAAAAACACAGGTTTTGGTGACACTAATAAAGGCAGATGAATACTGCCTTTCATCTGGCTGGTAAGTAGGAGATCATTAAGGGGAAAGAGAATCAGCATCTATCGAAAGACAAAAACTCATTACGCCCTCCACCTCCTAACCTTCTGTCTGGTTGTCATGGGAGCAACGAGGGTTGGGAGTGAGGATCTAGTTGGGACTGTAAATGAGAATCTACCCCTCTGGTATTTCTGGTCTTTTCTCCACTCCTGTCCATCTTTCTGTTCTCCTCCAAAATCTGTTGTAGGCTTCAAATTATTTTCCTACATTTGGACAATTTGATTATGCTTTATTTATCCTAGCAGGCACTCGTCACATGGCCTCCTCTCTTCTTAGTCTCTTCATTTGTAGAATGAACATTTTTTCACGTGTTCAAAATCTATCTTTAATCACATTCCTACCCTTCTCCCCCCCTTCCCAAATCCTCTCTGTTGCCTCACAGTCAGTCCTGAGGACACAGCTGTGGAAAATCTTTGTGGGTTTCCACTGCTCGAATCAATCCCGCAGGTGCAGCTGTGGCGTGCAGCCAAACCAGTGATGGAAGTGGACGGCATCACAATTTCTCTAATATATAAGCGGAGCCCCATGCCCGATGTGAATTATTAACGAGTGCAGTTTGAGCTGTAATCAGTCTGTGCTATGTGTGTGATGCATGAGCCAATCTTCACGTGAAATATTGAAGCCAGAGTGCGGTGCATCAGCAGTTTGTTGCTGACCACCTCTGACTAATTTTGTCTGGCGGTTCATACATTTTTCTGTCATCTCTCATTTCACTGGATGTGTAGTATTTTTTGATGCTCTCCTGTGATGAATTCATATCACATAGTGTAATTCACACATCGATCGGTCCTGACTCACTACAGGAGATGAGATCTAAAAAGTGTTGCTGAATTAACTGATGCTGGCCGTTGCTACTTCGTGGAATTTGAAGCCAGCAACAGCAAGCATTTGTAACAGGGCCACAAGTAAAAGGAGGCCAAATTTGGCACAAAGAATTTGTACAATATGTTATCATGGCATGGTTAAAGATCACAAAACAAAATGTGGGTCAAATTAAATCTGTTATCACACTTCTGATTTTACAAAGTGGGTTTTCAACCCAATCTATTTCATGTAAAAATGCTTGCTGGGAACTGATCTTCATCATGTGAAGGAACTTTTTTTTCCCCATTCGCTTTCAATTCTTTCTTCCTGGCCCTAATGTGAAACTCTCATTTCTATGGTGTCCAGTTGGACTGTGATACAGCCTGGAGAGCTTGCTGTCCTGGCAGAGAGGTGAAAAAGGCAACCCATCGTACTGACTTTGATTTGAAAACTATTTACAGAGCTGAGCTGCCCTATATCTCTCTGCCCAAGTAGCTGTCAGCTCTTTTACTCATCTCCACTGCTGTGACCTGAAAGCCACCCAGGTGAATGTAGCAATGAGTCAGGCTGAATTTGGTTTATGGAATGTTGTTTTTGGTCGGGCACTCGTCCCGGAACAAGAAAACCCACTTAATGCCCATAAAGCTGATGACCCTCCTGTTCTTTATCTACAAAACATCTCTCTTCCGCTCTTTTATTTTCTCATCCCGACTCATGTGTTTACCTCTCCTGTGCCCTTATCTCACATCCAGCCCTGTCCTCTACTCGCTTTCTCATTTTGCACCCTATCTCTCCCTTCTTGCCGGCGAGGGAAACAAAATGCTGTTGCTATGGAAACTGCTCACAGAGAGGAGAGAGGCAGCTTATGAGACTTCCAGTGTGGAGACAGGAGCCTATATATGGCCATTTCCTGTCTGCGGGCCGGGAGGTGCGGTTCAACCTTCTATGAACATTGTGTCTCTCTTTCCTGTGTGAAAAACTACGAGACAGATGGAGTGACCGACAGAGTGAGAAAGACACAGAGAGAGAGAGAGACAGAGGCAGAGAGAGAGAAAGGCAAACAAAGAGACAGGAAGAAAGATGTATGGAGACTGGTCTGGTTGATATCGGTCATTTGATTTGGTAGGAACTGTCTTGTTATTGTTAGACCATCCAGCTTTCTCCCTGTTGCACAATATGACATACTCTATTCCTAGCTCTACATCTCTACACTTTTGCTCTGGCTATGACTCACACCGCTAAAGAACATACTGACAAACCTTTTACATCATGGCTGCAGCCACAGCTCTTCAAACCCGCAAGGGCAACACTCAGCGACTGAATACTGATCAGTGCATAAATGTGAATTAAACAGGTTGGCCATGATTGACCTCAAACGTGGATCATCACTTCAGAAGCACATGTGTAGCAGTGGAAATAAATATTTATTCTGTGGTTTAAAAGGAAGTCTGTCAGCTGCAGAATTCAGCACTAAAAATGCTCTACACATTAAAAAAAACAATTTAAGCCTAATGCTGGCCTTGTCCTCAATGCAACTGTTTGAATCTGATTACATGTCTTAAAGCCTCTCTCTCTCTCTCTCTCTCTCTCAAGCTGAGAGAGCCAAACCTCTTCTCCAAAAGCATTTCTTGTCACTTTCACTGTCATGCAATATCCTGCAAAATAAGGATTCATTGGTGTTTGCTTTTTGTGGAAAAATCTAATAAGATTTGATAGAAACAGGGTACTTTGTTTTGTCCCAAGTTCCAACTCTGCCTCTCCTAAGGACACATAGTACAGGAGACTATATTTCTTCGCCCTTATTTTGGTGTCTAGACAGAAAGGAAACATAATCTATTTGACTCTCATCTGATCAACACTGGGGCTTCTGTCTCTCTGCTCTGCCAGTTGGACACAGGGAAGGTTTCTAATAAAGATCCTTAAGGGTTGCAATCCCAAGGGAATCACAGAAATTTGATTAAATGCTTCAAGGAAAAAGTTTTAAATTGGCAAGAGACTTCTGCCTCACCCAAAAGAAAAAAGAACACCCAGAACAGAAGCAGTGGGACAGGGGAGATGAGACTCGCATCCTTGTGTTGTAATCTCTTCTCTGCTAAATACAGAGAGTTTAACAAAGGAGAACGGCTGACAAGTATATGAAGACAATCATCATCATCATGATCACTCTCCATCTACTGGAAATGATCTCTGTATCTGTTATTGTATGTGATGAAAATGTTAATCAACACAAATGAGGAGCATGACAAGAAAAAAAGAAAACACAAAATGAAATGACAATGAGTTTAATGATGACATCAACAAATGGAAATTTAATACATTAAGCAAAGAAAATACAAACAGAAACAAATGAGCCAAGAAGAGCTGGCAGCCTTACATGACAAAAATCAATATGTAGATGATGGTTATCAAATGTTATTTGCCTGTTAGTAGAGCACACATGTAATTTTTCATATTAGCAGATCTTCTATGTGTTTAAATTATGTCAAAAAAAACAACAACCCTGAAGCCCTCTACAAAATGTTACCGATTTTTAGATGCATTGATGATTTAGATATGTAAATATGAGCCGGATTGGAATCATTTGAAGGACTAAAATGTTCAAGAAACAATGTTTACGCTTCAAAATTGCATCTTCCACAGTTTCCTCATGTGCTGCAGCCCAGTCTTTTTGGCAGGTATAGGAACAAAACTGGACAAGCCATCTAATGACACAGACACAACGTAAAATAAGAAATATAATACAGCCACATAACAAATACAATCTTTAATAGCGACACTCACATGAATGAGATGAGACAATAATTAGTATGTTCAAGTTCTCCTTCAGTCTTCTCTCTCTCTCTTTCTCTAATTATGAATCACCCAACACAAAATATGGACCAAGAGGATCGAGAGATAGAGCATGCAATTCAATGGATTATGGACACGAATGACTCAGTGGTGATGAGAGGAGGATGTAGGTGACATGCTATGGCGGCTGATTATTAGCGCTTTCTTTCTCTCATACACTCACACAAACAGCTACCTGACTGTCTCACAGCTGTTAGATTGGCATCATAGACCTTCTGTTTGTCTTGCCTTCAATCTGTAGGCCACCACTCTCTCCGTATTGTTTTTTTTTTTTTTTAAAATATGATTTATTTCCCCGTCTGTGTTTTTACATCTAATGGAGCAAACAGACAGTGAGGAGATGTAACCTCGCCAGCTCAAACAATTCAATTGTATGTGCTTTAGAGTTGATATTGACAGAAAACAAATGTAGGCTGTGTGTCTGTGTGTGGTTTCATATAAAATATTAAAGCAATATAAGTATGGAAAGCTAGGCTGCTCTTAGCCCTGAAAGGACTATTTAGAAGTGCAAAGAAGGAGAGGGGGATGCATGACTTCATGGATATAGGCCATTCTTTCATGCTTCTGTTCATAAATTGTTAAAACTCATACTAGTGTGCACCAAATGTATAAAACACACGTTTTTCATTCATACATGCACATATAAGTGACTGTGTTGGAAAATGCTATGACGGTGTGTGCATGTCTGAGTGCTTGCAGCTATGTATGTGTGAAAGGGAAAGGGAAAAAAAGCCACAGTACAACGCTATGTCTGTGTTTTCCCCTCGGGGAAATAGGCTGTGATGGTCTCAGCAATGCGAGCAACCTACATCAGGCAGCAAAGTGCCTCTAAGTGTTTAAATGCAGGGTCCAGTGAGGTGAACTATTTAAATGCAGGACTCGTTGTAGGTCAGTGATGCTCTGTGGCTGCTTAGACAAGATTTATGGGCACTTGCAGTACTTTACTGGCAGATTTCAGTTATTTTTTAACCCTGGCGCTCTTTCGAGAACTGTTCAAATTAAAGTTTTATTTCGCGGAAAAGGGGAGTCATGGTATGGTTAAACTGCATAGTGCATTTTAGGCGTAAGTGTGAGAAAGCTACTCGCTTGCCATTGTAAGCATAACAATAAAAAGATTTGGATGTGTGTACTCTACTCTATATTTATGATTATTCATGCACGTTTACACAGATGTGACACTGAAGGAGAGAAAATGTGCAAATATAGTGTCAGAAACTCAGCGCCTACTTCTCAAAGAAGCTTAGCATTCATCTACAAGGGAAATGATGGGATATAATTTACTCCCTGTGAAGTTAATACCCTTTCATATGGGGAAGTGAGACGGCGGAGCTGGCTTGGCAGGGGTAACGGGTGAGAGATGGAGTGAAATGAGAAACTGTCAGGGAGGGATGGGACAGGGGGAGAATCGCTAACAGGGGTGGGATGGGAAAAGTAAGAAGTGGAGGAGAGAAATACACCATCATATAGCTGAAGAGTGTGAAGCTGCAGAGTGGCGAGAAGAGATAATGGCCTGTGAGGCTTCCTCCCTTCCTTCCAGCCAAGCCATTGCAGGCTTAGTATAGAGTGTCAGCAAGTACAAAGACTGGAGAAATACACACAACTTGTAAAACTCTGTAAAACTAGAATTTAATGGCTGTGTCACTGAGGTCAGAATTGCACTACAAAGCTAATTTGTGATGGCTAATTTCTGACGAGAAAAGTGGATAGAAGCTCAAATGGTGCTATAATGTGGAGAGCCACTATCCCCCTCCAACCCCGGACTTTTTCGGGATCTCTCTCTTCAACTATTGAAATTATCTGGGAGGAAAGAAGGGAGCAGTACAAAGTGAGCACTGTAATTGTCTACATTAACCGCCCCGCATGTGTTCATTCAGAGAGAAGTAGGCATGAAGAAAAGAGTGTGTATTAAATGTGTGCACTTGCCAACCTCTTTCCCTTTCAACGCTGAAATCTATGGTGACCCACTTCCATTATTCTGATGATTGTGGAAGCTCCAGTACAACTTGCTCTGTTCTCAGTGGCTACAACCCAAATCTGGTCTGTTCCTGTTGCCCTTACTGACCTTCATATCAATATAACCTCATCACTGATTCGGAAGCCTACGGGCCAGACTCTCCACCAACCATTTATTCTTCCTGGCATGTCAAATGTAGCACAAAACTGAAGCTACTGAGCCCAATAAATGAATTCTTTATGCTATGCTAATTTTAGTGTGGACAGCTGTACACGCACCTATAACACAGACATAATTCACAAACCATTTTCTTATTAAAAAGGTATTGACTCCAATCACTTTCTTGCCAGAGCTTTACGCCTGGACCAATAAATAGCTAAATAATTAGAAAATAAATCATAGCTACACTCCTACTCTCAGGTACACACTTCCAGCAGGTCTAAGCCACTATAAACACAACACATGTGCAAGTGGGAGGCCAGACAAATACATCGCAGGTTCACATTTACTGCTGTGTCTGTCTGTGAATGTAAGGTTGAGGGTTGAGGTGAGCGAGTGACTGTTTGTTTACGAGGGAGAAGGAACTAAATCGGCAGCAGGCTTAGAGTTCCTTCAAATTAAAGAGAGGCTGTGAGGAAACAGGGTCTGATTAGGATTGAGGCTGATATTAAAAGCTCACCATCATCACTGTCGAGGGCTGGATTAACAAATCCTTTGATCTTGAACGCACGCATACATAAGCACATATATGCACACAAACACACGGCACCTAGCACATGAACTCGGCCATCTCTAATTTGGAATTCAAGGCTTTTTTCCATTTGAATTGCATGCTCCCTCTCTGCACAGTAGTATTTTCTCTAGCAACTATCAGCTTTACAGTGTGAACAGTGTGTTTGCCTCTCAGATCTTTCTCCCCTGATACAGAAAACAGATTATGATTCTCAGTTTAGATGTTTAAACACTTTTTAAACCCAGGCCAATGACAGATTTAATAAAAGAAAGGAAACAATGGCTGAAATAATCTGATTTACTAGTAAAAAAAACCTCTACATTCCTTTCACAAAAGAACATGTACAAAATGACATGACTTAATAAAAAAAATAATCCTAGATCAGCAGTCAGTACTGATTGGATCTTTTTTTTTTCCTTTTTCTTTAAAATAAAATGCAACACACTGCTTGGTGGCTAACAGAGGATCTAAACCAATTTTTGCAGACCAAAAACAGACATGAAGATTGGAGCAGGCCGCTCACAAAGCCAATCATCAGTCCCATCTTTAGATCAGATATTGCACAAATTACCGACTGACAGATCTCTAAAAGTCAGTGATACCATCATTCATTGCTTCGCTACCAAAGTTCTCCATGTGGAACAAAGAGCTATGGGTCAGCATTATGTGGGAACATGACAGACAATCCGCATGGAAGGAGGAACTGCCCTTGAAATCTATTAACACTGGATAAAAGTTAACATTAGTGAATCCTAACATGAGCCTGCCATTCTTGGAAATCCCAGATCGGCACTGCATGAGGTCAAAGGTCAATGCCCCACCCCCATCTGAGACACTAAAGATGTTGAGATGTTGTGGTTTCTTCATATTCTAGCGACTTAAGATGTAGTCGGCCTATGCTCAGTCACAGCTTTGTCCTTTTCCTGAGAACATAGAAGGAATGTGTTATAGATTTAGTGTCACTAAATGTTGTGTCTGACTGTGTATGTGCGTGTGTATGTATCTGTGTATTCTCCTCTTACCCGGCGTCTGCTGAGGCTGCCCGGGCTGGTCAGGGAGGGGCTGGGAGATTTTCCCGAATGAGGAGTGGACAGCTGACTGGCTGGCGTCCCGTTTACTGGAGGGAAAAAACAAGAGAGAAAATGGAGCAGGGTGGATGAGATGGAGAGAAATATTGAAATTGATGATCCTTTAAATGTGAATGCATTTCTAGAACAGTTATATTTTTGAGTGTCTAGCAGCAACCCACACTTCCGCCCTCAGCATCCATCCATGAATCCACATGAATGAGGCAGAGGCGGAGGAGGACAAGAGGGGGAGTAAGAGAGAAAGGAAAAGAGCACTTAAGTCCACACTGGTCTTTTTTTAAACTTCAGCCAAAATACAAATCCTGTCACTCCAAATTTCCCTGAAACAAGCCAATCATGTACCTGAGCCTTTAAACATAAGTGCACCGAATAATCACAGCATGTTCCAGGCTTCAAGTGCATGGCTGGGAGGCAACACACAACACCAGGCTGTCCTCGTTTTCAACCGGATCCCTCTATTCAATGCACTTGTGACCTCAGCTTGGTCTACTTTTCCAGCTGCAGCACAGCACAGCACACGAAAACCCAGCGGCATCACCTCATTAAACAATAACACTGGATTAATCAACGCTGCACCCGAGTCCTGTGTGTGGTCAAGCAAAAGCTATCTTCGTAAACAGCCTAACAGCATCATTAAGGTGCATGCAAAAACATGACCCTGTTTTTCATCTTACTGAAAACATGGGTTATTGTTTCTTGGCAACAAGACACCGCTTCAGCTCAAGGATGTCCTAATTAACCTATACAGGTATATGAAACTGCAGTAATTGATGAATACTAGAACAGTAACCAAATTAATTGCTTAGTCTTCAACCACAGTGAGTCCAACTGGAAGTAGATGTCTTTTTTGGAGGAGGGGGGCTTCTGGTTTTTGCAGGGGCCTGATCAGGAGCTCTGAAAATAAACTCCGATGATTTGGACTGTTGAACTCCAACTTGTTAAATAAATTATGTGACTTTAGGGTGATGAAAGGTATTTAAAGTGCCCAATAATTAAACTCTTCCATGGTATTTAGAGAGCGATGATCTAATTTAAAAAAATCCTGTGTAAAGCAACAAAAAAGCAAGACAAGATTCAGTATTTGTGCTATTTATCAGCCTTTTTTGTTAGTATTGTTGCATGTAAACAATATTTTATTTGCAGTCTCCACAGAATTATATTTTCAGAGACTAACCCTCTTGGAGTAGCAGAGAAGTGAAACCTGTGGGAGCAAAGTAGTCCAACCTTCACTGTATAATATTTATTCCCCTGCCAAGATCAAAGAACTTTTTGAATTATTCAAGACAAAGGAGATGAAATCATGAAATCCAATGCAGACTAAAATAGCACCGGCTGCCACTGCATTATTGTTTGGAATTTTCTACACGCGTTGTAAAAGATATGAAACAAAGAAAACGCGGTTGTTTAAGCAATTCCTGGACAATTTCATTGATGAAATTCAGCATCAGCGTTACGCACACAATCAGACACTCCTCCCAGTTACACAACCACAAGCAGGAACATTTAAAGACATCTCTCACTTCATAGGCTACTATAAAACCACAACACTGCATTTCTCAAAGTCAGTGGTAGGCTATTGAAAGTCACATCAGCAGTGACCGGGGCGAAACGAACACAAACCGAATCTATCCACATATGATCTGAGCAGGAACAAGTAAAGTTAGCGTGATCGGGTGAAATGACAAACGCAGTTTGCATAAAAAGCCGATGAAACGTGGTTTCCGGTTCCTACCTTCCACTTCCAGCATGATGAAAAACACAGTGATAATCCAAAGCGGGGTAATGAGAAGAAGAACAGCACCTCTGTACGCGCTCCGTCCGAGTGTGATAGTAAACTGGTGAATGGGAGAGACTGAGCAGCGATGTACTACACGGAGAGGCGGGGAGGCTGCTTGCGCAAACTCTGACGCGCACCGGGGACAGAGAGACAGAGAGAGAGAGAGAGAGAGAGAGAGAGAGAGAGAGAGAGAGAGAGAGAGAGAGAGAGAGAGAGAGAGAGAGAGAGAGCGAAGGATCGGGAAAAAATGACATCTATAACATTCTGAAATTTTGGCGTGGTTTTTTTACTTCCATGCCAAGTAAATGTAAAACTTCACCTGGGAGAAGCAAATATGAGAATATGAGAATGAGAATGAGGAATATGTAGTATGTGGAGAGTCATTCAAGGAGATTGGGTTGGTCAGGGCAACACATTCTGGCAGCTTGTCCTACATGGGTTCTGAAGGCTCCATTGTTTGTTGTCCAAACCTCTTGAAGTGACAAATGCTGTTATTTTTTAATTGAATGTTCCCCCAAAGCAACGGCAGCACGCTCTGCATTTGGGGATTTTTCTTGCTCCTGCTGAATGGATGAAGATGTTCAGTACTCTGGAACATCAGTGGTGCATGATGTCTGTGAAGATTCTCAGTCATCTAGGTCGTAGTTTTCCAAGGTGGGTTAAATCAAGGGCAAATGGACTTGGTTGAAGATACTGGTAGAAGTCGTCTTCAGGTGTTTTCAAGTCCATTTGCCCTAGATTTTAACCCACCTTTCATCAGTGGTGCGTGTTTCAGAAAGGTGAAGCAGCAAGAGTTTGAAGCAGCTGTATGGTGGCAGAGCCAGTCAGCCATTAATTAATCACAGGATTGGTGTTTAGATTCCGTGCTCCGCCTGTGACCTTGAGCAAGAGACTGAACTCCAACTTGGTCCCAATGTGTGTATGCCAAATGCCAAAGTTGCCTTGTACAAAAGCATTAGCCAGATGAATGTCATGTCTTGCTAGATCTGTCTTGCATCGACGGGCAACACTCACCCACGCATAGAGTAACAAGATGCCAATTTGACCAGAATGCAATGCAGCCACAAACAATGGTGTGTTTCATCTTCTTTTGCACATGCAGTGTTAAAGACTGTGGTGACACAAAACTTAACAAGGAAGCTGTGCAAGCAATGAATACGGAAAAGCACCTCATGCATCTGCCTGTCTCCAGCTGTGTGATGTGCCAGATGATACACAGGCTGCATATTGTGAGATAAAAAAACAAAACATAAACATGGCCTCGCAGGGATTGTGGAATATGGCCTACTAAAATTAGGTAACTGGTGGCCCAACAGGAGTAAAAAAAAGTATTTGTATTTGGCCTTCATGTAGTTGAAGTAACAACCACGAGTCACTACAAGCATTATCAGTGCCAAAGTAGAAAACAGCAGTAGTATACAGCTAGTACTAGGCACACTGGTGCTAATTAGCTATCTAACATTTGCCAATTACCACTAATGCTAAATATAAAGTAGATCTGAGGCTGATGGCAATGTTATTAATTTTGCAGGTACTAATAAACAAAAGTTCTAGACAAATTAAAACCTTGACCTTATGGTGGCTATAGATAAAATGGTAAGGGATCATGGAAGGTATTACCACTCATCCTCTGAGGACCATGGATGTCTGTACAAAATGTCAATCCATCCGATAGTTGTTGAGATATTCAGTCTGGAGATAAGTGGTGGATCGACCAACACACCAACATTGTCATCCCTGGAGCCGTGACTCTAGCATGGTTAAAAATCCAATATGTGCAATACTAGCATGATAAAACAATGCATAAGCACTGCCAGCATAATTCCATTAATTCTGTTCTATTAATGCATCTTTTAATGGGAAAAAACAAAATACTGTTAGCAAGTGTGAAGCAATTTTCTTTCTTTAAGGGTAATATCACATAGTGTTCTCCAGGTCATGTTAGGGTCATATGCTGAGCAAAAGAAGGCCAAAGGTGATTTGTGTTTTGAACCAACAGCCAATAGAATTCACGCATGTACAGAGAGGTGAACAATAACCTTATTTGGACACATAGTGAATCTCTGTAGGTCTAGGAAAAATACATACTCCCTGCCAGGATGCGTCCTTCAGATTTGGTTTGGCATTACACAGTGTTCTCACTCTGACTGGGCTTCAATAAATCTTGCTGTTTAAGACATCCTGAGTTTCCTGAAACCTTCTCCGTCAATTAGAGTTGACTAGCTCCCAAGAATTTCCATCACAGCGAACAACACATTCAACACTGACATTGCATCAGCTGTGAACAAAAATAAAAGCTACAACTAAAATGGCAAGCTGGAGGAGTTTCTATTTGATATTGTTTTTGCAATTGCAAAAACAATGGCCTGTTTTTTCTTCTTCTCCATCTTGAGAAAGACTTAAAAGGATTAATGGCTCTAAATGACCAATGACCAGTCACATTCTTCCCTGTGCATCTCTTATCACGTGTTCCATATCACATGGGTATATCATCACACCGTTATTTCAAAGAATAACACCTTATTATACACACACCATAAAGTAAAAATGGATATTAATAACGTCAAACATATATGGCTGTTAATATAAACATATGATAACATATCAAAGTCCATGCATGTTCTGAGAAGGCTGTCAAAAGGTATTCTGGGAAATTAGGCTCACAAAATTACAACTATGCCTCATGACAAGTTTTGAGGCAATTGACAGGCAAAACAGTCAAACATCACAAAAACTATGATTGTTGAAAGTACATAAGTCAATACAAAGCTGTTTGATAAACACAAAACTGCCTGGAGGCATGTCGATATCTTGCCTTTGGTGCATATATCAATACTGCTATGAATGCTGCCTCTGTTGTTTGGTTTGGTCTCTGTTATTTGTTTGGAATGTGCTTATCCATTTTCAGAAAAGAACATTTGTACCCACCATGAGTAGGTTTTTTAAAGCAAGTGGGAAAGGCTGCAGACATCATGGGATCACAGTTCGGAGTGTCACAGCCAACAGCTGATCCTCTGGAGACGTACTGGATTTATTTGAGGGTCGGCTGCCCCGCGCACTTCACCATAAAGCTTCTCCCATCATACGGAGTTGCTCACGACAGAAAGACAAAGGTGAGACCCCGAAGTATCAGAAGTGATGCTTGCTGACACCATCTGCAGTTCTCTGTTAATTTTAGCTGACATGAGGCATCAGCGGAGAGCCGAGAGACAGATGGTGAGACAGGGAGAGAAACGATGTCTGAGTGCAAATTGTTCTCTCACATTATTTTGGGTCTGTGTGTATAGGCACTCAGCTGGGGTTGTGAGATCACCACAGAATGAAGCTCAAGTGATGACAATGTCAGCCTGACACGCAACAACCTACCCACACACACACACACACACACACACACACACACATATACATACCACATCAGACCCTCCACAATATGAGTGTGGATAGCTGCATTTCTTTTAACAAGGCAAGCTTTCGTCGTTACCTTGAAATTGCAAGGTAAAATTGTGCTTTAGAGTTATAATTTAATATTTATTTCTGATGCTCCTCGTTTATATCAACATTCAATATTTGAGAATTGTGTAATGAAGAGAAGCAAGTATTAGATTAGACTAGATTAGACTTATGATTCATTGACTACTAGACCTACAGTATGATTCACCTACCAAACATACCAACAACACAGAAGTCTTGCTGCTTTGGTGTTTTTCAATAAGAACAAGGAGCTCCATCCATGCTGGGTGGCAGCCTGAAAAGTTGTTTGTTATTACTGCGATTCTAAATTGATTCAGCAGATTTCTCAGAAGGCTCGTGTTCTTGAAGCACACTAGACAACACTAAAGATAAAACACATTGACTAAAGACTGTCTGACTGTTTTTGAGTTTGATCCACAATTTGCAATAGAAAGCTTGTCCTTTATTTGACACCTTTTCCTCTCAATTTTGGAAATATATGTATTACACTGAATGTTTTTACACATATGTCACTATGTAATACAGTAAATGGGCAGAAATAGTCACAACACAACACAAGGCAACACAATAAATGACATGAACAACAACCTTTACTCTCTTTCATATATGATTAGTTATGTAATGTGACCTTTTAGAGTTTTTAGGCTACATCATTCACCAATGTTAACTTTCATTGGAGCACTACATACGCTTAGTAAAGGTAGTTTTGAATATTGCATTAAACACATCCCAATTTTCATATCACTTTTGAAAAATAATGCAGAGGTAAGATGGTTAAAGAAATGTGCAAATGGTGGGCAGCTGTTAAATTAACAGTATACTGAACAAGTGGTTGTCTTTAAACTTGTAATTAAAGTCCCCTGTCAAAAGCTATTGATTCATTATGAAGTAACATATATGTACCATGCATATCCCCAACACATATTTAACAAGTCACAAATTGCTGCACCAGTGATGACCTAGGTGTGTCCTATTAAAGAGGTGAATTTATTTTTATATGTGTAAACAATTCAGATCAGGTTGCAGACATATGTTTTCACATTCATCTTTTTTTGTTGATCAGCATCAAAAAAGCAACAAGTCTACTTGTATGTCATAAAACAGTGAGACACGAAAACTCACCATGGGATGAAGCCTATACTTTTTATAGGCCCTTTATGAGTTGTAATTTTACATTTAATTTTACAGCATAAGAGCCTCTGTTTGTCTTCTTTGCATGTTTGTCTGCGACTGTCCCTCTGTCTGTCTCACCAGTCTGTTTGTCCATCCCTCGCACACACTTCTGCTCCTCAGTGGCGTTGAGGTCTAAGCTGCAGACACACACACAACGAGGAGCAGCCAGACACAGAGAGGGACACCAGGTGGTGTTTGACAGCCCATGCGCTGTGTCACATGCTCTCTCGCTCTCTTTCACTATCTCAGACATATTTCCCGCTATCACATCTTCTGTATGCAGCTCCTTCGGTCCAGATTATTAGATGTGATAAGGAATATTATTAAAGTTTGTGGTGGCTGAATGGAAAATGAATATGAGACTTCAGGGCTGCTTTCAGAACAGCTGAAGACCTGTAGCAAGGTTTAAAATTAATTCTTTATTGTGCTCTCTCCAAGTGGAGAGGGGAAATAATAAAACCCTTCTAGCGTTGATTTCTAAATATCAATAAACAGACTAGCTTTTCTTCTCTGGTGTCCACACTTTTAATTTCATGAGTATGATCCCAGATAAAAAGGTTTTGAGTGTAGCTGCAATTAAATAAAGTAACTGACAAATGCAGCAATAAGATAACATTTTGAATAATTAATCAACTTTCATCTAGATTCATTATTCTGCAGAGTAAATGGGCTAACAGCCCTACATTATTATCACATTTAAAACAACTCATACAGTAATGGAAATCAGACTGCCCTGTTTTAGCAGGAGATTAGATTGGAGTATCATCATTTAAGGTGAATATCTTTTTTATGCAAAAGATGAACTTGGACACAGGCAACTCATATTTCCTGACAGTAATTTCAGCTTTGATGTCAGACAGTTCAAGTGAGGTTTAACACTAAAGGACATCAACACAGGTATCAAGAATATTGCAAGTCATACACACACACAGCAGATGAGTCTGGTAACAACAGGCAACCAACCTTTTTAGATCCACTTATTGATACAAACATTGCCACATTTCAAGGTAAGTAAATATAAGTATTTCATTTGATTTAGGGCTGCAACTAACGATTATTTTTCCTACTGATGAATCTGTTGAATAAATGTTTAGTCTTGTAGGCTTAATGTTCAAACAACTGTGAAAATTTCCCAGAGAAGCTGACATCTTCAAATTGCTTTCAAGTTGTCTGTCAAACAGTCCAAAATCTAAACATATCTAACTTGGAACGATATGAAGGCAGATAAAATCAGCAAATTCTCACTTTTGAGAAGATAAAACCATCAAAGTTGGTATTTTGTCTTGATAAATGATTAATCAATTATCAAAGCGTTGACTGATCATTTCAGCAAAAGTTTGATTCATACTGTTCAGAAAACACACTAGTTCTGGCAAAAGACAGGTGTTATATTGTTTCTCACAAATTAATTCTCACTCGTTAGACTTTTTATGTGTGAATAAATTGCAAATAAATCACAAGTATAAATGTAAATGTAATCTTATCTGTCATTTCTTTCTCATATCATACAGGAGCCCAATAAAGCCATGCTTGTGAACACACAGAGTAACAACAGGATGGGCACCTCTATATATAAGCCATATGGTGCAGCACACAGTATCAGCTGTTGTTGACTATTAGAATAATTCTTGGAAAATTGTCCTCAAGGGACGGGGGGCCATGGTGTGCTTTTAAAGTGAAAAACAACAACTCCTAAGATAACACTGACTGTGTCAGCCAGGGTCAAACAGCAGCAATCAATTATTTTTCATTTCCTCCTATCGCTCCATCCTAAACACTTCTGGTACAAACTGATGATGCTTTAGGGAAAATAACTACAGTGTGGTACAAAGCAGTCAACAGCAGTCTGAGAACATTTGATGATGTTAAATATCGGAAGCAGACGCCAGAAGGGGAACATTTCTCAGAAGTGAAAAACGTTGGGACACTCTGACTCAGGGCTCCAGCGAGGCCCAAGCGTCAGTTAGCGCTGTTCTCCACTGCAGGCCATTTCGCAGGAAGTCACTGCCATATATGGCTGTCACAGGCTATTGTGTCTGTAGCTACTGTGCTATGTTTCCATGACAACCAAGACGAGTCAGTCTCTTGTTTCCCCTCTCTCTCTCTCTCTCTCTATCTCTCTCACACACACACACACATTAGTACACACCTTCATTCCAGACTCGCTTCAGCCAGCGAGATCAGATCAGCGCATGACTCACTTTCATAACCTTTTTCCCAAAGTTTTCAAGGCACCAGCATCCAGAACTTTCTCAATTCACCCCAGCTGTTTCTCTCCTCCCCTCTGCCTCACCTTTACCTCCACAGCTCAACACAAACAACATGGTAACAACTTATGGCTTTCATTCTGCAATGCTACACCACCACAAAAAAGTGTGTGTCAGTGCATGCTTGTGTGCTTCAACAGCAGGTGGAATGGCTTCTTTCAGAGGAGTTTCTGTATGTTGCATCAGCCATCGAATCATCTCCAACCCAAAAGGTCTCTGTGCACTCAAATTACAAAATAATAACAGTGAGGAGGAAAAGTCAAGTGTGCGGTTTGCATAACTAGGCTTTTGAGACACAGCCAAAGCTCAAGCTGTGCAAGCGGGAAAAGATTGGCCTGATATTTGTTAAAGCTCCATACTAATCACCAAGTCCTCACCAGCTTTGAGCCAGACCGAATGCACATAGTGCATAAATGACAGTTGCATTCTGCTGCTAGAATGAATACTCTGTTTTATCTGAAAACACGTTGGTGCTTTTTCTGCTACCTCAAAAGTGTTGATTGTTTTTGTTGTGAGACATTCATAAAAGCGTGGTTATCAGCCACAAACAATGCAGCAGGCACCAGTGCAAGCTCTCGCCATTTTATTACATTTCATTAGTATGTCAGGTGAAGAGTGGCTTGTGGGGAGCTGCAGGATTGAGTCACCAAACCTCTTCTTTCTTTCTCATCTTCACTCCCGCTCCCCCTCTTTTTACCTCTCTCATCCCTGTTTGCCTTTTTTCTCCACTCCCTTGTGATATCATTCTCATTTGAATTCATATTCTGCATGCAGACACAGCTCACACATGCACAGACAGAGCAAACACTGCCAGACACTCTGCAGATCTCTGATTCCTTTGCAGTGTTTATTCTTATACTGTTTTTATTTGCTGCAACGCTCATTGAGTAATGAGCTAGAAAATACTAAGCAATCACATGAAGACGTTTCAGGATACAAACAACTCCCAGCTGTGTCCATCAGGGATGAGCCACCGCACACAATCTTTGCGCAGGACACAGAGACACAGAGACACAGAGAACTCCATTAACAAATGGACTCCTTGAGAGGAACTTATTTTACTGTCTTACCCGATGCAGGGGACTTGCTGCGTTGTAATTGGACGGTGGTCCTGGGGGAGCCTCGGCTCAGAGAGCCAGACATCTTCCCATAGTTCACCGACTTCACCACACGACACTCTGCAAGCACAAAAACAAGACAGAAGTTTTCAGGGACTATTTGGAAACCACAAATTCCTTTACATTTATTTACTGATCCAACCAAATAGCCTCCAAAACATATACGTTTTAGAAAAAGTGTCTACATATTGGACAAATGAAAACAAGGTAGCTACTGAACTACATGTGAAGGAAGAGAAAACTGCTTTACTCTTGCACACTCAAAACGATGCACTGAAGGAGTGAACATTAAGTGTGACACCATGACATGACATTGTGTTCTCTGGCCCACACACCTAAAATATAAAGCTTTAACGTGACTGAGCATTTTTAAACAAATGTCAGTTCTGTTAGGCTGAAATTCAAATTTAATGGATTTCTATCCACCTATTCTTTTAATGTTTTGATTGATTTTGACCTTTAGTCACGCAAGAAAACACCAAACCACTAATGTATCAACATAGCTGTAATTGGTTTTACATTCAGGTCGCCTGCAAAAATGAGTTCTGACCTTCACTGGGCTCCTTTTCCAAATGCAATTATTGTGGTGTTTCAGGACTGACGGCCATGACTCATGGAGGTCTGATATTTACACACACCCCTGGTAAATGAGCCATGTGACGGTACTCACACACCCTCCCTACCTCCTTTATCCCCCAAACTTTGCTCCTCTCCTGTTCATTAACCCAGCCCCATTATAGCTCATTACCATTAAAGACCAGCGGGAACGGGAAATTATACACAGTCTGCCATGTGCACGCGTTGTCGTCTGCACCTATGTGTGTGTGTGTGTGTGTGCGTGTGACAGCGCCGCTGCATGTCTGTCTGTCTGTGTCTGTGTGTGTTATTTGCTTGCATGGCAGTCGTTGTGGCCCAGTGATTAATGTACAATGCAGAGTGTTAACATGATGACAGTGTGCCAGAGCTGAGGCAGAGGCGATAATTATAGTGATGTTGAGAGGAGGCGAAGTTGTCTGCAGCTCTGACTCCGACTGTCTCTCTTTCTGTTTCGTTTGTCGCTCTGCCTTCCCGTCTGTACATTTCTGCCTCGTGCCTCCTGCCCTCCGCCTCTTGCGCTCCGTCTCCCAGAGCATGAGGAGGTGTCATGCTGCTATCTTCTGGGACAGAGAAAATGTTTTAGTGTGTGTGTGTGTGTGTGTGTGTGTGTGTGTGTGTGTGTGTGTGTGTGTGTGTGTGTGTGTGTTTTAATCACGTTGTGTGGGGACAAAAATCTGTTCATACGCAGTTCATTTAAAGAAAGAGAGATAAACGTGGATGCCAGGCAGAAAATAGGATGACAGGGGACAAAATGTGTGTGTTACAACAGCATTTAGCTTATGCAGATGCAAAGCTTAGTCTCATGTACAAATTGATACTGTTTTAAAACTGCCTATTTCACCACACTTCCACTCACAGTTTAATTAAACCAGCTTCCTCCACAATATACTATTAAAGGCTTTCGTGTCCTTCGGAATGAAATAAGTAGAGCAGGGTTTCCATCTGGTCTCCAGCTGTATTACATAGCATGACAACTACAGACAGTTTTTTTATGAAGCTTTTAGTCTCAGTCTTCCACTGAGAAACATCTGAGCCTAGCCAGATACAAAATGGGCCAATCAGCTAAATATGGGGAGTGATTAGATGATGTCAGTCACTCACCACATCTTGAAACCTCTGAACTATCTATTTTCTAAGTAGGTGATACTAATTTGAAATGAAGCATATTTTAGCCTATTTTGAGCCTTGAAAACTGATTTCAGTGGAAGTTTTAGGGAAATTCTTAAAATTTTTATAAATACAGTGCAACTGTTAACAACTGCCCGGCATGCAATGGAGTGGACTATGGAAAACCTAAAACTCTGTTGGCTCCTCTGAATTCAGAAAAAATAATGCCACGTTTCTCTGCCACATTTGGAGGAGTCTTTGAAATCGGACAGGCCTTGTCGACCAGTTATGACCAGGTTTCTGCCGTGAATTTTAAAGACTTTAAATGCTCAAAAAACCCTTCATATCCTCCAAAATGGACATGGTACTCAACTGGGGGCTGGTGTTCACACACGTGCAGTCTGCACCTACAGTCCTCGCCGACAAGGGCAAAAAAGCCACCCACACAGCTGGAACAATACGGACGAGGAAGGCATCTGTTCAGCTTAGCTTGCAGACCATAAAGAGGTGCTTCACTTCTTGTCTATAGTTGGTTACTACAACAAACCACTAATGGAGACAATTATCAGTAACTAATGAAAATGTAGATACCCTGGAAACATGTTCTTTAAATGACTTGTTGCATGTTGAAAGTTGTTTTGTGGTGTTTATCAAGATAAGACAAGGTTAACAAAAAGAAACTCACTAATGGAAGCAGCTAGTCATTATATTTTGTAAATGAAAGGAGTGTAGTGAGGAAGAGAAGGAGGAAAAGAGACAAAAGGGGGAAAGGAGATGGAGATTGGTGACCCAGGTGGGATGGATATTATTTAATGGATGAAAGGATCAGGTGAAACAAATGAATTGAATAAACCTTTGAAGAAAAGCCAGTGCATATTCATTCATGTAGGACAGGAAGAGAGATGAGAGGGGAAGAATACAGATGAGCGCTAAATGGCAGGAACCTCCAGACAGAGATGCAGAAGTCAAGTCAGTTTTACTTGTATAGCCCAATATCACAAATCACACTTTGCCTCGAGTGGCTTTCAAACGGGGAGACTGACATCGAAACAGATGGGTGAAGTGAGGACAGAACATGTCCTCAGTAGGCCAGGGTGGGGAGACAGGCAGAGAAGAGGAAGAAGAATGATGGTGCAATAGGTTAGGCGATGGCTTAAGTACAGTGGACACGTTCTTCCAAGAGGAGAGGAGGAGGGGATGAGAAACAACAGAGTGCAATGAACTGGAAAGCCTACACAGTCCTCTGCCACCTGAACCAGGGAGAACTGTCACAGGCAGGGAAGACAGGGGCTACTGTGCAACTGAAAAGACACAACGAATGGGGAAAAACAAAAAGACAAAAACAAGGAACTTATTTTTTCACAAATGAGCTAGGAGAATTTTTAATTTTAAAATACCTAAATGAAAATGAAAAATAAAGGGAAAAACAATACACAGTGTTATATGTATTTCCTCTTTACATATTAATTGCACTATTAATTGAAAAACAAATAGTGTTTGTCTTTAATGACTCCTTTTTCACTGTGACGTGACTTTCCCATGCCACATTAAAATCTAATCACAACACAGAAAACAAAGCGAAGAGAGAGAACTGTATTTGTCTCTGTTGTGGAGCAGAGGGCAAAATGACTTAAGCCCCACCCATGGTCCTGACCCCAAGCTGTGATTGGACAGTTGACTGTCTTTCATTTTGGTATTCACAATGCATCAAGAAAGACAAAGCTCCCTTGCACATTGTGGCATGGAAAATTCATGTCACAGTGAAAACTAATTAATTCAGGTATTGTATTTCATGTTCATTTAGGCATTCAAAATCCATAGAGAGAACCATATTCTGACCAACCACTATGCAGGACAATGATTTGGCCTTGATATATAGTTCTAAAAGTTGTAGCATAACCACATTTGTTTTTTAAAGAAAACATATTCTAAGAATAATTTAATAATGAATTAAATATTTTTTCCCTACTTGTCCAGGAATGTTATTTTGTGCTCTGCTCACATTGGATGTCTATGGGATCAAGAAGCAACTTTCCTGAAAAGGGTTGTAGGAAAATAAAGTTTCTCCCGTGATGAGGTTTTAAAATTACAATTCTTGCAGGAGCATCTTCTCAAATACATTGTAGTTGGAACTTGAAAACAGGAAGAGGAAAATAATAGTGAAAATAATAGTTAACAGTGAAATTAGTGAGGATCTCAATTACAAGAAGCACTGTGGATTAGATTAACTGAATGATGAATTGCTCGACTCTAAAAAATGGCACACACCAAAAAATAACTTTAAACAATCACAGCTGGGTGGCAAGAAGGAAAGGAAAAACATAAGAGGTGCACACTGAACAGTCAAATGTTAAATGTCAGCATGGAAATGTCAGAGGAACCGCTAGTTGCCTCACCGCTCTCATCCAGCATCAAGTCATCTTGGTAGCGGAACTTCTCCGGTCCACACGCCACAAAAATGTCCTCATCGCCAAAGAAGTCTTGCAGACACGACACCTGGAAACAAGGACACACAGATGAGTCCAGTGATTATTTTTCCATATCCTTTGTTATCCAAAGCACCCTTACTCATTTTCAGCTATGCTTAACATTTACACAGATGGCAGCTGCCAGGAGCAATGACAGCTTTCTACCGTAAGCAGCCGAGTGCCTTTTTCAAGGGCAACTATTTCTTGAAGGAAAGGAAATGTTTCTCACAACAACAATTTCCCAGCTGGTCTGTAGTGTTTTATATGAAAACTCTGTCATCAGTTATCTAGTTTCCTAACTGATTCTGTGTACACCGTAGAAGACTCACATACTCGCACACTAACACACTGCTCTGCACTACACATGCTCACAAACTTTCCCTTCCTGTGCTTAGCTAAAAAAAGGCACATACAGTGAGCCCCAGGAGATGGATAAGGAACATCAGGGGTCTCTGTTTGTGCGTGCTTGTTTTTATTTTTATGCATTCTCATCTGTGTGTGCGAATATCTGTGTGCATGCCTGAGATATCTCAGAGCTACGGGGCTATGCTGTTTCTGCAGTTTATCAGTCTATCAGCGACTATAATGAGACCTTGCTGACTCAGTAATTTGCTGATGCGGTGCAGCATGTGCACCGGACATCCAGAGAAGCAAGTGGAGGGTCTGTTCCCTGAAGACCAGCATCTTATGAATGGTAATGAGTAAATATCTAACTAACTAAAGTAAGAAAGTAAGACAAGAGAGAGTGAGTGCATATACGAGCTACAGAGAGATTTTCTTTTTAAAAAGTGATGTGAGGCAAAGAGAAGTTGGAAATAGAATTTGCTGTTGAATAAGTGCAGAGATGACTATGTTTATATCTGACTCACAGAAGAAAAAGAAACATCTTCTTGATGAGTCACTGCCATTCTTTGACATACTCCGTACTGTGAAGGTAATACCAAAGGTACAGATTTAAAAACATTGTGTCACTAAATGCAACACAACAGTGACTGGGTCATTAAAGATAAAAAGGTTTTTTTTGGTCTTCAACCCAAGCTGTTAACCTGTTCATTCTGTCTGCACAAGACAGATGTTGTTTGCATTTCTAAACTGCTGAAACCTCAGCATCAGGATGTTTATTATGACAAAAAGAAACACACTGCTGTTAATTATTTTCTATCTATCATTCTATTATATCTGATTTCATCAACAGTTAATTCCACATCTGATGTAAACTCTTCATGATTTACTCAAACAACTTTAATTACTCCCCATGGGCCAACCATCACATTACAGTCCCAAGCCATCAATATTCCAAATTATATGCCACGATATGCAATGGAACAGTCAGAAAGGGATTTATGGGAAGACAATAGTTCATACAGCTGCTATAACAAATCTGCCACCAAAACCCTATTAAGAGCTATTACAATTTAGGCTGCATGCATATGTCTAGCACCGCCTGGAGTTAACACATAAACACAAAGCTACTGTTATTGCATTTTCATGGCAATTAACATCCAAGAATCCATTTAGATTCCTATTAGCTAACGATCAACACCCCAAAAGAAAGTCACAGCTAATATAACAGCATTATCAACAAAATACCCAATAAACAGCAAAGAGGCTATTCTGTGTTTGTGTGTGTGTGTGTGTGTGTGTGTGTGTGTGTGTGTGTGTGTGTGTGTGTGTAGATAGGAGTCCTGCTTTACCCCCCACAGACTCTAAATGAGCCAACAGGGAGACAAAAAAATAAGTTTAATCTCAGACAGACTCTCTGTGGTGTATGGATCGTTTTCATTTAACTTTTCAAATCAAGGCTCGGCATCTGTGTGTGTGTGTGTCTACATTTGACCACAATCTCATAAAAACACACGTTTGTGTGTGTGTGTGTGTGTGTGTGTGTGTGGAAGCAGTATTATTCTAGTTTCATAACAGAGTACATATTGCTTTGTTCCCTGACATCCCCTGATAGTGTGTTGGTGATTATTTCAGAGCGGTGAGCGGCCCGACTTCCTAAAAAGATGGCTGCGATACAGATGCTGGTGCTATTAACATTTTCACAGTGTCTTAGTGCTGATGGATAGCCTTGGCCACTTCTACCTCTCATTGTACTGTTTTGTATTTCACTGTTTTTTCACATTATTTTTAACTTTGTACCTTTATATTGCTGTTGTATTGTATCTGTTGTGTCCACTCAGCACAATAAGTTTTAAACTTTTAAAGTTTTGCAAGACTGATATTGCTGTTAGCTGTTCTTGGTTAAGTTAGTCTGTTTTCACATATTCTTAGGCAGGCTCTCTTGCAGTACACCAAGCAATCTGAAGATGTCACTATAATTATGGAAATTTCTCAGCATTTCAAAGACAAAACAACAAATTTATTAATAAAAGTAGCATCTGGAGGAATGTTTTGAAATGTGCTGACAAACTACCTATTTTTGTTTGCTACTAGCTAGTTTGATACTACTATCTCTGCCGCTTCAAGAGAAATTTGTCTTGTGCTTCCTGCGTCTTGTTACAATTCAATTCAATGCAATGGGGGTTTTATTGACATGTGAAACAGATGCTTACATTGCCAAAGCAAGTGTGTAGTAAAAACATATAGCCTATATAAACAGAAGAATTATGCTATTAAAATGTATACAGACTCATTTACAAAAATATATCAATCCAAAGAACCTCAAAATTGCTCTTAGATACAGAACATCTGTATTAGGGATGTCCAGATCCGATCACGAGATCGGAAATCGGGCCCGATCACGTTGTTTCAGACTCGATTGGAATCGGACGTTACCTCTCGATCAGGACTCGGATATAAATGTATATATATGTATATATAGATGTGCTTTGCAAACGCTGTGGCACTTTTATTTTTGTATTTGTTTACATGCCTGCCCAGTATTTTAAGTTGAGGTGCTATTTGTTTTTATCTTTAACTTTTTTATATTTACAGTTGCACTAAAGTCCAAAAGTGAAGAATCTATGTTATTTATTACTTGATTGTTCAAGCTACCTCACAGAAGTGCTCTGTTTGTTATCAGAGTGCTGAATGTTAAAATAAGGTGAATTAAATAAAAAATAAGGAACATCCTGAATCTGTTTTTTCGCTCCTCTTTATTCTTTTTTTAAGTATTATAGAAGTATCGGATTGGAACTCGGTATCGGTAGATACTCAAAATCAAATGACTCGGACTCGGGGCCAAAAAAACCTGATCGGGACATCCCTAATCTGTATACCTACTTTTTTTAACCACAACAACATTTACAGAGGCTGGATGATCTACAGAGAGTGGACAAAATATAAGGTGCATTAAACATTATAATGTAAACCACTACTCTCCCTCTACCTTAAAGCTGTTGATTCTGTTTATCACAGTGCACTGCGTTTTATCACAATTAATATATTCCTCGAACGTAAAAGGTGGGATAGGCTTCTTTTTTTTTAAAATTTTAAAAACACTATTGATTGAAATTGTGAAACTGGCCATCATAGCTAATTTTGTCCAACCAACAGTTCAAAACCGACAGATATTCAAATGTACAATTATTTAAAACTGAGTAAAGATGAAAATCCCCACATTTGAGAAGCTGGAATGGACAACTGACCCATGATTTTTATTCACAAGACACTTATCCTGCTGGAAGCTTTGTTCTTGTCAAAGACGATGTTGTTGGATGGGAGCAGCTGGATGTGTGTTTGCTGCTGAGTCAAGTTTGACCACGTCCTTAGCCAAGGACTGCTGCTGTTACCAGAGTTAACCAAGAGGAGGGCTGCTGGAATGAGGCCCTTTGAAGCTGCTCATCCCGTGATAGAAACTATAGCACGCCAGAGGAGATGGGCAAACAGGGAGGAAAGAACAGAATGTAATTAACATGATGGGGACTGAAAGAGCAATCTGGTAAGCAGGAACAGTCTTCATGTAGGGCAGCCTTTTAGGGCACCTTTAAGCTAAGGGTAAACCAATATTGAGCAACACATTAACACATACTGTATACTGAGAGGGGTGTGAAAAAGTATGGTTGCCATGGTGACAATGCCCTCTAGGCACTGGTGCACGGCTGGTGCGTGCCACTGACTGCACTGTGTGCGCACTGTGATAGAGAACTCCGTCATTCATATTTTATCTACTATGGGCACGATACTCTACAGAACTGTGTCATTCACACAAATCCACACACAAACACATACAAGTGGCACATGGCCTGGCTACTAGTGCTGAAACACTCTCAAAAAAAGAGTATGTCGAGAAGAAGGCGAGCTCTCCTGAAATGCTCGGAGAGACAGGTGGACCAGGGAACAATGAAGAGGAGAGAGAGCTGGTAAAGGTGAAAAGAGAAGAAGAAACAAAAGAGAAACAGTCAAAGATGAAACCGACTAGCCAAATTCCCCTGGGATAAGAGAGGAAACAAACAGACAGAAGGAAACGAGCAATAGAGGAGGAGATCTATTCCTGACTGCTGCTCTGAGCCCTTCTCTGAGCCCAATGACAAAACAAGCTGCTTTGATGTCTCTGGTGCTGCGTTCTCACAGAGAACGAGCGTGGTTACACAACATCCACCGCTGCTAAAACAAGGACAGGAAGAACCAGACAGGGAAACAGAGGAAAAGAGGGACTAAAATAAGATGATGAGAAAAGAGCTGAGGATTGTGGAAATTAGCAATTTCATACCCCTCTTTATTAAAAGGAGAAAATGGGGCTCTAAGACTGGGTCACGATGATCAAAGCACTAGCCCACATTGAAAAAAGGATCTCAAATAATCAATTTATTCAAGCATTATTTGGGTTTAGAGCAAAACTAAATCATGACTGCAGGAGCCAGGCAGAAGGCTGACGGGTTTACAGATTGTGTGTCACATCTCACATGCCTGACAAACTCCAATCCCCTTCCCTTATTGTCCACTGAGACCATGACTGACAGGATTTATCTACTGCATCATGGTACTATACATGACAAACAGGGAAAAGGACATTGGTTTGATATTTAGTTATATTTAGAAAGTCAAAGAAGATTTACATAGAGAGGCTTGTATAAAAGGAAGCATCCACATTCTCCTCCTGAAATTGTCTTACACAACATTGTCTTTCACAATGAATATTTCTCAGTAAACCCATTTATGTTGTCACTATGCCACCTAGTGTTGAATCACCAAACACCAACTAGAGTGCCTGCTTCTCTTTCTCCATTGTTTGTTCTCCTTCTCTTTCTTTGTTTCTTTGAGATTAAATACAGATTGTTTTTTTTAAAACAGCTGGTCAGATATGGAGCTCCAAGTTTGCACATCATTGCTACAAAGGTGGATCACAAACTGAGACAGACGATCGCTGCCACCACAGGGAGGCACTGTTTAATAACCACACAGTGTGGAGAGATTCAAGCCATTCCACACAACAAAAACTCAACAATGCCATCAGAAAATCAGGGTGATGTAAAAGCTACATAGTAAAATGTTCGCTTTTTGTGTACAAACAGTCTGTGTGGTTCTCGCCAGCAGCTCCTGTGAATCAGCTGGGAGGAGATCAGTGATCACTTACAACACTGCTCATTTAGATCGACTATTTCGGTCCCTCTGTCAGATTTCAGCTCTACTTGAGGACTTCATCTGTCTGTCACTTTTTAGTGGGAGATTCTGACAGCCAATCAAAGTGTAGATATGTAAGGGCAAATGCAAGTGCATTACCTTTATAAAATAATAGAGGGTTTAGTTTGTTATTTGATTGACTGGTTGATCAACAGAAAATAATTGTCACATCTTTGATTTTAATAATTGTGTCAAATGTCATTTACCAAAATGACATCTAAAATGTGAGGATTTGCTGCTTTCCCCTGTTTTATATCACCTTAGATTGAATATCTTCGGGTTTTGGACTGTTGCTTAGACAAAAGAAGACTTGTGAAGACATCACCACTGGTTTTGGGAATTTGTGAAGTTTTGTAATGTATTTTCTGACATTTTAGAGGCTAAACAAATAATTAATTAACCAAAAAACTAATGACATATTGAATAATAATAATGAAAAAATCATCAGTTGCTAGTCACAACACACACAAAAAATGCTGTGGTGATTCTGTCTCTCTGTGTCTTTTATGCTTGGTTTCTGATAAGAAATAGAGTCATTCCTCTGAGACTAAATCAAACAGACGGCTACATAGCCAGAAGAAATTCCGACAGAAAAAAGAGATTGGAGACTCAACCCTTAATCCACTAAACCACAAAACTCCTGCACCACAACGGACTCACAGTGGTTACACAAAGTACACGGTGAGGTCAACATTATCCTCCCCACAGAAAGACCACATTTAGGATAGATGGGCTGTCGCTGCACTCTGCCAGGGGAGAGTAGCCCAGTGGAGCTGTCTGCGGTGCTGAATCAACTGCAGCTGGCTGACTGTCCATGCTCTGAAACACTTACCAGACAGAGACCGAAGAGACAAACAGGCAGGCGGATTGGATGGACAGACAGATGGATACTGAAAGACAGGCGGACTGACAGAGCAACAGATGGATGTATTGATACAAGATAAAGGGAGACAGAAACAGAAAGGGCAAAGAATTTGTTGCAAACATGCAGAGCCTCTGAGGTGAAGGACTAAAAAGGAAAAGATGAAGATAACAGAGCTTTAACATTTACAAAGCAGTATGTTGCAGCTGCAACCGTCATCAACTGTGTTTTAGACATCAATGCATTATGTGGCCTGGGGTGGGACTATGATCAATATAACTACATAGATTTGACATTAATAATAATAAGCAATAAACACAGCTTTTTAGGTTGCTCTTTATATGACAGTAATTTCATAGAAATTATTAAGTGGTGAGTTGTTTTAAAGAAGGCCAATATATTAGCCTGTCATTGAAGTGCTGTATCTTGAGTCATGATAATATTGTCTTGGACTGTATTAGTGTGATTATTGGGCTGTAAAGTGTTTGGCAGTGAAAAAATACTGACACATGCCCACAAAAGAGTGAAAAAAGATGTTCACTGACACCCATAGGGGCCACTTATGAGAGCATAGACCAATCTGACCTCAGTCCAGTACTTAAAATACGCTGTCAGCTGGTACTTTCAACCCCTGAAACCATAAACAATCCCTTTGTCACTGTCAGGAATATATAACATATTAAAATAACTGCAGAATTTATTCTCACAATCAAAAAGAAACAGCCAAAATGCTTTTCTTTACTCTTCAGAGGAATTTAAATAATCTCCTCTCAGGCCAAATGGAGACTGGGAAACAGACTGGCAAAGAGTCATGTAGGCTGACAGGAGGAAAGGTAGACAGAATTGATCTGAAAAGAGGCAAGAGGGGAGAATAAAACCATCTGCACCTCGAGGGAGAATTCACACACTGCATGACCCCCTGCTGCCTCAATCAGCACACTGCACATTGCCCCGTTTTACTCAGCAGCTGACAGGGGATAGGAAATAACAGAAAGGGCAGATAAGTATAAGAAGTCAAAAAGCGCTTTTAAAAAAAGCAAATACAAGAAAAGAGATCAGCGGGGACATGAAGTGCGCAGCAGGCTGAGTTGGCACTGGTGTTGCTGCGTTCACCTCAAACCAGCACAACATACTGCCTGGCTGGCTGCTCTGTTGCATAACAACTTATGTAACAGTTTCTGCTCTCCACAGGGGCATAGCAAACTTTCTATCAGAGCTGTATCTGTCATTCATGTGTCTAAAGGGAGCCAAACTTTTTGCAAACATGAAACACATATAAAATAAGGAATCATGCAGCGTTGTCCCTGTCAAGGACATAAATCGGACGCATCACAGCATCAGCCTCAACTTCCATTCCCTCATCCGAGTCTTTTCACTCTAGTGTTTTTTCATGGTCTTCTCATCTTAACTCATCTCTCTTGCCGCATTCAACATCTGATTTGTCAAGTTTTCTCATGCTGTCCTGCTTTTACCCAACTCTCTCTCTCCCTCCTCTAACCCAAATCCCCCTTTATTGATCTCTCCCCCCTTCTGTCTGTTGGCTTTAATCCATTTCCTAGGATGAGTGTGCGTGTGTGAGCGTGTGTGTGTGTACGTGCATACAAATATACCAAAGTGTGCTGAATTAAGGAGCTAAATGTGTAAATTACACAGATTATTAAAAAGAGCATTGGCAGAGGAACCTATACAACACAGCGTGAGGAGTGAGTGAGTGAGTGAGTGAGTGAGTGAGTGAGTGAGTGAGTGAGTGAGTGAGTGAGTGAGTGAGTGAGTGAGTGAGTGAGTGAGTGAGTGAGTGAGTGAGTTTGCTGATCCATTTGTATGTATGTATGTATGAATTCGGGCTGACACAATGGTTATTTTCGTGATCGATTCTTGTGCTGATTAGCCAAATGTCTTGTTTTGTCTGACCAATAGTTCAATGCAAAGTAGATCAGCAAATTTTCACATTTGATTCAAATTTGGAAGGAGCACATTGTTGTCAGCTTTGCTTAGAAAGATAACTCAAGTGATCAATTAATAATCAAAACAGTTGCTGATTTATCTTCAACAAACGACTAATCAATTAACAAACTACTGTAATCATTTCAACAAAGGTAGCTCTGAAATATGGTGAACTTTTAACTCACCATACAATGGAACGGATGAAAACTATTCCTACTCCTAGCCCAGTTTAACTGCAATAACAGTTAAACACGCTCTAACAGTGTATAAATCAAACTGTTTTGATTATTCAATTATTATTTACTGTACATTTAAAAACCGCCAAACAGAAGTAAAGTACAAATAAAATGTAGACTTAAAAATGCCAACATGCAGACAAAACTTAGTTGTGTATAATGATGACAGACAGAAATACTGTAGAGGAGCTATTCATGGCTGGAAAGAAAATATTAAATAATTGTGAACAGTGGTGTGCTGGCCCTGATGACAGTTCAGAAACAAAAGAAATTACTGGGGTAAAACTATTGGTTATTTTTACAACGTGGCTTCTCAGTGGCTCTCTCACAGAGTCATGATTAGACAAAACATCTGACAGTCGAGACATGTCGGATCCCCCTCCCTAAGCAACTAAAAGCGTGACGCTGGGACACAATCTTTCAAATGCGGATTCAGTTGAGAGAGATTAGAGAGTGAGTGAGTCAGGAAGTGCATGAGCGTGTGTGTGTGTGTATGTGTGTGTGTGTGATGAAGTTGTGATGTGACTAGGTTCTCAACAGTCTGCCAGTGCTGGAAACGTCTGCCATCGATCCTAATTTGGCAGCAGATTCTCTGACTACAGACAGCCCTCCAATCATTCTCTGCTGGCAAAAAGACACACACATTAACTGACTGAAACAGAGACAGACGGACAGACATCTAATCTGAAAAAATGCATCCTAAATAACCTGTTTACACACAATAACGGCAGTTTAATGTTTATGATTTCTGCTGAGGAGTGGTTCACTACCCTTTTTTATCAATGTCATTTATTGCAAATATACTGTTTGGGTGGACATTTATACACACACACACACACACACACACACACACACACACACACACACACACACACACACACTCCCCCAGACACACTCAATGCTGTGCTGAGTAGCTGTGACTCAGCAGATCAGAAGGAGCAGATGGACTTGGCTTCCCACAATCCTCCTATGCAGAACAAAAAGTGACATCATACAATCCATTAAATAAAGATTAAAAGAAGCTAAATGCTATGTATATGAGCCGAACATAATCCCTCCACCCCCACACATAATACACTTCATTTTAAGTAAATGTAGGTGCTGTAGCAACCTTTCTATAGTCCCTGCAGAGCTGGATACATGCCACATAGGAGAAAGAAGACAGGGAGGGAACACAGTTATGAAAAAGTGAGAAAAAGAAATGAAAAATGAAGGTGGGATGGTGTGGCAGACACCGAAAAACAGACAGAGGGCAAGAAGGAGGAGAGTGGGCCAGACAGAGAGTGGGGGAGACAGCAATGCCATATGTTGCAGCTCTTGGATTTGGTGGCGCATGCCGAGTGTGCTAATTAAATGAGGACTAAACAGCCGTAAAAACAATACCATGTTGACAGCAAGAGACGGAGAGACGGAGAAAAATTAAGAAAAGGAAGGCGAGAGAAAAGAGATCAGAGGAAGCATAGACAGATGATGGAAGTGAAGAGAGCAAATTTGTTGACAGGAAGAAAACTAAAAATTATATAAGAGGAGAAAGAATAATGCAGATTGAAAGAGAAGCAGAAACAGTAATGGGGGAGAGATGATGAAAAGAAAATGGGAGACTGAGAAGAAGGGGGCTGCAGAGAAAACAGAAGATAAAAGGATATTAAAAGCTCTTCATCCTTGCCAACAAGGAGAAGAACGGGCCAACAATGCAGCTTGAGAAGTGAGAGCTGCACTGCAGATAGTGAACAAGTGGTTCATTCACACTGTTCTCCTACATTTGACATCTCTTTAACATGTGTCATTTAATTAGCACGAAAACATGCAGGGGTGGACGAAAAAATGCGAAAAATAATAATGCTTCACGGAACAGGACATGAACTTATTGAATTATTTTGTTTACAATTAGGCATATTGCTACAAGAAGTAATCATATAAAGCTGAATGCAGCACTTAAAGCAATAAACGCTATAAATGTGAGTCTTCTAAGCAACAAGAGACAACAAGCAGCTCCAAAAAGGTAAATTCTTTGCCAATGACAAATCTAACATGCTGAAGCTAAAAAGGTCTAAAGTTTACCATGGTCATCATCTTAGTTTAACGTGTCAGCATGCATTTGCTAATTAGCACTAAACACAAAGTAAAGCTGAGGCTGATGGCTTGCAGGTGTTTGCTCAAACTATAAAGTTCATCCACTAACTGTTGAGAATAATTCATTTTTGATATATTTCAGTCTGGATTGGATCAACCAACAGACTGTGAGAAAGACCACATTGCAATCCCTATAGCCATACCGCTAGCATGGCTAAAAACTAGAGCAGGACAGAACGGGATATGATGCATTCAGCCAATTGACATGAAACCTTCTGTAGATCCGGCCTCTGTTAGTAGCATTGATTGCAATTTTGAGTTGGTTGTGGTGATGGTTTGAGCCTTTAACAAGTGGGCATTTACTTTTGGAGGTGGGAGGAGGGTCTAATAAAAGATGCTACTGAATTGCATTATGAAAATTGTAGTACTTTTGGAGCTTGAAACATATTACAGGCAAAAAAATCAGCATATCTCAGCCTCTTTGATTTTGTCCATTATTTTTTGTGTGTGTCTCTTGTGATCCCCTTACTTTATGGAAGTAGGCTACTATACTAAATTGCTGGTATGCTTTTAAGGCCAGACATAGCAAGCAAAAACATTAAACACGGTATTTACACGTTGTTTAAGCACTGGTCAATTGTGTGTGTGTGTGTGTGTGTGTGTGTAGGTGCGTGTGTGTTGTTACTGGGGTTCTATTCATATTCATGTTTCAGATGTATTGTGTTGTTACCGAACAGTTTATTATACATAGGCCTATGTTTAACATTTTATTCCTAAAAAACAGTGAGAATGATTTTTTATGGCTGCTGACAAAGTTTTCTGATTTATGGAGTGATGAAAAGAGATATAAATTCCCTCTGTAAAAACCTTTGACTCTAATATGTCAAGAATTTTGAACTTGGCTTTATCCAATGTTCAGTTTTCTGTTCTGGAAATGTAGGCAAACTAGCACATATTGAATTAGATAATGCATCATTTGCATATCTAAACATCAAATGTCTGATAATTTGTAATAAAAAAATTAATTGTAATAATGTTTGTAATAAACTGGGGAAGCTGGTGATTTGTTAAAATGTTTACCGTATTCACCTGCAGTGTCTTGTCCTAAATGTAAATTCTAAAGCATAAACTGGGCAAAAGTAACCAAAACTATGTGCATGCAGTAGGTACAACTGGGAAAAGTTTAGGCTGAAATGAAAGTGTTTACATTGTTTGGTGTAAGCCCTGTATTTTTAGCATGGACGGTCAATGTGGGAATCATACCTCTTACCCATGCTGAACCCATTAAGATACATATTAAAAGATCTCATTAATGAGATACTCACAGTGCAACCAACCTTAGCGATGACTAAGTGGCATCCCTTCATGCACTGGTTGATAATTGCCTGCAGTTAATGGCTAGCGATGCATGAGCAGAAATCTGGATGAGTCCATTAAAATGAGTGTGTGTCACAAACGGTACCTAAGTATGCATGAGCCTTGTAAGGCTCAAGGCCGGCAGCTGGGGTTCAACATAGCGTCTGTATGTGTGCGTGTCTGCGTCTGTGTGTGTAAACAGAGCTTAGAAGTATTAATAGGCAAGCCACGTCCGTGTCTTAAGCCACTTACTGGTCTTCTATCTTCTTGATCAGACCAATCCAGCTACACCATCCCGCCGTGCTATTGTATGACATCACAGCAGGTCGGGCCGGTTCCTAGGCAACTAGATCAAATCATCATAGAAACTGGCCAAGGTGAAGAGCCTGCCGAGAAATATGAAGTTGTAGTAACCTCAAAGGAGAGGGAAGGGGGCTAAACATACCACCTAGACCTGAGACAGTGAGAGTATCAATATCACAGTGGGGGCGGAACCTGATACATTCTCTCTCACACAGTTGTTCGTATTACAGACAGAAATATGATATCCAAAACAATTACAGTAGAGTAAGCTCTCAGTGGGTAAAGTGAGTATATGGCACATATTAGATGTCACCTGTCAAATGTCGTCTCATGTCTATCTAACCTTTATTATTATTATCACTTCTCTCAGAATACAGCCAGCTATTACTGTAATTTATTTGCAAAGATCTACACAGCTGCTTTTGTTTAGACAACATTTAATATTCTATCATTTTTGGTCCCTTCGTGAAATAAAAAAGGGTTTGGTAGAAACATACTCCTCAAAGCAAAGTATCGTTTGGGTTGATAACAAAACAATACTGTTTGCAATACCAAAACAAAAGTAGTGAAAAGCCCTAGTGCACACTCAGTTGCAAATGCATTTATAAACACATAAACACACACATAAATGAAGAGGAATAATAGGAGGACTGACTGTAGACCGCAGCAGAAAAGAGACTCTCAGCTGAACTCTTAGCACAACTTCAGATACAAAAAACATAATCTATTATTCATCTAAGAACTGTTCAGCTGCAGTATTTCAGAAAAACGTCAAAATAATGAAATGAATCCAAAGTAATTGCGTAAAGAAAATCAATGTAAACTCTCCATGAGAACGCTTGGAGACAAAGAGAAAGAGAAGAAGAATATGGCTGTGGGTATGTACATACACATCCTGCCCCACCATCTCTGGCCTCATTACAGGGGTTAATGAAGGGAAGGAGCCTGAGCTCCGGTTCTCAGATGCTCTCTCTCTAGGCTCTGAAGCTCTGCAGGGACTCAACGTAACTAGCAGCCAGGCCCAGAAACCTACTTCTGCTGTAGGCTCAATGACTGACATGGATCAGCTGAGGGCAGCAGCCCACACACACACACACATGCATGTACACATGCATGCACCTGTGCACACACAGACACACACGTACTCTACTTGATTGTTAAAGTAACCATATCCCAGAGCTCAATCAGGTAATTACCCTTAGCACGCTGATATTGAATAATGTATATTTAAGCACCATTAAAATAGTTATTCACTAGTCATCCCATCCCTCCACTTTCCACATTCATATGGTATATTAATTTTATAATTCAGATGTATATCTTATATCTTTGGTACATATCTCTCTGGTATAATAAAGTTAAAGCCAAGTTAACGTGGATTAACCATATTTCAGAGGTGATGATTTTGCTAGAAGGTGATCTAGTTCTTAACCTCAGATAGATGAGGTCTATAATCTATTCAGAAACAGGAGGCTGTTCAGGTCTTCCTCTCCTCCATGAAACACACACGGACACTCAATCCTATGCAGAGGTGCTCTGATCCAGTCCACTACCTATTTTCCAATGTGTTTCTTCAACGTGAAATCCCATCTTGCTCCTGAATCCTACTCCCCTTTTTTGTTCTCTATATAAAATACTCAACAACGCAAACTCTCTTGCATTAACCCACACAGGCATACACAATCGCACATAAAAATGAGAAGGAGTTGGTCCTGTGCTCATCCCAGCCCAGCCAATTTGGCACCGAGCGTGTTACCATGCCTACAGGACAAATCAATACCGTATCTAAAAATAGCATAACCATACTAGTGGTACTTCCAATAATATAACTGGGTGAGAGCAGTATTTATTGTGTAATCTCCAAGATAACCGTAACCAATGGCAACCACAGAGTTAGCAGGCATTGTGCAAAAACGTGAGTTTAATCCCCAGCAGGAGGTTTCTCAAGGAAAATCTGATCCTGGGATTTTATTGGCTGGTGCTGGGATCCAAAAGCAAGACAGATCAGGAAACCTGGAATGATTTCCTACTAGGTTAACAGTGGATCATCAAATAGACTGCATGGCTTCGGGGACAGGATGGCATGCTAGTGCCAACACATTGAGATTAATCTTTAGAACTGAGATAAATAGCAACACAAAGTTCTAAAATGGCAATTAAGAATGAGAAGCCCATAGGGCAAAGAGCATATTCATGAGAATGAGTCGCAAAATTGGCCATTTAGGAGATGATTACGGCTGTACGACACAAAATGGCAGGACGCCCTTGACGTCAAACACAATCTGTTTCAAAATAATGGTGTCATTCTGATGCTACTGCCAGGGGAAAAGTGGTTCTGTGTCGCTACATTCAATATCTTGGAGCTACAACATGACCTAGAGAGAGGCAGAGAGCAGGCAGCAGACAGACAGACAGACAGACAGACACAGTGAAAATGGGAAATGACACAAGAGATGGAGAGGTGACATGATAGACAAACAGGAAGAGATCAGAGAGCTAAAGCATGTCACAAACGTAACCTGAAACCCTGACATGCCCTCGGAGATGCTGTCTCTCTCTCTGTGCCTAACCTTCTTTGGCAAATATACACAAACATGAACATGTACCAGCACAGACAGAGAGTGTCTGACCTTATTCAAGGCCAAGTTCAGTGCCATTTCCACATACATGAGACCATTTCATTTTAGTGCTGTAGTGGAGAATACATGCACGCATATGCATCCATACCTGTGTGTGTAAATAACTGCTTTAAAGTGTGTTCTTTTTATAGTGTCTCTCTCTCCACAGCCGAGAGAGGGAGCTGAATAAGTGGGTGGACTATCAAGGGGGCCAAGACTGATTTATTTCTGTGTTTGGAGGCAAAGCTCTGGCACGCATTGCTACAGCGTGGGCGAGAACCCAGGCTCCATTCATAGATTTCTCTCATCTTTACCTTCTCTCGACCTCTTTCGGTCTCTTGTGCCGCTCTTTCTCACCACAGCTCTGGCAGCGAAACGGGGACACAAATGTTCCGCCGTTCATTACAGGGCTCATGAAAGAAAAATGAGAGTCTGGTCATTAAATATTTAGCCATTTTGATCCTTCTATCAGCCTGTTGATCTTCATGTTCCCTCTTCAAGCAACACCAATGCAAAACCACCACTGTCATTAAAAGAAGGATGGATAAAGCTTGCCATTGCACATGTAACCATTTCCAAAACAGCAGCATCAGAAACACTCTCTTATATCAGTGTCTGGTTTATTTCTCTAAATGGAACCACTCATCATGTGTGACACCTCCAACAAAACATCAGCTCCCCACTGACTGCTTTACCAGAGACAGTATTTAGACTGGAGAAACATTGCTACCTTGAATGCAGGCTAACAATCAGCAATGCCAGCCATGATAAAACCAAGTAAAAGATACCATGAAAAGGTGTGTGCTGCCCTCTACAACACTAACAGTGATTATAAATGGCTGCTTATCTTTTACAATAAACATTCAATCTTGTGCTTTTTCTGTGTAACACTGATGGCAATGATTTCTTTTTTAATTTCTCACCAGTTTGCCCTCTAGGGTGTAGATCTTCTTCACCACTCCAGAGTCGAGTTTGATGGCATCGGTGATGTCTGTCAGGACTTGTTCATAGGAATGGGCCGTTTTCTTGTTCAGCAGGATCCTCACAGCTTTGCGGGGCTTCACGCCGCTCCGCACCACTGTCACAAGTTTTGGACGTATGAAGTCCTTGATTTCACGGCTCTCAGGAGCACCGGCCATGGCGCTGCCCAGGGAAGGTGGCCCACGGGAGGACGCAGCTGAGGCCTTAACGTTAACCGACCAGTTGGGGTTCACGTTTTTTGTGTAATCCAACTTTTTGTAGGCTTCGATGGAGCTGCAAACGTAGCTGTCACCTGTTGGGGTTAGGGAGGAGGAGGGGAGAAGCAAGGAGAGATAACTCATACATGGATGGATTGGATGAAATTAGATGTAATTTGGAAATAACAAGAGAAGAATATCTATTGAGAGAGCTCAAACATGGTGAAGATTGTGAAGAATGCAGACAAGAAAGGTAAAGAAGGAAGTAGACTACAGTAGCATAGGCTAGCTACTTTCCTCTGTGCAACATCTCTAAACCAACCATAGTAGGCTATGCTAACAACAGGCAGCATAATACATTGATAAATAGATTAAAACTTTAAAAATATACTATAGGCTTCCCTTCCTATATATATTTTTCTAAACCCATATTAACCAAAGATGATGTCAGTCAACTTATAGCTCTTCCCATGTCACTTCTTAGAGAGTAAAACAGATCAAGCGAGCTAATCTGAGCTAAAACATATGTCTGTGTCACCATATGGCCATCAAATGAGTGGTATGATCTTAATAATAATCTGCAGTGTGCTAAGAGATTTTTATAGAGCAGTGTCCATAAAAAAAATCTTGTAGAGTCATATTTCAAACCAGGCTGTATGTAGGCATATTATGGGTGCTGATAAGGCCATGAGTCCAGGTGGTCACCACTTAAACCTGCTACTTTGAAGACAGTCCCCCAATTGTGCTATAAGGCTCTCCTACCCACCTTCTACCAGCTGGTCAATAGAGGTGATCTTCTTGGAGCCATCCAGGGTGTAGATGGTCCGGACGCCCTGGGGCAGGTTGACGTTGTCGGACAGGGAGCGGGTCAGGTCCGCCAGTAAGGCGTCAAAGGTCCGGAACCTGTCTGTGGAGATGGCGTACACTATCCCATTGAAGTACCGGTCTCCGTTGCGATAGAAGCGGACCTTCTTAGCTCTCTTCTCCGCGGTCAGCGTCTTCAGGGTCCGGGTCCGGTACAGGCTGCAGTGGGCGCTGTGCGTGGGACTCAGCATCCCGTTCATCTTCACACTGGACCGGCTGTGTCTCTGACCTTTGTCCCGGTCGTCGAAATGCTCCATCTCCATCTCGCTGCCGAGGCTCACAAGTACGGCTGTACTGTCTGTGGGAGACAAACACGGGGGAGGGGTAAGGCTACGGTGAAAAGTTTTCACCACCGGGTAAGAAAACAAAAACAAGAGGCGCAGAGAGGGACGACACCAAAGCGAGGAGAGGTTTGGACGGCTGATAAAGTAGCCAGCCGGTGTCCGTCGCTGGTGCGCTGTCTGAAAATAACCCCCTAATGACAGATTAAGTGCTGTTAAGCCGGGCAGCGGACAGCATGCTTCATGACGACGCCACACTGCCTGGCACAGTGCGCCTGAGTTGTTCTGAAGCGCAGATGGATGGAGAGAGAGAGCGGCAGTCACGAATCGATAATAGCCATATTAATTTCTCTCTTTATAAATATTCAGAACCTCCGCGCGCACCCGGACAAGCAGGCTTCATTTCTCAAAACAAAAATGCGACCCCCAAAATAATTAACCTATCATTAAACAATTATGATAGATAGACTTAACTATTTCACTTTCTCGTTTTGAGTTCAAGTGGCGTGAATCGCTTAAAAGGAACGAGTAGTGTTTTTTAAGACAATGATGCAAGGGACAAATTCAAGAATAAATCACTTCGTTTGATAATTGACAGGCTTACCTACGCGAGCAATTAACGCTTCTTTGACGGTCACCTCCAGTCTGACTGATGTTTTATTTCCCAGTATGTGGAGAGAAAAAAAATAGTTCAGTGAGCTTTGGCGCTGACACGGGATGGTGGTAAAGTGTGCTCCTATATCCTGGCTGCAGTGAGTCCCCCCTGTGCGTCCCTTTGTTGTCCGGTTGATGTGCTCCACCACCAAAACACCAGTCTGTAGGCCTATGTGTGTGTGACAGAAAAGCAACTTGGTAGCAGCTGCTTCCCCTCCCATTCTCTTTTCACCCACCTCCTCTTTCCTCCTCCACGTCACTCTGTCGTGATTTCCATTCAGTGCCCCCCACCCCCCGCTTCATTAGGATGCAAACCCACGCTTCCCACACGTGCTGGGGATGCTGCTGGTCCTGCACCCCCACCCACACCCCAAGGCACGATTCGGCTAGGGGGTCGATCTTCTCTCTTTTATGAAAGAGCTTTTTCTTTAACGTTACATCACTTTGATGCTCAATTTAAAAAATGCAAAAAGTGTTTTTTTTTCCTTTAATTTTTTAACCTTTCAATGACAAAGAACTGTCCATTGATCATCATTGATACCTTAACTGATATATTCATTTAACTCGTTCATTTTCATCAAAACAAGTATAAGTTACATATGTTGGTGTGTAAGGGCTAATCACATGTCACTAAAACCTTGAGACTATAAGCACAGAGCAGCATTGTGTTAAACCCACAAGAATATTTGCATGTGAGATGATGTAACACACTTACTCCACTGTACAGGAGGTGTCTCTAAACTATGGGATTCAGACCATGCAGAGCAGCTTTCACAGTGACCCAAATGCAGTGCGACAAGTATGATTTTTACTCACTTTCAGTTACACAGGACTCCGTAATGCAACACAAGGGGAGGGAGCTGAGAACTAGAGAGGATGCTGCTGTCTCATTATCATCAGCTTGTGTCTTCCTATAAGCTCGGAAGTTTGTTTGCATGCAGGAAATATGCTCCCCGAGCAATGGAAGAGATAAAGACCACTGACCTACATCGTGGACTCCAGAGACCACCCAATTCTGCTCCATCACCACTCCCTGATGAACCATATGAGTGTGTGTTTGTGTGTGTTACCCAGCATTTATGTGTGCCAGGGATGGTGAATATTACAGCCACAGCTACTGCCTATAATACTGTCTGTATTATATGCTAAAGACATCGTTTAACGTGTTGAACTTTATCATGTAAAATTTTTCACTTTCTTTGCATTCATGGAATGTTTGTGACATTTGTCTAATGCTTGTTTTAAAAAGGTCACCTGTCATAATACCATCAAGTTCATTTAATCTATAACTGATAAATACATCAGGCATTTTAATGGTCAAACACTGTAGTCTATAAGTGATTGCATCTTTAATGACTGCTTCCATTCGCTGACCTGCTTGTTTGACTTCAAGCGCATGAATGCACTGGAATCTCTGACAGTGACAGAAAGAAGAAATACAGATTTTCTATTTTAGGGACACACCAGTGGACCCTGAGTGCCACACGAAGTGAAGTCCTGACAAGGTGTTCCTGTCTAAATTTGTCCTGATGATACAGGGCCCTTGCGGGTGAATGTGTCTTTAGACCAGCGCAGGAAAGACAGAGGACACGGTGAAGGACTTGGTCTCATTTCCATTCTTAATGCCTGAGAATTTGCAAGTCAAATCTATATTTGACAGCGTCCACCTGTATTCAAATAACAAAAATTAAAACGTTATTGCAGTTTTTAAAATAACAGAGAATACAAACTGTTTATTTGCATCCACATTTGTATCAGCATTGAAGCTGAGTAATTACTGACCAGCCAAAATGAAATTAGAACAATATAAGTTTGGGAATATTGCATCCATATGAGTAATCATAGAGGTCATCTTTGCTCCTGAACCATGACTAGGCAGTTTCCTAAGATTCACTTGAGTTGTGTATCAAACGATGGAGTAGTTTGGCATTTGTGACTAAGGCTATCAAGTGTCTTTGAAGGCACCTTTCATTTTGTTTGTAAATGTAACTATAGCTACAGAGCACATTTAATGTGGAAACAGAAATAGAATAAAACTCAAGTCAATTCACTTGCATATTTAGCTCAAGTGTATGCAAGCATGCACACTTGCAAATGAGTCTATATACACACAAGTATGAACTTGCACATGCCCTACATTGTTTGCAGCATATGCACGTTGAGTACCGAGAAGAGCCAACTGAATTAGCATGGGCAGGCAGCAGCAGTGCGATTCATGGTGTTTTGACAGATACTATAGTGATTTGTCACCGTGTTTCATCCATCAGCCGAAGATCTAGGTGGTTCCTCCGTGGCTGTGTGATTCATGGGGCAGGATCAGGGCACTCACTCATGCAGTGAGTTGTACTAAAATGAGCATGTGCATGAAACAGAGAGAAAAAGAGAGGAGCAGGAGGAGAAAGTGGAAGAAAGTGGTGCACTGTAAATGTGCTCACTCTTTTATAAGGCAACACGGCTATCTTTAAATTAAGTCATTAATCTAAGACCAACAACCTGTCACTGGGGCATATTTAGGATAGTACACCATGTCAGCCAGCCATAGCAGAAATGCAAGTGGACGTGTAAAGGCAAAATACACCCTAAAACAGAATTCACACTGCGCTGTACCAATAGTTTTAGACAGTAAAGTCAATACCAGCAAACACAAACAAATGTCTCCTGTAGCTGGGGATAGGAGCATTGGGATTTGGATTGATGGTGTCTTCAGGTGATTCAGAGTTTTTGGAATCGGTTTATTGAATGAATGGGCTGGTAAATTAGGGACTGACTCTGTTGGATTGTACAATATTTAAGATTTTACAAGTAAATGTTCATTACAAAATGTCCCCCTATAGATTATACACTGTCTTTGCTGATGTCTCTATGTATCCTCTTCACTACAATCTTATGTTCAATTTGGGAAACACATGTTTTGGGGTGGAGTACTGCTATCAGGTACTTTGAAAAAACAGATTTGTCAATAAAGTTATGTTATTAATTCATGTAAGGTAAATTTTATTCACAGCAAGTTGATGGCGGTTGAACATTCAGTTAAGCTGGTCGGATGCTTGATCTTTGCCCTTAAAGGCAACTTTCCTCATCACTAAAATGCCAGCCTTAGAGTGGTACAATAGGTATTTCATAATTCACCTGTACTTTTTCTGTAACCTCTTTGTCTCAAAAGGAAATTTCAGGTCACAATCCATGAGCTGATTAATGTGACACCATTGTACCTACAGACCAACAAGGACAAGAAAGCTAAAGGGACAGGCCACAATGAGGAATTCATACTTACCATTCCTGGATCGTTATGAGATATTGTTTCAATTCAATGTTTTGAGGTTGACAATAACTGAACACATCCTCCACACTTGTTCACAAACAACTGAAAAAGCTTCTGGCAATGTTCCCTATTCACTACTGCAACTCATATGGATACCGGTTTCTTACACCTACATTCATAAAGGCGGTCAGTGGGTGGACTGGGGGTGACTGGTTGCACATACAGAGAGAGTTGTGGATCGTGATGCTGCTTACGTAATCCAAGTCGTAGGAGGTGCTTTTATTTTAAATTGCAGTGACAACAGAAATGTCAGACTCAGCATGCTTCTGGCACATTAGGAGGTGACCTCACAACACTCAAAGCCCGCAATATTCCTCCCTCTTGAATATTTCTCCTGATGGCTACTCTTCTTGTTGAAACAAAGAAACATAAGAAAATAATAACGCCAGACTTCATAATAAATGTAACATTTTATACCATGAGATCAGAGTAAAACTGTATTTGCCTACGATTATAAAATAAACACTGAATAACAATACTGCCTGTGGCACATGGGGATAAGACTAACACAGTTTCCTCGCAATCAGCTTTTGAGTAATGTGAACAAAGCCACAGGAAGCTGAAGGAATATACTAATACATTCTTGGACTGAAACTAGCTAAGTATATGGCAATTTTTCTACTGCAATAATTCCAGCATACCCAGTACAGAGCAAAAAAGGGCTATAACACCAGCTTTGGGTTAGGGGTTGTGTTTCAGGTAGTACTTTAAGGTGGGTAAACTGCTTCCCCTTTGGGATTTCTTTTCTTCTCTCTTCCCTGATGTTGCTCCAATACCACCTCCTCCTTTCACGCATACTCCTCCTCCATCTTCTTCTCTGTGTTTTCCTTTATTAGAATCAGCCTCTGCCTTCCTGCTGGCCTGTTTCTCTCTATGCAATCAGAAAATATAGATAGTTTAACAGATACACAATTATCTCTATTAAAGTGTCTCAAAGAGCTAAAATAACACTGAAATTCAGTTAAATTCAAATCCTGCAACACTAATATTCCATGAAAAGACATCTTAAATTTTATTAATTTATTAATTCTGAGCCAATATGTCCAGCATGATTACTTTATTAGCTACAAATCAAATCAGTGCACTAACTGCAAAATTAAGCCTGATCCCAAAATTAATCGAATTACAGAGATTCTAATATTCACAGTATGTCACATCTATATACTGGTCTGATCTATAAACTGGTTTTAATGTGTCTTGTGCATAAAATATTTTCCCTTTGTAAGAGCTGTTATGTTTTAATGCAATGCATTAAAGCCATCACTTGCAGTTCTAACATTAACTTCAAAGCCAAATTAAAAACTTGGTTAAAAAAAAGAACTCTTTTCTTTGATTCTTGTGCATGACTTATAGAGTAATCATGTTTGTATCTTGTATTGGTCCTGCATATCATTAATATGATTAGGTTTTATTGTGATCTGCCGATGGACTGAAGATGAAAGTTAGCTCTCTGCTAACTCAGGTAAAATACATCAAATGGTAAATGGCAGCATTTATTTTGCATGTAAAATTGTGCACGGTCCCTTATGAATGAATCAAAAGTAAAAATAAAAACAAATTGATATTAAAATAATGCATTCAAACACATGAAGCTTATGATGTTCTGTTCATTTTAAATAACTCAACTCTACAGTCAGGTCTCAGTTGGTTCGCTGCATAGTTGTTCACATTATTCTGGCCATCACCTGTAAGCATTGTGCCTCACTGACCTCCTCTGTTTGCCCTCTGGAGCCTTCTGTGGCTGGGTAAAGTACTGTCGTCTTTGGGCTTCAAGGGTGGAGGACAGCTGTGGCAGCAGACAATTCATGAGTAATGACACTAAGTGCATCATAACATTGCATTTATGTTGTTGTGTTCACAGTAGGGATGAGCCAGTCACACGCTTCGAATGTAAAGGTTTGTTTTTGAAATGAGAGAAATGTAGTTGGGTTTCCTTTGCAGCTGTATTTATTTCAGCCCTGCAGGGACCAGTAGTGTTGCAGCTTAAGGCAGAAAGTCCTTCACTCACTTGTTGAACAGAGACTTACCTATTATATAATGGGAGAGAACAACACTAGGATGAATGTGAAGTCCTAACTAGGCCTGAAAGTGAAGAGCTTGAGTACAGCAGCCTCCTCTCTAAACTGTATTGTCCTATTCTGTAGCACTTAACCAAAACAGCTACTCTTTAGAGTGGAGAGACATATATTTCCTATTCAACAACTGGTAGGCAATAGGTTTGTTTTGAGAGCTACTTGTTTGACTTATCAGTGGTTATTAGCACTATTGTTGACATGAATGAAAGGGAATGCTTACCTTATTAATTTCTGCCAGGTACGCCCGCCTCTCGTCATTGGTTTTATGAAATGCCTGATTTTTGAAAGAAACAGAGGGGCATATTGTCTCATTTTTCTATTCATGGACTACACATGTTCTAACAGTCAGTAATAATCTGTCTGCTCATGGGTGTAGCGCTTGTTCTGTGTTTGCTGCCTGTGTGTATTAGAGTGTATTTCAGGAGGTCTTCAGTGTTAATGAGCGACAGATTAGAACGTGGATTAGTGGCTGCACATGCTACGCGTTAAACCTTTTATTCAGCTAATATCTCGCTGTTTGTTGAGCAGAACAATAAACAAAAAAAACAAGCCACTAAGCTAAGAGCATACTGGCCTTGTCGTAGCAGTACAGGACAAAGGTTGGGTATCAATTTTGCAGCGCTGGAAAAATAAAGAATGCTAAACAAAAATATCAGCCAAATCTTTCACAATCCTTTGCTAATGAAGGTAAGTTGTTACTGAAATATTTATCAGCTGGAAAAATGTAAAGCTGCTTGTCTGAGAAATAATAAAACCAAACCAGCAGACAAAAAAATCCCTCTAATTGCGCGCTGTCAACTAGAGCAGCTGTGATCCACACCTTTCCTTCTTGTTCAATTCTGAGATGACAGTCCATCAGCTGACTCTGGACGTCAGACTTCTCCTCAGTCAGAAGCTTCAGGCGATGTCTCAGCGTTTCCTGCCACAAAGTGTTTCCAATGATTAGCAACATTCCTAACAAAGAGGCCACAAATTATAAAAATGGTGTTGCACTGCTGATGTCTAATAACAAATCAATTTGTACTAGGGCCACACTGTGCCATCTACCGTGATCAAACAATAACAAAATCATTCGTACAGAAAACATATGCATAAATCGGATTAGGCTCATACATTATTCAATAACCAAATAAACACATCAGAGCTGAGACATGGTGAGGCTACACAAGATTTCTAGCACAGAGCGGAGCAGTGAGGCTTGGTTTACACCTGGGTTTGGAACAGTTTCTTTCTTCTTCATGTGCCCCAAAATAAGCAACTGTAGTCAGCTTTAATAACTGACACCGTAAGCAGTACATTTAAAGATGCAGCATTATACATGCATCATAACAGTTTTATGACAGACCAGTGCATGTCGATCAGCCAGTTGCTAAGTATTTAATTAAAAGTTAAATGTTAGTTACATGAACACATCTGAATGTGGGCAAATACATCAATGTGACTATTTAACCCTCCAAATCATTGACTCTGAAGCATCGTCATAGCACAGACTTTTTTTCTTCACAGCAGAAGACATTTACTAATCAGACAAAGATTCAAGTTACTTTCTTTTGAGCTGTCGACACTGTGACATGCGTCGTAACAGTTAGTCGCTGCACTCATTAAAAATAATCTATATTCTTCTTGCAGTCTATCTCACAGTTTGATTACAGATCGTCAGTCCACAATCTTACAGTCACTCCTTGGATACACTAATGAGCATCTGTTAGTTCTGCCTTAAGGCACACACAAACACACATACACATATTTAGACTGTGCAAACTTTCAGCATGTGGTGTGCATGCATTCACGTGTGCGTGTGTGTGTGTGTGTGTGTGTGTGTGTGTGTGTGTGTGTGTGTGTGTGTGTGTTAAAGCATTATAATTAGTGTGCATTACTCTCCCATGGTTTGTAATCCCGTGATTACAGTGTTGTGATTAAACTCTGGTTTGTGCAGTCTGCATCAACTGGAGGATGGAGAGCAGCTGGCATTAAAGTCCTCTCTGTCCTGACTGACTTCTCCCCTTATTTTGTGTCTCTGGCTCTCTCTGCTGGTAAGAAAAGCTCACTAAATAAGATCAACATGACAAAACGGATGAAGAAAAAGCTTGATAGAAAGCGACCATTGCACTCACTACTGGCATGTCATCATAAGTTCGGATGGAGGCCAGTCGATCTGTGAAAAACAAGAGCAAGTGTGAGCATTATGTGTGCATGCATTGAAACACAAACTTCCATGAGCATTTCAACATTTCGTTGTCTGATTTTTCTACATTTAGATTTTTATACATACAGTTAAAAGTAAAAATTGACTTCATGAGACTTCGGGGGCTTCAAGTAGTAGGCTTATGTCTGCATATCTTATGTTATCATATCTTTTAAATGGGAAATTGTAAATGAAACAGCCTGATGTGCTGTGCTACACTAGACTGTGCATATAGTATTTTCATATGCTTGACATTTTCAACAGCTCACATACTACATACTTGCCTGAAAGTTGTTTTGGTATTTAAACGTATTACTGAAGATGTATTACAATGACACCACTCTTTGTGTAGAGAAGGTCAGGCATGTTGGTGTTTTAACTCTTGTGTAAAGCCTGATTTAAGTTAATCAGACCTAATAAATGTACTTCCAGCGTAAGCTGGCACTAGCCAGTCAACTTACCCATAGGGTTTCCTCTAAGGTCCTCCAGTCTCTCGCAAATAAGTGACATCTGTCTGTCCAACTGTCCATTTAGCGCTATCTGTGTCTCATACCTTGTCTTCCACTCATTTCCTGGCACATCAGAATAAGCAGAGGAAAGGTCAAACACTGGGCCGATAGAAACCAGTGACCAGCTAGGCTAAACCATTGCTGGGTAACATGTTGCCACTCTGGGTCAAGATGACATATAACTAGACTAATATAATATTTTCTAAAATGTTCCTCACCTTCCTCATCAACACTCTGCAGTCTGTCTTGCAGTTCACACATGGTGCTCCGTAGATCAGACACTGACCCTTCAAGCATTTCTCTATAATCAAGAGCCACACAATGCTATTTTTGCAGTGGAAAATAACATTTCAATTCCTTGATCACTTGCAAAGTAAGTTAATGCATTAACTTCAAACAGACTTACTTCATTTCCCTCTCTTGCTCAAGTTCTGCCTGCAGGCGCGCCAAATCGTACTTGCTGTAGTCGCTATCTCCAGTCATGTTTCTGAAGAAAAGTTTGTTCCTCGGGAATTTCCATGGAGACCGCTGCTTCACTGCGGTAACGTGAGCCCCCGAATGAAAAACAGTGGTCAAGCCAGCCGCCGTCTGATTTCTGTTGCGCCTAAAGCAGTGTTATTATGGTACGGAAGAGGTGCGAGTGAGCCGAAGGTCCTGAAAGATACATACGCGGTGTTTTTTGTGATGCTCTTAGTGATTAGATGAACACAAATGCATACAACAGAAATGTATTGATATTACTAATAACAATCATGATTAGCCTATAGTTGTATGATTATTTTTTATTACTGCAAATACAAAATTTACCTTTTATTTTATTTTGTGAACATAATTTATGTGAAATTTGACCTTTCACCAGCATAATTCCTCAACAGTTACTTCAGTGTTGCCATCCTAGTGTTCCCTCCCACAGCAAAAGCTAAATAAAGTTAACATGTTTCTGAACTTTGACCTTTCACCAAAACACTTCCTTCATAGGTGACACCACCAATTTCAGTTCTTCTGCTACCTGGTGTCCTCTACTATCACTGCTGCAAAACCATAACATTTTACTGTAGCATTTTTTGAGAAATTACAGTCTAAATACCCCTTCATGAGCAAAAACTAAAAAGACAGTTAACATTTCTGTGAACTTTGACGTTGCACCAAAACACTTCCTTCATAGGTGACACCACCAATTTCAGTTCTTATGCTTCCTAGTGTCCTCTACTATCACTGCTGCAAATATCATAACATTTTACTGTAGCATCTTTGAGAAATTACAGTCTAAAAAAACCCTCAATAAGCAAAGATTCAACAGACAGTTAATATTTATGTGAACTTTGACCTTTCATAAAATTAGTTCCTTCATAGGTGACGCCACCAATTTCAGTTTGGTTGCTTCCTAGTGTCCTCTTCTATCACTGGTGCAAATATCACAACATTTTACTGTAGCATCTTTAAAAAATTACAGTCTAAAATCCCCTCCAGGAGCAAACATTCAACAGACATCGAACATACATGTGAAGTTTGACCTTGCACCAAAATAGTTCCTTCGTAGGTGACGCCACCAATTTGATATCATCTCCTTCCTAGTATCCTCTACTATCACTGCTGCAAATATCATAACATTTTACTGTAGCATCTTTGAGAAATTACAGTCTAAAAACCCCTCCCACTGAAAAAACTGTATAGACTATTAACATTTCTGTGAACTTTGACCTTTCACCAAAACAGTTCCTTCGTAGGTGACACCACCAATTTCATTTCCTCTGCTTCCTAGTGTCCTCTACTATTACTGCTGCAAATATCATAACATTTTACTGTAGCATTTTTGAGAAATTACAGTCTAAAAAACCCCTCAATAAGCAAAGATTCCACAGACAGTTAATATTTGTGAACTTTGACCTTTCATAAAATTAGTTCCTTCATAGGTGACACCACCAATTTCATTTCCTCTGCTTCCTAGTGTCCTCTACTATCACTGCTGCAAATATCATAACATTTTACTGTAGCGTCTTTGAGAAATTACAGTCTAAAAACCCCTTCATGAGCAAACATTCAACAGACATCGAACATACATGTGATCTTTGACCTTTCACCAAAACAGTTCCTTAATAGGTGACGCCACCAATTTCAGTTTGGTTGCTTCCTAGTGTCCTCTTCTATCACTGGTACAAATATCATAACATTTTACTGTAGCATCTTTGAGAAATTACAGTCTAAAAACCCCTTCATGAGCAAACATTCAACAGACATCGAACATACCTGTGAACTTTGACCTTTCACCAAAATAGTTCCTTCATAGGTGACGCCACCAATTTGATATCATCTCCTTCCTAGTATCCTCTACTATCACTGCTGCAAATATCATAACATTTTACTGTAGCATCTTTGAGAAATTACAGTCTAAAACCCCTCCCACTGAAAAAAACTGTATAGACTATTAACATTTCTGTGAACTTTGACCTTTCACCAAAACAGTTCCTTCGTAGGTGACACCACCAATTTCATTTCCTCTGCTTCCTAGTGTCCTCTACTATTACTGCTGCAAATATCATAACATTTTACTGTAGCATTTTTGAGAAATTACAGTCTAAAAACCCCTCAATAAGCAAAGATTCCACAGACAGTTAATATTTGTGAACTTTGACCTTTCATAAAATTAGTTCCTTCATAGGTGACACCACCAATTTCATTTCCTCTGCTTCCTAGTGTCCTCTACTATCACTGCTGCAAATATCATAACATTTTACTGTAGCGTCTTTGAGAAATTACAGTCTAAAAACCCCTTCATGAGCAAACATTCAACAGACATCGAACATACATGTGATCTTTGACCTTTCACCAAAACAGTTCCTTAATAGGTGACGCCACCAATTTCAGTTTAGTTGCTTCTAGTGTCCTCTTCTATCACTGGTGCAAATATCATAACATTTTACTGTAGCATCTTTGAGAAATTACAGTCTAAAAACCCCTTCATGAGCAAACATTCAACAGACATCGAACATACATGTGATCTTTGACCTTTCACCAAAACAGTTCCTTAATAGGTGACGCCACCAATTTCAGTTTGGTTGCTTCCTAGTGTCCTCTTCTATCACTGGTGCAAATATCACAACATTTTACTGTAGCATCTTTAAAAAATTACAGTCTAAAATCCCCTCCAGGAGCAAACATTCAACAGACATCGAACATACATGTGAAGTTTGACCTTTCACCAAAACAGTTCCTTCATAGGTGACACCACCAATTTGATATCATCTCCTGCCTAGTGTCCTCTACTATCACTGCTGCAAATATCATAACATTTTACTGTAGCATCTCTAAGAAATTACAGTTTAAAAACCCCTCCCACAGCAAAAACTGTATAGACAGTTAACATTTCTGTGAACTTTGACCTTTCACCAAAATAGTTTCTTCGTAGGTGACGCCACCAATTTGATATCATCTTCTTCCTAGTGTCCTCTACTATCACAGGTACATATAGCATAATATATTACTGTACCAAATTTGAGAAAATGTTATATTTGCGTTTTAGTTTTTGCTGTGGGAGGGATATTTACAGTGCAATTTCTCTAAGATACTAAAGTAAAATGTTATGATATTGGCAGCAGTGATAGTAGAGGACACTAGGAAGCAGAGGAAATGAAATTGGTGGTGTCACCTATGAAGGAACTAATTTTATGAAAGGTCAAAGTTCACATAAATATTAACTGTCTGTTGAATCTTTGCTTATGGAGGGGTTTTTTAGACTAATTTCTCAAAGATGCTACAGTAAAATGTTATATTTGCAGCAGTGATAGTAGAGGACACTAGGAAGCATAAGAACTGAAATTGGTGGTGTCACCTACGAAGGAACTGTTTTGGTGCAAGGTCAAAGTTCACAGAAATGTTTACTGTCTATACAGTTTTAGCTGTGGGAGGGGTATTTAGACTGTAATTTCTCAAAAATGCTACAGTAAAATGTTATGATATTTGCAGCAGTGATAGTAGAGGACACTAGGAAGCAGAGGAAATGAAATTGGTGGTGTCACCTACGAAGGAACTGTTTTGGTGAAAGGTCAAAGTTCACAGAAATGTTAATAGTCTATACAGTTTTTTCAGTGGGAGGGGTTTTTAGACTGTAATTTCTCAAAGATGCTACAGTAAAATGTTATGATATTTGCAGCGGTGATAGTAGAGGACACTAGGAAGCAGAGGAAATTAAATTGGTGGTGTCACCTATGAAGGAACTAATTTTATGAAAGGTCAAAGTTCACATAAATATTAACTGTCTGTTGAATCTTTGCTTATTGAGGGTTTTTTTAGACTGTAATTTCTCAAAGATGCTACAGTAAAATGTTATGATATTTGCAGCAGTGATAGTAGAGGACACTAGGAAGCATAAGAACTGAAATTGGTGGTGTCACCTATGAAGGAACTATTTTGGTGAAAGGTCAAAGTTCACAGGTATGTTCGATGTCTGTTGAATGTTTGCTCATGAAGGGGTTTTTAGACTGTAATTTCTCAAAGATGCTACAGTAAAATGTTATGATATTTGCACCAGTGATAGAAGAGGACACTAGGAAGCAACCAAACTGAAATTGGTGGCGTCACCTATTAAGGAACTGTTTTGGTGAAAGGTCAAAGATCACATGTATGTTCGATGTCTGTTGAATGTTTGCTCATGAAGGGTTTTAGACTGTAATTTCTCAAAGACGCTACAGTAAAATGTTATGATATTTGCAGCAGTGATAGTAGAGGACACTAGGAAGCAGAGGAAATGAAATTGGTGGTGTCACCTATGAAGGAACTAATTTTATGAAAGGTCAAAGTTCACAAATATTAACTGTCTGTGGAATCTTTGCTTATTGAGGGGTTTTAGACTGTAATTTCTCAAAATGCTACAGTAAAATGTTATGATATTTGCAGCAGTAATAGTAGAGGACACTAGGAAGCAGAGGAAATGAAATTGGTGGTGTCACCTACGAAGGAACTGTTTTGGTGAAAGGTCAAAGTTCACAGAAATGTTAATAGTCTATACAGTTTTTTCAGTGGGAGGGGTTTTTAGACTGTAATTTCTCAAAGATGCTACAGTAAAATGTTATGATATTTGCAGCAGTGATAGTAGAGGATACTAGGAAGGAGATGATATCAAATTGGTGGCGTCACCTACGAAGGAACTATTTTGGTGCAAGGTCAAACTTCACATGTATGTTCGATGTCTGTTGAATGTTTGCTCCTGGAGGGGATTTTAGACTGTAATTTTTTAAAGATGCTACAGTAAAATGTTGTGATATTTGCACCAGTGATAGAAGAGGACACTAGGAAGCAACCAAACTGAAATTGGTGGCGTCACCTATTAAGGAACTGTTTTGGTGAAAGGTCAAAGATCACATGTATGTTCGATGTCTGTTGAATGTTTGCTCATGAAGGGGTTTTTAGACTGTAATTTCTCAAAGATGCTACAGTAAAATGTTATGATATTTGCACCAGTGATAGAAGAGGACACTAGGAAGCAACCAAACTGAAATTGGTGGCGTCACCTATTAAGGAACTGTTTTGGTGAAAGGTCAAAGATCACATGTATGTTCGATGTCTGTTGAATGTTTGCTCATGAAGGGGTTTTTAGACTGTAATTTCTCAAAGACGCTACAGTAAAATGTTATGATATTTGCAGCAGTGATAGTAGAGGACACTAGGAAGCAGAGGAAATGAAATTGGTGGTGTCACCTATGAAGGAACTAATTTTATGAAAGGTCAAAGTTCACAAATATTAACTGTCTGTGGAATCTTTGCTTATTGAGGGGTTTTTAGACTGTAATTTCTCAAAAATGCTACAGTAAAATGTTATGATATTTGCAGCAGTAATAGTAGAGGACACTAGGAAGCAGAGGAAATGAAATTGGTGGTGTCACCTACGAAGGAACTGTTTTGGTGAAAGGTCAAAGTTCACAGAAATGTTAATAGTCTATACAGTTTTTTTCAGTGGGAGGGGTTTTAGACTGTAATTTCTCAAAGATGCTACAGTAAAATGTTATGATATTTGCAGCAGTGATAGTAGAGGATACTAGGAAGGAGATGATATCAAATTGGTGGCGTCACCTATGAAGGAACTATTTTGGTGAAAGGTCAAAGTTCACAGGTATGTTCGATGTCTGTTGAATGTTTGCTCATGAAGGGGTTTTTAGACTGTAATTTCTCAAAGATGCTACAGTAAAATGTTATGATATTTGTACCAGTGATAGAAGAGGACACTAGGAAGCAACCAAACTGAAATTGGTGGCGTCACCTATTAAGGAACTGTTTTGGTGAAAGGTCAAAGATCACATGTATGTTCGATGTCTGTTGAATGTTTGCTCATGAAGGGGTTTTTAGACTGTAATTTCTCAAAGACGCTACAGTAAAATGTTATGATATTTGCAGCAGTGATAGTAGAGGACACTAGGAAGCAGAGGAAATGAAATTGGTGGTGTCACCTATGAAGGAACTAATTTTATGAAAGGTCAAATTTCACAAATATTAACTGTCTGTGGAATCTTTGCTTATTGAGGGGTTTTTAGACTGTAATTTCTCAAAAATGCTACAGTAAAATGTTATGATATTTGCAGCAGTAATAGTAGAGGACACTAGGAAGCAGAGGAAATGAAATTGGTGGTGTCACCTACTGAAGGAACTGTTTTGGTGAAAGGTCAAAGTTCACAGAAATGTTAATAGTCTATACAGTTTTTTTCAGTGGGAGGGGTTTTAGACTGTAATTTCTCAAAGATGCTACAGTAAAATGTTATGATATTTGCAGCAGTGATAGTAGAGGATACTAGGAAGGAGATGATATCAAATTGGTGGCGTCACCTACGAAGGAACTATTTTGGTGCAAGGTCAAAGTTCACAGAAATGTTAATAGTCTATACAGTTTTAGCTGTGGGAGGGGTATTTAGACTGTAATTTCTCAAAAATGCTACAGTAAAATGTTATGATATTTGCAGCGGTGATAGTAGAGGACACTAGGAAGCAGAGGAAATTAAATTGGTGGTGTCACCTATGAAGGAACTAATTTTATGAAAGGTCAAAGTTCACATAAATATTAACTGTCTGTTGAATCTTTGCTTATTGAGGGTTTTTAGACTGTAATTTCTCAAAGATGCTACAGTAAAATGTTATGATATTTGCAGCAGTGATAGTAGAGGACACTAGGAAGCATAAGAACTGAAATTGGTGGTGTCACCTATGAAGGAAGTGTTTTGGTGCAACGTCAAAGTTCACAGAAATGTTAACTGTCTTTTTAGTTTTTGCTCATGAAGGGGTATTTAGACTGTAATTTCTCAAAAAATGCTACAGTAAAATGTTATGGTTTTGCAGCAGTGATAGTAGAGGACACCAGGTAGCAGAAGAACTGAAATTGGTGGTGTCACCTATGAAGGAAGTGTTTTGGTGAAAGGTCAAAGTTCAGAAACATGTTAACTTTATTTAGCTTTTGCTGTGGGAGGGAACACTAGGATGGCAACACTGAAGTAACTGTTGAGGAATTATGCTGGTGAAAGGTCAAATTTCACATAAATTATGTTCACAAAATAAAATAAAAGGTAAATTTTGTATTTGCAGTAATAAAAAATAATCATACAACTATAGGCTAATCATGATTGTTATTAGTAATATCAATACATTTCTGTTGTATGCATTTGTGTTCATCTAATCACTAAGAGCATCACAAAAAACACCGCGTATGTATCTTTCAGGACCTTCGGCTCACTCGCACCTCTTCCGTACCATAATAACACTGCTTTAGGCGCAACAGAAATCCGACGGCGGCTGGCTTGACCACGGTTTTTCATTCGGCGGCTCACGTTACCGCAGTGCTGCTTCCGTGTTTCTCAGGCCTTGACTAGCGCGAGGTTTGAAATTAAAATATAAAATAAAACCTCCTCGACACCACAGTACGGTGTACGAAGGACTCGACTAATAACTCGTAAATTGCATTTTCTTCATACGGTACTTTTCCTAGCAGCCATTTTACGAAGCTCATTTCGCGCTGAACATTGACTTCCTTTATGTGTCCGTGTCATAATTTAACAGTAATGGCCTGTAAATGATACTTGATTTGTCTTGCTTTACATTCACAACTAGAAAAAATAGGCTAAAATGGGTGTCTGTCTGTGAAAGATGAGCAGATTTTGTACACAGATCTTTGATTCATGCAAAACCACGTCTTGCATGAACATAACGTTATTTTCCAAACATATACTTTGTAATATAGTAACAGTTTGTTTGCTGTCCATGTAAAGTTAACTGGATGTCTGCGTGTTGTTTATATGCTCTGATAATGCTAATCCAGCAGTTGTAGTAGCGTCCATGTTGATTCCACATTCTAACACACACGAAAGTCAGTAGATCAGACCTCACTGACTTCAACTGGGAAATGGGACTATCCGATGAGCACGTGAATGCACCGTTAGCCAGTGGTTGTTTTTATATACAGTCTATGGTTGCGATATGTAACCCTCACCACTAAGTGCCACTAAAAAAGTATTACAGAACTTTTATAGAGTATTTGTAACATTTGAACAGCTCATTAGATGACATTCAACAATTCAGCTATTTCACAAATAAAACCGTTTTCTGATATTACACCACGGTGATTAAGGTTTGATTAGGGCAAATGTTAATGTTCTCATTTCATTTCAAAGAATAGTATCTAGGCTACTATATCTTAACACTAGCCTACAAAAATTAATTCCAGTTGGACAAAACAGCAATTTAATGTTTGAGGGTTGTTTTCATTCATTAAGTTATTGTGCAAGAAAAATGTTCTACGTGGTGGTAGAACATTTAATATGGTCAATAATTATAACCATTCATGCAGAACAAGGAGTTCCTCATTTCAAAAGTTTGCAGTTGTGTCCTTTTTTAATGTCCCATCCCATCCAGGCTTAGTTGGTTCACAAAATGTGACATTGACAGCAACTTTATGCACACAGATGCATGAAAAGCACCTGAGCTTCTCCCTACTCCGTCTCGGCTGACAAAGAAACCCAGAGGACCTGATATGGAGGGGGCAGAAGAGAGTTCCGGCAGTCCCTGTATGCAAGAAAAAGTCGGTATGCCAAAGAGTAAAATGTAGCCCACTTCAGGCACTGGTCCTCGCAAGTTTTGTGCTCGGGCTGTAATAACAATTACAGTTAATATGTGCAATATTCATTTTTCATGTACAACATTTAAAACATTTACATTATTATGGCCATACAGATCTCATCATACAGATAGTCAATCATTAAATATGTAAATGGGGAGTTAATTTGTCAAACTAATAGAGACCTTCAAGCAAAGCATTAAATTCCTATTTTTTCTTTTCTTCCTCCTTCTTCTGTACTCCCTTCCCCTCAGTTTGTGCTGGCTGTAGATCTGGCCTTTCGGCCTTTGTTGACTGCTGCTCTGCAGTATTCAGGAACGCTTGGAGGAACAGACTGTCAATGTTGTATGCAGTCACACCAACATCAACCACTGACTGGAGAGCAGTGTCTGTGGCTTGGCTTGCTTCGTCACCATACCTTCACCATAAATAATATGGTGTAGTTAGGGTAGAGTAGTTTGGTGAAAGAAAATAAATGAGCATGTGTAGAGAATTGAAATGCTGGAGCAATATTGTCATACACATCCACATACCAAAGGTCGTATTTCACTTTGTAACAGTTTTATTCATATTAAACCAGGAAAAAAGGGGCTAAATAGAATGAACAGCAAAAGCTGCACCACCCAACACAAGTAGACATTTAGCAGCAGTTAACATAGCTCTGTAGACAGATCGAGAAATACACATTCACACCCACATAAGAAAAGCTTAAGCTACATCAAGTCAAAAAAGAACCCAAAATATACTTTATTATGTTTAAGTGAATCAAAAAAAGTCAATTTTTGACACAATTATGTGTTAGCTGCTGTATTAGATTTGGAATATGTCTTATTGAGGGTTATTTTCTGACTTAAACTGGGTTAACAAAACTGTGTACATGAAAGGGTTGAGCAGGGTCAGCTGTTAGTTCACAAATCTTTGTCTTTACTCTCTCGTGCAGTCATATGTTGCTGGGCATGTTTATTAGATTCTCTAAGCCCCTAAATCTGAAAGAAAATATAAAGCAGATCAGTTTCCCAACGTACCAAGAAGAAAGCAACACAGTAGTATTGGAAATAGATTTAGAAACAAGATCTACAAAAGTCAACTGAAGATTGAAAATTGCTAAATAGAGAAGCGGAAATGGAAAATGTCAGAACTTACTTGTACTTCACAGTCGTGACAGTCTCTGAGGCAACACTTTTACCAACTACCTTTGCTCCAGTCTCCAGACTCGACCAAATAGTAGAGAGACCTGATGTGAATGTAAAGGATTTTTTTTGAATACCCAAAAAAGACTTGTATCACACATTTGAAATGCCAAAACATGCCAGAACATTTTCATATGACAACAGTGTGGGATAATATACAAGGATATATTTGATATCATAACTTGATGCTTGATCATGAAATGATCCTAACTACCTTGTACACTGCTGGCTGCCACAAACTTGGCTCCATCGAAGTTGGAAGCGCGGCCGTCTTTGCTCTTCTTCATAGATTCTGGGACCAACTTAGAGCCATGTTTCTTCACATGGGGCGCCACCTTCTCTACCACTTGTCCTGCCACCTTACTCACTCCATTAACTGTAAAAATACACGTTAAGTACACATAGTATATGGGCATATTCATCAGTTTTCTTAGCCATGTTGCCTTGTATTATCTGTATGAATGACTACTGTAGATCCTTTCTACTTTGGTTTAAGTGCTTACCCAGGAACCGGCTGACTTGCAAAGCACCCCCGGTGGTCTGTTTAGCCACCTGTAGACCTTTGGTGACACGGGGGCTGACCTGTGTCGGGGTTTCCTCAGGCGTGATGTGGTCCCGCATCTTTGCTCCTCCTTTATGAACGGCCCTACCAGTGGCCTCTGCTCCTTTTGCAAACTGTTGACTGACCTTTATAGCTCCTAAAGACAGATATATGATGGGTGATAAATGTGCATTGGCGATATCACTGATTGTTGCGTTGTCAAAATACCTACTACAGGCAAATGAATAGGTGGTTGTACAAAACTTTCCTTGCAGCACTCATACCTGCTCAGGAGAGATGGCTGCAATGGTAAACAATGCCCTCTACTGGTCATTTTGGGACACAGAGGAACGATTACTGTACAGTATACACCGTCTCTGTACAATCCTGTGTAGTTTCATTATTAGGAATTGTATTACTTTATTACAAACAAACCTGACAAGATTCCTTGTGCTATCTTTTCACTCCATCCAGGAAGTGGTGGTCCTTCCTTCTCCGCAGTTGGCACTGTAAGTCCTGTTTGCTCATTTGAGGGACCAAGGGGGATTTTCTCACTCAGGTTGATAACCTCTGACCCTGCCCCCTCTGGACCCTGTTAAATTATTATAAAAGTACAGCCAATAAAATGCTTTAAATAATACATACACCCAAATAGGCAACATTACATTCCTGTAAGTCATGACTAAGCTGGCTAAGAATGTTTTTACGCACAACATAAGTACTATTTTGTTCCTCCTGAAGTGTCACGAGAGAAAAAAGGCACACGTGTTGTATGTCTTAGAGCAAAATTGCATTTAGCTTTGTGGCTTGGCAACACTATATAGCTTCAACAAGCACTATGGATGTTTGTTGACAAAGAAGATTTTGACACCCTCACTCAAAGCACAATCCTTTTCTCTCCAAAGACAGAAAAACACCTTACAACATATTATTTCAAAGCTTTGATGCCACCCACATGAAAACCCATCCTTACATTTCCTCCACACTGACAGTAAGGACTCACCTGAACCCTGAGATCAACGAGCTGTGATAAGAGGTCCTTAAATGTTTCTCGGTCAGCAGCCGGGAGTTCAGATGACAATACTATGCCCATGAAGGACCCCGGCGTTTCTGCCAAGGAGTCAGGGAACATGAAGATCCCAGAGTTAGCCAATAGCACTGGAGTGTCTGCTGTCAGTGGGTACATCCAGTCACACACCTAGAAAACACAAAAGACACACAAAAATGAGGAGGTTGGACGGTGAAGCCTCTAGGTCAGAGGCCATAACCCACGTACCATCATCACCAAAGAGGTTGCTCTCATTCTGGCTGATTACTGGTTGTAATTGCTTTAAATTAAAACAAGTGATGTACACTTCACGTGTTCTGTCATGTTTTACATAAGATGTGAACTGAAAACCATGAACAATGCTTTCCCAGTTAGGTGGAGGTGGAGGTGGTTCCTCGTGAGGCCCAAAGGGTTAAGTCAGCCTGTTTCTCTTTCAAGGCACGAAAATGCATTGTCATTTCCCAGTGGGGACAGTGTTCCCTGCTCCTTTTGACCCAATGTTTTCCTCTCTCAAAGACATATTACAGGATTTTAGCCCCATCAGGACTTATGTCAGTCATCCACACAGACATAATACAGATACAGACTGGCTGCGGCCTCGTGGCATTGTTATGCCGCCTGACAGAATGACCTCTGTGAGGGCGCAGGACACTGACCAGCAGCACAACAGAAGCGCAAAGTCATCTGTTAATGGGATCATTGTCTTGCTGGGAAACAAAGCAGTACCAGAATACAGCAGGAGAGCAGCCCACTAGCCTGGTCTAGATGGAACCGAGTCATGGGTTGCACTTCTATATAGAGCAAGGCATAATACGTTCTTTGTAGAGGCGCCAGAATACATTATTGTTTTTTTATATGCATTATATTGACTGAATACAAAAATCACACAGAAGTAGCAGGTTGGCATATGTTTTAAAATGAATAGGACACATAGGGTCAGAAATCCAATAGTTTTATTGTTTTAGCATACTAAAACAATACAGATCTAGATTTGCGATAGGACAGCTCAATGATATAAATTTAAAATTTAAGTTTCAAACTCAACTATATTCTTAACACTGTAAGGAAAAAAATAGCATCCAGCCAACCAATCTCATCATCTACAGTGGAGTGTAACAGGAATTATGATATTGTGACTACATGGAGAGCTGAAATAATTTGTCAATTAATTGATTAGTTGATTGACTGAAAATACTTTGATAATCAATTCATCCTCAAATGTGAGGATTTTCGGTTTTTCTCTGTTTTACGTAACTGTTAACTGGATATATTTGGAACATTTGAAGACATAACATTGGGCTCTAAGAGATTGTACCAGTTGTTTTTCACTATTCTTTGAGGTTTTATAGACCAAACCACTAATACATCATTGTATTAATCACTATTGAAAATAATGATTAATTGCAACACTAACTGTAATGTCCTTAATCAGGTAATAAATTTAGTCCAAGTCAACGTTTAAAGCTCGACACTGTCACTGACTGAACACCAGCATTTGTAAGCAGAAAACTAGTTTTAGAGACTAGTAGTTGATTTATATACCGACATGATGACTCATAGTTAGTTAATAACTATAATATAAAACTGGTCTAGTAATGAAGTTTGCTGTTACTTAGTCACCTTTAGGAAACATGATCAAGAAACTGCTTTGCTAACACACCTACGCCCACACGCACACAGATACTTATTATGACATACTGTACTTACATGTAGAAATGCTGAGGGTCTTCCAGCTGTGGAATCCTTGTGGTCACTGTCAAATGTGTTGATGCAGAGGAAGCCGGGATGAGACAGGGAGCTGACCTGTCCATTTGCTGCCACAAAAAATATCTGCACCCCAGAGGGGATGAAAAGCAGCTCGTTTCCATCCCCTCCTGCTGCTGCTGCTCCGGTCTGCTTTCCTGACCGGAGGCCACCTCTAGCAGGACCATGAGCCAAACTGCGGTGGCCAACTGTTGGCTGTGGTGTGTATGCTGGAGGCTGGTCCCCTGGATTAGCCATGTCTGTAGTTCCTGTAGCCACTGCAGGGAGTGTGTGTGTGTGCACAGGAGCAGGGGAAAGAGGCCAGACACGGGGTGTTTTTTGATATGGGGTTGTGCTCTGGGTGGTAACAGGTATGGATGGGTACAGATGGTGGAGGGAGCTTTGGGGAGGCTGACTGTTTGGCGCCAGGTCCGGATAAAGATTGGGAGAGAGATCCACCAACAGGTTGCCACTCTGGGATCCTGTTGTCAGCTGAGAGGTCTCCAGGTCAGAGAGGTGGGCATTGACTGTCCTTAGAGTTCCCCTCATCCTCTGCTGAAGCTGCCTAGCCGTGTCCCAAGACACTCCCCGCTGTCTCTCCCCGCTAGTGGGAACCTCTATTCCTTGGGTAAGGTGCTTTAGACCTTTCCTGTAATACACCAGGGCCTCTCCTGTCTTCCCGGCTTCTTCAGCAGCCTGCCCACGGCTCAGAGAATGACATGCCAGCTCGTACTGGTCCTTGATGAGCAGCAGCTCAGCAGGCTCAGCCATGCCAAGGAGTGGACGAGATACAGAGACTGGAAAGGACAGAACGGATGCAGGGAGAAGTGCAGCCTCCAAAGTGAGACAAAAGTTACATGGGCAGTTTGAAGGTTTTTACAATATTTTACACTAATCATGAGAAATCTTTGATTGTTTGTTTGATTGTTGTTTTTTCCACAACACCAAATATTAAATATTGAGTTATTAATAGAGTACAATTAGGCTTAATGGTTTTGAAAATAAATGCATTGATTAGGTAGCTGTGAAACAGTTATAAGATTTAAAAACAAGGCTTGAAAAGGAAACTAAATGTTTGTGGCATTCCTTACTGACATGGGTCCTCTGACAGCATTACAGCACAGAAGATGAGTTAATGTGAGAAAAATCTCTGTAATGTAATTGTTGTTGGCGGGCTAACTGATCAGGTTTTACCTGAACAACAAGCCTGCGTGTGAGCTACCTTAAGAAGTCCTCTCTAGACAGGAGATCTACATTTAAAAAAGCTGTTTATACATTTATTCTTCATCTCATTATCAAAGATATCAAACAGGAAATGTTACCTTTACAGACACTGTAGCCTACCTAACCACTGGACAACAAGCAATAAAATTTCAACTTAAATCTGGCTTACCTTGACAGCCAAACTTTAGTATCCCGGGAAAGAAAAAAAAACAATAAATAAGTGGTTGAAGAGACTCCTTAAGTCAGTGTTCAACAGTACTTCTGTACTTTTATTTAATCCGCGCACCTCCAGCGGCCGAACTCAAGTTTCCATCCAACCACAACAGTGACAGGAATGGCTTCCGGGAAACACTTTCAAAATAAAATGCATAGGCTACGCGTTACAATTGTTGTTATTGAAATAAAATAAACTTTATTTAGAAGGAACCCAAGATAAACAAAAAACATTTCCTCAAGGTGCAGTCGTTTTATTTCTTATTAACTATTCACTCAGGGATGTGACATGTAGCAATACAATGAGACATGAAATGTGTCAAAGAAAATATTTTAGAATCACTCTAAACGATAGGGAAGATGTTGTAATTTATGATTTACCAGCTTTAAAAACCTTTTGCATGAACATTCTTAAAATTCTTCAGCATGTTTTTTAAAAATAGTATATTAAAAAAAAGTACAAGAAAAAAATCTGAGGGTCCAGATGGGCATAGCATGTAGCATCAGATGTAATTTTTTTTGTTCTCAATCCTATTCAATTCTGTCACAAGTGTCAGGAGAAAGGTGGAGCAGTGATTCATAGGAAAGGCAGAGCAGCAGGTGGAGTGATCCATGACACATGACAATACCTATATGTGGAGAGGAAAAAGAGGTTCACTGAATTTTGTCCTGAATGCAATAACAACCCAGACAAAATGCAAACTACACATCAATAATCCCAAAGACATGTAGTTTATATAACGTGATTGTAAAGTTGTCTTAATTATATAAAGATTCAATCAGCAATATATATATATATATATATATATATATATATATATATATATATATATATATATATATATATATATATATAGAGAGAGAGAGAGAGAGAGAGAGAGAGAGAGAGAGAGAGAGAGAGAGAGAGAGAAGAGAGAGATTAAAAGCTATGCCTTACTTTGAACTTTTGTATTTTTCCCTGGTAGCCTGTTGTGGGCGACTGTCTGCACTGATGTATAGCTTGTGGAGGTCAGTCAGGCAAGGCACAATTTCAGCCATGGTATAACCGGTAAAGGCATGTAAGGAATCAGGCTGAAATATAAAAAAATAGCCTAAAAAGTTATGATATGGTCTAATTCCATGATACATTCTCATAAAGGGGACTCTTAGCATTTAAGACAACGATCTGGACAAACCTACCCAGAGGGATTTGTTTACAGTGTAGTTGGCTAGGCAGTAGGCTCCAGCTGCCATTATAGATGAAGTGTACTGTAGGAATGGATCGATTTCCAGCAGGCTTAGCTCTGCTACATACTAGAAGCAGAAAAAACACCACATTGAAAAATGATCAAGGGACATGGAAAAATGTAATGTCAAAGGCAGCGGGGATAAACCTATAGTCTGGCTGGCATTTGAGTTATTGTGTTTGCTCACCAGGGCAAGGTTCTCTGTGTTGGCACAGACAGAGTGGATGGACATGAAAAGGTGAAGGAACTGGTTTGTGGTGGGGACTGCCATGTTGAAAGCCAGAACTTTTAGGAAAACATGCTCCATCCGTACCAACTGCTTCTTAGTGTAGGTGCTGTCTGTGATGTACACAAACTCATTCAGCTCAGGAGGGAAGATCTCCTCATATTTTCTACAAGGTGAAAGATCAGGTTGTAAATTGCCGTCAGTCATCTGAGCCAATGCTACTCAAATAAGGTGGGCTCCTACCACAACCACAAAACAATATAATGTATAACAAATTAATAACTGGATGGGAGGAGTATCAAATCTTCAGAAACGCAAACGTGCTTACGCAGCAATCAGCAATGCAGCTGTGCCAACCAGCTGTAGCTTGCCCCGTTTCACAAATGCTGTGCAGGAGAGAAAACGGTCCAAATAGTTGACAGCAAGGTGCAGAGTTTCAGAACGAAGCTTGTATTCCTGGATGACTTCCACCAGCCAGTCCACCAGGATGACACGCATCTCATTGGTGATCTCTGGATGTTTCTCTATGTAGCCTGGGTTTGGCCTGAACCTCAGCTGGCATTAGAAACAAAAGTATTTCCAGTGAAACAAGGAGCAAAACCTCCTAATGACAATGTGTTTAATGCTGCTCCTATACAGTAATGTAAAAGAAATGATTTAGTGCTCATAGTACAGATAATTTCGCACTTCACTCTCCCTCAAGTGCCGGTGAATGTCCTCTGAATACTCTGACACACACAGCACTTCCTCTGACATCAGGGATTCATCTTGTTCAGACTGCATCGAAACATCCTGGTATGAACCTACAAGAGCAAACAGCAGTCAAGTAAAGTATAACGAAACAGTCTTCTAAACATGCCAGGTGTTTTGGTATTTGCCAAACTCACTTGAACTCAGCTCCAGCAGGAGACGCAAATCTTCATTTCGCAGGGCAGCAGTTTCGGCATCTGTGTAATAGCTGTCTGAGACCATTTCTTGGCCAGAGGTGGCAAGAACAACTTCACAAGCTTCTTCAACATACACGTCATAGCTGGAACTTGAGGGACAGCCGAGGAAGGCGATGTGGGAGCTGTCTGAGATTGAACTGTGTTTGGAAAATTGGCTTCCCTGTGGATTGCCATGTTTAGTTGAAATTCAAATTCTTTGAGAGGGGAAAGTGAATTGAAAATCGCAAAGTCTGTGCCTCTTCGGCTTACCTGACTGAGGGGTCGAGAGCGCTGCTCATTTTCTGACAACACACCAAGCACTGTGCGCTGCTTGGTCCGCTGGGCCAGCACTACATCTGTTTTGCTTGATGGTGCAATATTCTCTTTGCTGGTATGACTGCCGCAATGTGCATTTGTGCTGGAGTTCATCTTTAAACAAGGACATGGGAAAAGATCACATTAAAACAAATGTGGCCTACTGTACATGGTGTTAAGGTGTGTAAATTATTACATATATACCTGAAAGTTGGACCACATTATGTTTATTTGTCAATTCCTTGTAGCTATAATAGGCCTGTGGTTCCCAACATGGGGGTCAGGACCCCGAAAGGGGTTGTAAGATAAATCTGAGGGGTCCCAATATGATTAAAATAATAGAAACATGAAAAACTTAATTAAATCTTAATTGTTTGCTCTTCTATCCTCTAAAAACCATTCAAATGAAACAAGGTTTACTATAATAGGCTATATAATGGAGAGCATCAAATCATCACACTGGGACCAGTGAATGTTTGGCATGAAAAATGACTGGAATGATTAATAGATTGCTGAAAATTATGATACACTGATTACAGGATAATGTTCTATGTTCCACAATGGCAAAAAAGAAAAGTGTGGAAAACCACTGAGTCATGCAGTGTGAAATTTGGTGGACAAGTCTATACTAAATTCTGAACATGTCTGAAATATCATTACCATGGTTACAAGAATATATCAGTGTCCATCAATCACAGATACCCAAGAAAAGACCAATGAGGTGGAAAACCAAGGCAAGCGAAGTCCATCTCCTCAGTGTATCTCTGAGCACAGCCCTGCTTTGGTTTCCTGTGGGTTTCACATATAAAACTATCATCCATCATCTGTTCCTAACTGCAAACTCACCACAATCAGGATCAACGTAGTTAACAGTTTAACGTTAGGATAGTAAGGTGAGGAAATCTTTGGATTCCACTGGCGACCAAACGGAGTGATTGCCAGCAACTTTCTTATTTGTCGCTTATCTGGAGACGAACTGCGACCTCTCGCTGCGTTCAAGCGACCTTAGCAGCTTCCTGGATGTCCTTTGTCAATCCAGCCCGGGGGGCTTTTCTTCAGGTTGCCTTGTTAACTGATCAGCTCCCTTCGAACGGCTCTCTGTCCAATCACCTGCCCGAACGCAACAGCGGGCAGTCAACAACGTCGTGCGTCAGGAATCCCTCACTGAGCTATATATTTAAATACATTAATTTAAATTTAAAAGGGCTATGTGTTGACAACCGTTGTGCAAGACTACCTCCCGTACAAGCACCTGGTATGTAGTGCATCACGCTCCTAGTGCTTACACTTAAGCAGACAGACAATTCGGGTTTGTTATTAAACCTCCATCTGAATAGGGGAATATCAGGAAGTCTAACAACTGTTTGTGAATTTCATCGTGCTGCTCACTATGATGTCAACTGGCACATAGCTTGGACACCACCACATCACCTCAACAATAAAGTTTTTTTTTAAAAGTTGTCTTTCACTATTAAGCACAGATGCTATTCTTGCAATAAAGACAGCTCTCAATAGCATACTGCTTTCAAAAATGCTAATGTTTAATATTTATACTAGCTAGAGAAACTCAACATATACACTGAGGATCTTTTTCTACTGTTTTATTATAAGATGAGATGTAAAAAGCCAATCTTATCAATTTGTCTTACGGATGTGAACAAAAGTCACTGGATTGTCAACTTTATGTGACTTTATCTAATTATTTATTTTCCTTTTTCTAAACTATCCTATAATTTGTTTTTTATATACATATCTTCAGAAGGTTAGCGATTTCCCTTTGGTTTAGAAAATGATTCCTAGAGGACACATTCACTCTGCTGGGCTAAACCGGCTAGTTGTTTATGTGGGGTGTTATGTCAACAGCACAGAAACTTAGGTGTGGTAGTTATTATTATGAGTCCCTTTAAACACACTGATCTTTGAGATGGCTTTTGTCACCATGTCATGAAATGATGTCTGGAGTGTTGATGAGCTGTTGGGCATGAATGCCATTGTCACACGTGGAGTACTGTAAGTGCTAAAGAGATGGGCTTAAGTAGAGTATAGAGAGTAGAAGAGCTGAGTATAAAGCAATGGGCTGGTCCAGTGTTGATGATGACAGTGGTAACAGGACTGACTCAAGTACTCTGGAGGTAAAGTAGGAAGCATGAAGCAGTATAAAATGCTTTAAATAGATAATACATAGGAAATTGATTAGAAAGACAGGACTGTGAAAGTGAAGCTTCTACTGTCTTGTTACTTGCTGGATTAAAAAAAAATGTTGTGAGGAGCAAATTTTATACAGCCACCCATTTGATTAAATTCATGACATTTGTTCACAACCTCAGCACTAGCAGCACCTCACACATTCTCCGGATGTCATCAAAAACTTTCATACCTCCAGAACCCCAAAATGTTATTAAACCAAGCTACAGCTGCTTCTTTATATTTATATTTATGTCCTGTCTGTTTCACAAAGCGTACTCACTGTTTGTCTCCCTGTTTCCATCACTGGCGGTTGCTCAAGTTTTACATCTGAGATTTGTACTTGCAGTGTTTCAACTGGTAACATGCTCTAGACTGCAGTTACTCATCCTCCTGGGGTTTTTTTACACACACACAACAATAACTGAAAAAAATGGTTGAGGATGAGTAAGGATCAAAGCAATGCTTCTTCTGGCAACATTTCTTCTTGACAGTTTTGGCCCTAAGTTGGTGTTAAACTGTGAACTGTATTATTTTCTGTACTTATCACTGTTGTTGCTGCTGCAGAAGCTGTGTGGTTGTATCCCACATCAGAGGAGTGGCAGAGACTTCCTATCCCAAAAATAACACAGGACCTGACAGTGTGCTATCTATTGTTGATAACACACAAGCTGCAAGTTGTTGCAATGTGCCCATACGTGTATGGAGAAACAAGGTTTACACAGTTAAATAATAATGAAAACAGTGTAAAATAGATAAGACATTTGATGACAATAACAATATACATACTGGACAATAAGAGAAAAGAAAAAAGTTAAAGCCCAATTCTTTGTCTGAGTGAAGACAAACTTGCTGAGCGCCTGCAAGTTCATCATTTTCCATCAGATGGCAGGCTTTCTCTTCAGTAACAATGGTCTGATGTTCTCCATCTTAAACATGTCAATTCAAATCCATTCACACATAATTACTCCATGTAATATGGTTAATTTCTGTTTTACCATTTCATGATTGTTGTATACTGTATATTGTCTACTATGGAGCAGAAGGGAGTTGCAAACTGCATATAATTTTTCAACCCTGATGTAATATGACAATTCAAAATACATTGAAACCTTGAATGATATAATCATATAGAAGCAGAGTCTAATCATGAGGCTACGAACCCAAGTAGTCAAACAACAGGAGTACATTTGTATAGATTTATTACTGACCAAGTCACACCCTGACCCTGCTATATCTCATTTTACAAATCACCACCAAGCCTTTGCTCACTCAAACTCCTCAGGGATGGAGATGGTGCAAAGCACTGAAATACTGGGCTGATTAAAAAGTGACTCTTACTCAAAGTAGAATGTATCTTTCTTTGAATGCAAACTTAGTGGGAGTTCAGCTGCAGAGTTACCTGAAATTATTAATATTATTTGATGATGATGATGATGATGATGATGATGATGATGATGATGATGATGATGATAATTAAACCTTAGTTGCAGCAAGAACTACAGGCAGAAAACTAAAGAGTCAGGTGTGGGAACTTGAGAGGACCCAAGAGCATTAACCAAAGGCTTATTTTGCTGCTGCACAACTCTAGTGGAGCATTGGAGGATTAAGGATTCCAGTTTGCAATCTTTTGGACACCACGCTGCTTCCCGGACCTTCAGCCAAGCATCACTCCTAAATTTTCTTGACGGCTATGCTATTTATTGGTGTGTTTATCATTGTACAATGTTCTACCCTCCTCCAGTGTTTCAACTCTAATCAAATGCCAACAAATGTTGACGGGAGTGTTTCAATCCATCACTGAGGAAATCTCCCTGGTCCAAGATCATACGCTTATCTTAGGAAGTGCTGTCTACATTAGGAGACACATTTTTCCCCTAAAGAGAATTAGCAGTAATCCAAGTTATCCTCAGAAAAGTGTTGGCTGATTTGAATAAAATACAACTTTGCCAGGTGCCAGCATTTTTGCCAGATTAAAAACATAATTCTTTGAGATTAATCTAATCAAATCATCAAACATGATTTCTTCCAGAGCCAAAATGCATGTTAACACTACTGCTATGCAACAACAGATGGAACAAAATTTGTGTTTCCGTGATCATGTCAGACACTTAAACATAAGCATTTTGTTCTATGATTATGTAATTCACTTAAAGTTGCAATGATAATGGCAATTCCATCAACAGTGTAATATAATACAAGTCTGTATTACATGTCAAAGTAAACCTAATGTTGGGGTGCAGAGTGTGCGTCCCATGTACAAGGCTGAGTCTTTATGGCAGAGGCCTGGCTTTGACTCCAGCCTGTGGCCCTGTGCGGCTGATAAATTTGATTGTTTTTGGAAAATTATAGGCCCATTCTGAATTTGATGCCAGCAACATGTTTGAAAAAAGTTGGGAAAGGCTCCTGTTTACCACTCTGTTACATCACCTCTTCTATTAACAACACTCTGTAAGTATCTGGGAATTGAAGAGACCAATTGCTGTAATCTTGAAAGTGGAATGCTTTCCCATTCTTGCTTGATGTAGGATTTCAGCTGCTCAACTTTGTTGTATTTTGCGTTTCATAATGCGGCAAACATTTTCAGCGGGTGACAAGTCAGGACAGCAGGCAGGCCACTTTAGCACCCAGACACTTTTACCATAGAGCCAAGCTGTTGTAATACGTGCAGAATGTGGTTTGGCTTTATCTATCTAAGGTCGTCCTTGAACCGAGGTAATTTATTGCTAGCATATGTAAATCTGTATATATTATTCAGCATTAATAGTGCCTTGACAAATGTGCAGGTTACCTATGACAGGTGCACTGATGCACCCCCATACCACCACAGATGCTGGCTTTTATACTTTCCTCTTTAGACCATGAATTTCGGAAAATTTTAACTCATCAGACCACAATACAGTTTTCCACTTCGCCTCAATCCATCTTAAAAGAGCACATGACCACAGAAAGTGGCAGTATTTTGGAACTGGTTTATGTGTGGTTTCCCTTGGAGTTTCAGCTTGCATCTGTGGATGCAGCGACAAACTGTGTTAACAGACAATGGTTTTGGAACCACTCCTCAGCCCATGCAGAGATGTCCACTACAGAATCCTGTCTGATTTTGATCCAGTGCCATCTGTGGTCCCTGAAGATCACAGCTATTCAGTATTGGTTTTCGGTAGGGATGTCCCGATCAGGTTTTTTTGCCCTCGAGTCCGAGTTCGAGTCATTTGATTTTGAATATCTACCGATACCGAATCACAATCCGATACTTCTATAATACTTAAAAAAAGAATAAAGAGGAGCGAAAAAACAGATCCAGGATGTTCCTTATTTTTTATTTAATTCACCTTATTTTAACATTCAACAACTCTGTTATAAAACAGAGCACTTCTGTGAGGTAGCTTGAACAATCAAGTAATAAATAACATAAATTCTTCATTTTGGACTTTAGTGCAACAGTAAATAAAAATACGAGAATATATATACATGTGCTATTTTCTGGACAGGAGAGATCACAAAGTCAAGGATAATTTAATGAATTTAATAATAAACTGTTTTCCTACTGAATCTTTTTCTTACGTAGTTGCTGTTCTCCATGATTTTCACCTTATTCGTTTGTGTAAAACATTATGTGCAGCTGAAATACATATCACTTCCAGTTGCCTCAAGTGAAAAAGGCTGGGAGAATAAAATACAAACTAAAGAAATGAAAAAAGGCATGGTACAGTGAATAACTCTCTGACAGATTAGATACATTAGAACTTTGTTCTACTGCAGAACTAATGAAATATCCTCATCTATTTGGTCCAGCAGAGATGGGAGATAAGGTGGCCTGCTGGGGCTATTTTCCCTTCTCAATATAGAATCGATATCTGTTCACATTGTGATGAGACAAGGTACTGAGCAAACACACACACATTCATACTTTCACACAAAAACACAAACATGGCACCTTGCTCAGGGGACACAAAGTCTCTCTATCTTCCTCTGTCTTTTAATCCTGCTTCCTCATTTCCGCTCAGTCCCTAAGCAGATGCAGATCACTTTTGACAGATAGCATTGGGCTTCTGCCGTTTCATTAGCGTGATGTATTGCTGGTGACAGGCTTGAGCCAGACAGGCTGGGGTTTTGAGCATCACCTCTAAAATACTGCGCCATTCGGAAGAATCCTCACAGCTGAGGAGGGTCATCTCTCAGCAGCACCCTTATTTGTTGGCATAACCCACAAAAACAGCAAAAAATGGTGAAACTGGAGGATAGAAGAGATGAAAGGGCAACCTAATCTGCTGAGGTTTATCCACGTTGAAGGAAGGTAGGAAGGGAGGTTGGAAGGAAGAGAAACGGATTAACTGATCATGATTCAATCCAAATTTAAGAATCACAGCCAAATGAGTCTCATAAGTGTTGCTGTTTTGTAATATATGTTTACTGATGCCAAATTTCAATAAACAAGTTCAATAAACGGCTGATTGCAGTTTTTATTGTCAGATTAAACTTTAACAACTGTCTGTTCCCATGAGGAGATGTCTTGATGTCTCTTTAGTCCGCTCTCCTTCTTCATCGTTTACATGCTGTATTGTGTATGTGTCTAGGCTAGACAAAATAAAGCAAACACCCCATGGACAAGGTCTTAAACTTTTCGGTTATTTTGTTCCAGTTATAAAAACTGCTCCAAAGATGGGTCACATTAGGTTGGAGGCCAATTAGCAGCGTTCATTGGCTCTTAAAGACTGTCGGAAATCAGTACTCTGATATCCAAGTTTTCAAAGCAAGAAGCAAAAGAATGAGACCCAAAACAGAAGAGGCCAAATCATCTGTGCCAAACTGCAGGTGCAAAATAATTGAGTATGTGGAGGGGGAAACTCATAACAACAGCCAACAAATTACATCAAAGGTGAGCAGCATTGATCACATGTTAAAAAGAAAAGGCAATTTATCGATCTGTGTTTCTCATTGTCTGCTGTCTGAAGGTCAAATTGGTCACCCAGTCTTTGTACTGTAATAACGCTTTATTTAATGATCCTCATGTGGATCAAAGGACCTTTTGTTAAGGAATACGATGTGGTAATTTGACGCCAATCTCCTCCATTAAAAGGCCCATCACTGTAATGAGTCAGCGGCATGAAAAGAAAATGAGCTCTGCAAGAGGAGGGGGGTGTTATATCAAGACTGAGAGCTCTTATTGTCTGTTTCTTATGATGGCAGAATAATTATGCTTCTTAAACTAGAATACCACAATACACACACACACACACACACACACACACACACACACACACACACACACACACTGTTTAACTAATCTATAACCAGCAGGCAACACTTTATAGAGTATAATAGCATGTGGCAATAATTTTAATGATGTGACAAACCTTTGATGAAAGTTTAATTGTTTACTTTATAGAGTAATTTTTTCTTCAGTTCATCCAGTGAATCAGAGAGGGAGACAATGAGACAGAGCGGGAGACGGTAATGTTCACTGACTGAAATATAGAAAAATATAAACTGACAGTTCTGCTGAAAGACAAAGCGTTGCGTTGAAGCTTTTGTTTTGTATACACTGTACCTTCTATGGCTCGCTTATGCATCAAATATATGCCCCGATTCTCCATGCCTGAGATGTGGTACATATGAATTATGAATGTCTGAAGAGTAAGGGCTTTTTTTTATTTGCAATTTAAGGGCCCCAAATCTTTTGGTGCACTAAATTATTCATATATTCAAATGAATCTGACTTTGAGGACATTTTTTTCCTTTCTTCTCCTCTTTCATGAATTTAGAGTGTACCCTTCAGAGGGATCGGGCAAAATTGCCAAGACTATTAGTGGTAAAGGTTTTAGCAGAGCGGTGATTTCAAAAGGTTTCGGGCCACTTTTGGGGCGTCTTGCTCAGACATGTGTCCTTGTGCATGGGTGTTTTGCCTGTTTCCCCTCTCTTGAGGGATGTTTTTGAGACAGTGCCAATATCATATTTCCATCTCCCTCATTGTTATTCTGGACAAGTACTCGCCTGTCAGGCTGCTGTCCTGTGTGGCTGTGTGAGTGTGTCGCTGTTACGCCTCAGTATGTTCTCTCTGCTCCATGCCCTCAGATCTGTGGAGCTCATTTTGATTGGCATGACGCTGCCATGAGACGAAAAGCTGGATTGTAGTCAGTGCATATTTCTTGGCTGGCGTCTGATCTTTGAAAACCACGCTGAACATCACATCTTGGATACGCAAAAAAAACATATCATATACTTTAACTGATTCTCAGAGATTAGGGATGCAAAGACACCTTCTCCTGCAATAAGGGGAAGACAAGTGAAATACTCAAATACTCAGCTTTCCTGTGCTCAAGTCTTGAATTTTGCTTTTGTGAGCCCCTCTCTCTCAGTAGGGTGCTTTGCAAATTGGGGATGCAAAGCATATCTGGTAGTGCAACTAAAATACCCTGAACTTCTAGCATATTTGCAGCTAATATCTTGACATTCCCTGTCTTCTCTTATCTAAGAGCTAACAGAATGAACTTGTCAAATTCCCCAAACATACACCACACACACACACACACACACACACACACACACACACACACACACACACACACAAAAACACACTTTAGCCCAAAACACTCCACAAATCCATTGCTGCATGTCTCCTCCTCATTATCATGCAGTGCAGAGACTGGTGTCCTCACAAGGGCAGCTCTAGGATGGCAAGGAGTCAGGACAGGCTGGGATATCAGGGAATGACATGGAATTGGCGGCCACGCCTTCTGGGATTAGTGACAAAAGCCAGCTGAGGCCAAAGCTCTTATCTTCATCCTTCAGTCCTCTCCCTCTCTCTCTCACACACAGACACACACAGGCAACACAAAAGCGCATGAGAATACTTGAGTTTGCACAGAGACACGCACATGTACTCATAAAGACATAATTAGCTTTGCCAAACATATTCCCTCTTTAGGAAAATAAGAAATTGCATGAGTGTAATGATTCCCTGTGATACTGTAGGTTTAGAAAATGGTGTTGTAGAGTGTGATTAGCAGAGGGGAGGTCAGGGGAGATAATTATTGGAATAATTAAATGATTCCCTTTCACGTCCTTGGTTTTTCCCTTGACACTCACCAGTGAAACTGCCTACAGCGTCTCATTAAAAATATTTATCAACGGGGTTTTTTGGTCTTTGAGATTATGAAAATATTCACAGACAGATATATATATTTATCAGATGAATCCCAGACCTATTCACATAGATCTCACATTTTTGTCTGAAGTACACATGAATGCCGTCATGTAATGTTAGCGGGAGCTGGATTCGGATGTAAAATACAGTCATCTTCCTCTCATCTCTACTCTCGCTCTGTTCTCAACTGCTGCTAGTCCCCTCTGGTGCCTGTGTCATCGGGCAGATGGTGGCAGACTGAGGCTTCTGTGGAAGAGGAGGCCCCATTTGCCCTTCACAGAGCAGGGACAGTTGTCATCTGCCACACAATTAACATCTTCATGAATAGCATTAAGGTGCTAACAAGCTCATATATGAGGTTCAGGGTCCAGCCCCGAATTTATTTTAGATCAGAAGAGACTGAACCTTAGATGGACTGTTTCATTCCAAAATCAGCTACATATTCTTAAAATTATTTTACAAACAAAGTAAAGTATTTTAAATGGATGATTCATCAAAATTACAAAAACATATTTTCTCAACCTGATGTAATTTTTTATCAGAGAATTAGAACTCACTGTCTGTAGTTTTCTGACTGTGTATTCTTCAAAGTAACATGAGCTGTTTCTGGAGAGAGATCTTAATTTTTACCCATGCTAGCCACATGCATGGAGGGTTGTCAATGTTGGTTTGTCAGTCTGTCGGTCCACTATTTTGGTCCAGAATGAGACATCTCAACAATTATGGGATGGATCACAACAAAAGTTTGTACAGAAATTCAGGGTCACAAGAGCATTAATTCAATAACTTGGTGATATCCGGACCTTTTATCTAACACCATCATCAGGTCAAATTGTCATTTTGTCCAGTATTTTGGTAAATGACCAAATACTCCTTAAACTAATGACATTTAAGCTAAACTAAGATGGTGAACATGGTAAACATTATGCCTGCTATACATCAACATTCTGGGATCATCATTGTGAGCATGTTAGCATGCGGACACTGATGTTAGCATTAAGCTCAAAGCACCACTGTGCATTATAGCCTCACAGAGCTCCTATTCATGTTCAAATATAAACAGTTATCAGCACCACAAACAAACCCCACCTCCTCAATTTCTGCAAAATACAAATGTCAAAACCTGTTCAAATGAATCCCAGCATCTAGCATTGCTAGATACCTCTAGAGGTGAGTGAGACAATATGTTTTATCATTTTAAAAACTGCCCACAAAATACTTTAGCTTTTAAGAATAGAAGTATCTCTATTTTGTTGATTAATGAACATCTTTTCCGCCAAAAAAAAATCTGTAAAGCATTTTGGGGAAATGATCGTTCCATATGTAATTCGTTTCAGCATTATGTTCAAGTATGAAATGATTTGTACACTTTTTATAGAACAGATTCGATTAACTGCTAACAGCCAGTGTTTGGAGGGAGAGAAAGGGAACTGAAAATACATAGATGAAGAGAGGCAAGGCGAGAAGAGCTGTGCTGAGAAACTGAGAGGTGTTAAAGGCTGTTTCTATCTTCATGTCCGCCCTTTCTCTTTCATCATGCCAGTTTGGGGTCTCATCTGAGCAGTTCAGTCTGCCAGTACAATGGCAGCCGGTTATTGCTCACCACTGGATACTGTCTACTGACGCAGTTTGTCGAGAGCAGAGAGCCAGGCTGTTCCCTTTACACAAACACTACAGATATGAGTAAGGGCTGTGTAGGGTGCGTGGGAGTGTTTGTCTAATGACAAATATTGATTTATTGGTCAATTCAGACGGCAGGCCTATTTATCTAGCTTTCTGCCCACATTAACTGATTCCTGAACAGCTTAACTGTGAGGAATAAATGCTCAATTAAAATGAGAGTACAAAAACCCCAAAGTATAGATTTGACTGTTATTGTGATACTGAAAGGTGATGAGCATTTGAGAGAAAGGTGGGGAGGGAAGAGACAGAGGGAGGTGCAGCAGAAAGAGGGGGTGGGGTTAGAGTGAATGAGCACCACTCCCCCTCTTTGTTGCTCTTCACCACTTCACCTTCAATTAAAAAAAATAAAAGTATCATTCATTAGTTACAGCCTCTCTGTTACCTTGCGTATGCATGCATTCCCTTTTGAATCTGAGCCTATTCATAGACAATATCTACTCCAGCTGTAGTGCCTGTGTTGTGTGTGTGTGTGTGTGTGAGTGAGAGAGAGAGAGAGAGAGAGAGAGAGAGAGAGAGAGAGAGAGAGAGGCTCATAGGGGAGATCTCAGGGGCAATAGATCTGGTTTGCACGGCTGAAAGACCAAATACAACGGGATGGATTTCTGCACGACGTGAATGCAAGCGAGGAACAGCAGCCTCACACATAAAAAGGTCTGTAACTATTGCTCTAATCTAATCAACTGTTTCATATGCTGCTGATGCTTCGGCTGCTTTTTTTAAATGAAATGTTTCCAAATTGTTTTTAAGCGTGAAACAGTGCAGGGTTACTCTGATGTGTAAGAGGGGATTCCTGCTGAATACCAATTCACCTCAAATGTATCTGTCCCCTTTCAGTTGCCAGCAACTTTATTCGGTGCATTATCACTGCCTGCATAGCGGTAGTGAGAGAACAAAAACACTGAGAGAGTAAAAACTGTTGCAGAGAAGAAATAAAGGAACAATGGAATAGGAAAATATAGGAAAAGAAAAATATAAATGTAAATGAAGGGGGGGAGGATTCATGTCTACATTCATTAACCAACTTGGAAAATGAGCAGCATTCCTATGTGCCAGTTAGGAAAAAGAGGGAGAAATGAGTGAAACAATTGTACCCCCAGAGTAAGAAAAAAAGGGAGGAGGACACAAAAGTGTCCTTTCAGGGCAATGAAAACAAGAGCAGGGTTTGTTTTTGTTTAAAACGACACCTAGACTACCCATGTTAACCATGGTCAACACGGAGTGAACATGAGCTACATATAGACTGGCAGTATTGAATGTATTGACGAATGCACTCAGAAGTATCGGGAGTAATTAACACATACGAGAATATGGTGTAAAAATACACTTCACCACAGGGATGAACTAACAGGCACACGCACACAAACACTCAGACATCAAAGCAAAAGAGCTCATTATCTACACTGGCCACTGACCAAAAAAACCTTCCAATACCTCCTATTCATAATGATTACTGTTTCTCAGGTTTGTTTCAACTCGTGTTACCCTTCTGTCAGTTATAATAAGACATTTGCAACACCTCTGAGAACTCATTACAGTTTGGCTTTTTTGAAATCCTTGCGTTCATGCACCGAATATCTGAGAGAATCAGATAACGGTTGAACAGCGGTGCTGGACCCCTGGTGTAGCTTTGAGTGCACTCAGGTGCACTATGAGATTTGGTCATTCAAATGTAAAGGCAATGAATAAAAACTTAACTTATTGTTTTGTAGATTACTTCAAATTCCGCCTCTTTTTCTAAATTTGGAGTCTTGTCTGTCATTTATTTGCATCCGTTATGTGTATTTATATTTGTACATAGTCTTTTAAAGGACATCATTTTAAAAGTAAATACTTTCTAAAACAGTACAATCAGAACGGGCCGGAAATATATTGACTGCTGGGTGGCATAAAAAATAAATGGAAAAAAACAGGTGGTTGAGAGCTTCTGACACATACTGAAACATCACTTTCTTCAGACTTTCATCATTCCCGCATATCTTTGACCCCTATGTGGGTTATCTGTGGTATTTAGGGCTGCAGAGGCAATTAGGAATTGATGTGGTTGAGCCTCAGGTCTGTTAAGTAGATCTGGCTCAGAATATGAGATATGGACTATGTTTGAAATTCAGGCTACTTTTATCTCCTGGCAATCTGTTTGAGCTGAAAGTGTATGTTTAGGGGTGTGTGCGTATTCAGTATGCATGAAAATCTTTTGTATTTTCCCATACATGCCATGCATGTGAATGAATATTTCTGCTATCCACCTCAGCTTGTCTTCATCTGTTCATGCATGTGGTATGAATACAGTATGAGAAAGTATACACACACACACACACACAACACACACACAAAGGAATATGGCCTAAATGCCATGACATTTTGGGTTTTTGTCTATTATTCATGAATGTGAAGAGCTAATACCAGAACTGAACAGACAACAGAATGTGCCTCTCTGGTAAGTTTAAGGTTTAAGTACATATTTGCATGCTGCATGCATATGCAAATATTCCAGTAATGTCCTGGGCTATTTTATGTCACTGAAAGGATAGCTCATGTTGTTAATTAGAAACAGAAGTAAGTCCAAGGCTGTCTATGTTTGGCCATGAATGGACAAGCTATTGTGAATATAGAAAAGCCTTATCCAAAAATAATACATATTATAAATAAAAACATAAAACCAGACACACATGAATCTTCAGAATAAACAGATAAAAAATACAGACAGATTCAATCTGCTTTAGCTCTAACAAATACCAAATAATTTAAAATGAATCTCTGAAAACCAACAATAATTGCTCTATTTTATCATTTTATTATCATATAATCAAAGCTGGTTCAAACACCCTTCAGGGTCTGATATAACCAATGATCCATTTTTTGCAGGGCAGGTTGTTGAGCACATCTTGTGTTACTCTTGTCACGACCTTGGACTTGATTGAGTGTGGTGGTTTTCTGTTATTTTGTTAATGTCCATCCCTGTTTCACTCTTTGCCTCTGTGTTCTTGTTTAGATGTGTTTAGTTGATAATTGGTTCCTTGTTCTCTGTTGCATCTGGTTTCACAATTCCTTGTGTATTGTTAGATTTACTTCCTGTTTTATTTTGTAATCATTGGTGTTTGGTGTTCTTGTCTAGCTTTGTTTCCTGTCTGCATTGATTCCTGATGTGTTTCACTTATGACTAATTGCCCTGCCTGCTTGTGTGTGTTTGTGTGTGTGTGTGTGCCTCAGTATATATTGCCCTCAGTTGTGTTCAGTCTTTGTTGGATTGTAGTCAAATGTTGAGTGTTCTGCTTTGTGCTCTGATTTCCTCTGGATTGTTCCTTTGTTCTTGGATTACTCTACCTTAGTTGGACTTTACCCCTGTGTCTGGATTACCTTACCTTTCGTTTGGACATTTCTGTAAGAAACAGTTACTGTTTCAATAAACCTGTAAACTGATCCACCCTTGCTAGTGTCTGCATTTTGGGTCCATGCTTCAGTTTGTCTGCCATTGAACTCAGCCTTTCTGACAATTTTGCCTCCACATCAGTTACTTCATCTCATCAGTACCATATCAAGTGGCATATAGGCCTACTATACGCTGCGCATACTGTTGTGTCATACTTACAATTCTCAATAAAAATATACATGAAAGAAACCTATGAGCAGTGTTGGGAACGTTACTTGAAAAAAGTAATTAGTTATAGTTAGGCTACTCACTACTTGTTCCAAAAAGTAACTGATTTAGTAACTGAATTACTCTGTAATAAAAGTCACTCGTTACCAGGGAAAGTAACTCTTTGCGTTACTGTTAAAAAAAAAAATCTCTGCTGCTTCATCGAATCTCTGTTTAGCTGTTGTGTGTGTGTGTGTGTGTGTGTGTGTGTGTGTGTGGCGCGTGTGCTGGCATGTGTGTAAAAGCACTGGCTCTGATTGGCTACCAAGAAACATGACTCTGCCTTAGCCAACATAATCGCTGGTTGAAAGGCACCCGAGCTTCTCTTGTCCCTCGTCTCTCCCCGCCGACAGAGTTTAGCAGGCAGGCGAGAACGGGAACAGGTGAGCGCCACGTTGAGCCCAGAGAACCTGATATGGAGAGCGCAGCGTACTGGTCCACTTCAAGCACTGCTTACCTCGTTATTAACCCACCTCCTGACTAGCTGTGTGAGCCAGCTGGTGCGTTCGGATTACACAGTTTATTACATAGTAACGCACCGCATTTAACGACCAGTAACGTTAACGGCGTTGTAACGAGGGGAAAAGTAGCCAGTTAGATTACCCCGTTACTGATAAAATAACGCCGTTAGTAACGCCGTTCTTTTAAATGCCGTTATTCCTAACACTGCCTATGAGATTATCAAAAGACACAGAAGCTTTCTAGCAGCAACTTGTATGTTTTTCTACAATTTGCCAGCGAAACCCTGCAAAGGCTGAGGGGGTTCATTTTTTTTAACGGCACTATAAATGAACAAAAAACGTAAACGCAGAAACCGCTTGAAATGTTGTCAGAAATGATTGAATTGTGGGGGAAATATTCATTTTAATTTTTGTTTTTGGCTACCTGGCAGGTTAAAGTACTCAAGGGGCCAGTAAAACTCTGATCTAGTCTACTGGCCAAGAAGAGAAAAATGTTACGTTGGACACTGCCTTAAGAGCATAAAATTCAAAGGAATTTTGCTTCACAGCAAATGTTATTTAAATGAAACAAATGTCAGGCAGTATTTCAATGCATTATGCACACAAAAAAATACACGCTGTACAGAAGACTTTCTACAAATACATACTGTATTCAAATACATATCAGGCAATAAAGCTGAGCAAAATATGCATAGGACAACAAGAGCATAGGATATTTATGTGGACAGGACACATTAGATATGACAAATTGTGCCAAATATACTTTGACAGCACTGAGTGAGGAAGATAATAAGGAGATGATGAGAAAACGAAGGAGGGTGGAGGCTGAGGAACAGATTGAGAAAGTGGAGCAGAGGAAGCTTCACGGCACAATGTCTCAGGAGGCGGTTTGCTGAACGTACTCCACCAGCCTAGAATGAGATTGTTTGACGGGTGTCTTGCAAAGATTGTGCAGCTCAGGAAGGAGTTTGATCAGGACAAGGGAGCTTTTGGAGTCAGGACTCACTGTCTATAGATACAGACTGATGGTGGACAAAACATATGCTAAGTTAAGACCAAAAGATCAGAGCAGAGAGAGATGAACACGATGGAAGTCAAAAAGAGAAATTTGCTCAGGGCTCAAGGTTTGAAGAGTGTGCAGTAGAGATAGCCAACACAGAATATATTAAAAAGCTCTTGACATAGCCGAGAGGGCAATGCTGACGTTGAAAAAGATGAAATACATAATCAGAAAAAGTCGTAGCTGAGTGTGAAAAGGAAGAGCTCTTCTGCAAGAACCCATTGATAAGCTCCAGGCTCAGGAGGAAATAAGAGAATAAGGAGGCTGAAAGGCAGAACTGTCACAAAATGCCTGAACTCCACATGACTCTGACTGAGAAGGAGGGGATGAGACTTCTTCTGTGTAAAGTTGTTAAGGAGGGACAGAGATGCAAGTTGAGTAAATGCAAGTGAAAGAACCTAAGGCTCTGTTGATGTCCAGAGTCAAGGAATGTCTCCAGAAGACCATTCAGGACATTGCCTTCTCAGAGGAGCAGCTACCAGCAGCTCCCATTATCCTGGACGGGCAGTCCAACAGAGAGCCCATTCATGGTTTCAAAAGGCTGTATCTGCTCAGAGGGAAGCGTAGGAGCAGCCTATATCACACTTGAGTGAGACTTTTTTCACTGTGCAATGGAGAATGACAGCAAGAAGACAAACGGAAGCTGTACATGGTCTCTATTCGGCCTTAAAACCTGTAAAGAGCAACCTTCGCAGAGCTTTAAAGCCACCAGGGGACCAACAAACTGGGCGAGCACGCTTGATGAAATTCCACGTTTATAAGCAATCGTCATAAAATTAGGAAAAGTCATAAAGTATCGAGCTGATGAAGCAATGTTGAGTATGCTTTTTTTGAGCTGTTAAAGAGGATACAAGGTCTCCAAGACCCAAAACAGAACTGCTGGGTTGTGGAACAGCTGAAGTTAAGCCATGCTCATGTTACAGAGACTCAAGAACAAATGAGATTACAGCTCAGAGGGAGATAAAAAAAATGAGGCACAAATGCTCACAAAAGTGAAATCAAGTCCAATCAGCCAGCAATTTATTAACTCCGTCTCAGAAAAGACACGTAGGGAGGCTCAGGCTCAGCTGACCAAAGAACTGACCAAAGTCAGAGGAGTCTTTGGGATGTAGAGAGAATCGGATATGGACACAGAGGACCAACTGGTAACTGGATCCAACTGAATGAGCACCAAGCAAGGCATGACTGCAGAAAAGTATTTCTTGGAGGAGAAACCGAGCCCATTGAAAATCTTCTTTTCGCTAACCCCCCGTGATTTAACGTCTCACTTTGCTGCAGTGATGTAGAAGTGTCCTCCGGTGTGTAGTCAGTACACCGTGGCATTTCTGTTGGGTGTGCTTACAGGTGGAACAAAGACAACTCCTGACCACTCCTGTACCGCTGGTGCCTGGGATTACATTTATGTGCCTGTGTTGCTCAGCAGGAAACAAATAATGAAAAAGATTGCTGGCCATTTGGAGACAAGAATAAACTCTGATCCAACATGTCTTTAAAAAAAAAAAGATAGGACATATTCAATGTTGATATAATTTTACTCAATAAAGACGCTCAATTTTCCCAATTAGCCCTTGGTGTCTGTATTACGTCTGTATTATGCTTAAAGAAAGGTAGGCTATTTATTATATGTAGGTGTGTGTGTGTGTCTGCGTGTGTATGTCTGACCTCTTCAGCCCCAGTGGGACTGCATGGCCTGCCCTCTTAAAGTAGATTAGCTTGAAAAAGAACTGAACGTACCATGTTGCCTGGATACAAAAAGCATCATTAAGCCCAATTATCAACCACTCCAGCTCACAATGAACAAGCTTCATCAGATTTCAAAACAACATATCATTAACGACAGCAACGCATCCAGAGCAGGAGAGAGTGGGAGGGAACGACGACAGTGGATAAGATGAAGAAAAGGTGGCAGAGTAGAAGAAAAAAACAACAAAAACAGAACACAGCAGACAGACGAAAGGGCAATGCATGGGCTGTGAATATCAATACTTGGAAAGTTGCAGGGGAGAAAAAAACAATAAAAGTAAGCAAAAGTGGCGAGACAGTTTTTCATGGGGCTGGGAAGACCACAGGGAGTATTTGACAAAGAAAACAGAGTTGGGGCAAGAAAGCATGCCATCACAGAATGAAACTCATCCCTCCTCATTATTCTGTGTATCTCCCCGAAGGTACAGTGGGCTGTAAATTAAAGTGAGCAGAGTTCTTGTCAACTGTACCATCCAGAGAGAGACAAATGAAGAGACAAGAAAAGAGAATGAAAGGGGGTGAATAAAGGGAGAAGAAAAGAGTTTGGGGATTTCCAACATTGACATGTGTTGTTACAGGCACAACGCTGGGTCCAAACCAGTGCAACACATTCAATTAATTTACTCGTTCAAAAGTTATTTTTGAATTTAGCCAGCAACATTGTTCATATCATCATCTGGCCTTAAAGATGCGGTATGCGATTCTGAAGAAATCAATTCCCAGACAAATACAAGGAAATAGAGCAACAGCACAGCAAGTAATGTAATAAACATTAGCTAAGCAGCTCCAGACAGCGATACTCACAATTCTAGCTAACATCACAACATTAGCCTATCTTGTCAAACTAAAAAGTAAGCTGAATGTCCATGGACAAGTGATTTAACGTTGCCTGTCACACAAATCTTGGCTGAAATAGTTTAGTGAGGCTCAGTACGAGACCACTTTCTTTCCCCTTTACAGAGCCAGGACTGTGTACAAACAACAAACTTTCAGTACACAATAACGATAACAACAATAATAAACATTATGTGTGCTTACTCCAGCAACACTGAATGACATTTTTTTCTACAAACGTACAAAAAAAAAAACACATTAAGCATACGCATTTAACACCTGCATGAGCAAAACTTTCCAGGCTCCACATAATTCTGGGATCAACTGTTTAACAGGTTGAAGTCACATAGTGCCCCTTCATTGCATTCACTGTATGACCTATATAGCAAAGCTATCCACAAAGCCTTGTTATCTCAGCTGGCTGGGTAATAAATCAGCTAAACCTAGTTCTCCAGCCAGGTTTAGCTCTGCTAGCTAACTGCCTGTCCATTAGCAATACTCTTAACTTAAATACACTACTAAATAGGTTACAGTAAAAAGCTACCAAATAACACCAAACACACTAAACATTTTACTGTGATTTAGTGACTCAAAAAGACAGTTAGCTAACACTTTTAGTAGTCTGAAAATTACTTACTCTAATCACTAATGCTAATCATTAACACCTATTAGCTACATAAGCCCGTGAACTGCTTCTTATTGTTAATGCTTCCAGCACAGACACATATCCCAGCCTTGCATGTAAACTCAAGTATTATTTCCATCCTTAACAAACTTTTATAGTATTTATTGAATTTTTTCACAATAAAAGTCCAATTAGTAGGCTACTCTCACCTGTGCAAAACATATTTATGGAAAACAGTTAGCAACACTCAATTATGGCTGATGAAGAACCAGAGGAGGGACATAGCTGTGCTCACAACGCCCTCTGCTGAACTTTTTTTGTACTAGCACAGACACACATACATATACAGTAAATACAATACAGTGAAACTGCAGTGTTTGTGTTTTGAAATTGGGGGCTTCTAACTGTTTATAAACACTATTTCGTCCTGTTCTTCATAAGTGTAGGTCTGTTGGTCTTGCAGTTATTGCAGCTCAAATGCTCATGGAGGAAGATATAATGAAAATAGTTACTTTACTCCATTCCTCTGACAATAATGTTACCAGACACACACATGATCCATGGTAAAATGCATAACCATGAGATGGAGGGAAGGAGGGGAGAGGCAGCAGATAGAGAAATGAGCACACACTTTGAGGCGAAGAGTGTGCTGACCTCTTGCTTTCATTCTGGTCAGGGTCAATTATCCCACCCTTTGAAGTCTTTCTCCGCTGTCATTGATCAAGTCAACACAGAAGGCTGTCCTAACCCAAATAAAAAACAGCCTTTGCTCTCTCCTTTTCCCTCTGTCTCTCACCCCAACACAAAGACCGTGAACATCTACTTAACAATGCTCAGTCACATCTTCTAGTCAGTTTTGTGCCATGCCAGTAATTTGCAGTGGAAGGTTATTAGTAGTTTTAATATGCAGGGGAGGAGGGTTGGCTCTCAGCTGTCTTTGTGAAAGCTGATTATGAGGAGTTTAATTTTATCAGATAAGGATGCCTTCATCTGGGCACACAGCAGCTCCAGGCAACACGCCTGACAGGCATTCACAGAGACAAGCACTCCCCCTGCTGTTGCTCTTCATTGCAGTCTGCTCAGAAGAGCTTCAGTTTGTCAAGCTCCCTGACTTATCATGTGAGCAGCTCTTAATAACCGCAGACCAGCATCCATAGGACTTTTTATATTTTTTGGGATTAGCCAGAAATGCACCCTTATGCATTATACATTTATTTATTGCAGAAATTCTTTGTGATCAAGTATCAATTCTGTAACCCCTACATCCAGGAATTTTATGCTGTTTATAGTGAACATACAGTGATAGTATATTACAAGATAATAGGTATTTTGTACAGATTTCATATGACATGTTCATTGTACCTATTTGCCTGTTGGTTTTTTTGCTGCAAATATCTTTTTCCATGTTATTTAAACTAAATCGCTGGTAGCTTCAGCAGACAAAGGATAATTTCTCCAACAGGTCATTTAAATTCCGAATGTGTCAGTGTCTGTTGCGTTACAATGAATCTCTCTCATTTTTCTTTTTCTCACATGCAAATCTAGGCAGAACATCAGCCAGGATATGTCAGGGATGGAGGTCCCGTTGGTGGACCACAATGAGACCGGAATCTCTCCAGTAGACAACGGGACCTTCATGCGTTTCTCCCCAACCTCTGCTTCCACCTCGGCGGCTGCTTCGTCCCCAGGACGTCAGGGCAACGTTTATGTTTACGTGTGGCTATTCCTCGGCCTGCTGGTGTTCCTGCTGACTCTGCTCATCATCTCCCTCCACAGGCTGAAGAACATCATCTCCTCCTCGTCCTCTGTGCCCGACTGCAGCAGCGAGGGAGGGAGCTCCTTCACCAACATGGAGATCTGTAGCATCTCGTCTCAGAGGTCCACCATCTCCTCACTGTCCACCTGAGGGAGATGGGAGGGAGCACATACAGACACATTTACATCCCCATGCATGCACACACACAAAGCACATAGAAGCCCTGCACCTCCTCACTGTGACATACAAACACAAAGACGACATGGCATTACACCACATGCATGCAAATTCTAATCGTGATGAGCCATTGAGTCTGGTGTGTCCATGCTCTTTGTACAGGCACAGGGGAAATATAGTTCACTATGTGATGAAGAGGCCTTGAGGGTGAGAGTGACTGAACCCTTCTGAGCCTTATTTCTGCAATTAAGACAAATGAACCCGATGAACTGCTTTCCCTCAGTAGGAACAAGCATATTGAAGAACTATTATTATCTTTCCTTTTCGTTTTTTGTAAAATTCCTTTCTTGTACTGTCATATTTACTGTAGAACAAATAATGCTTTCAAGCAATGCTTTGTACAGCATGTCTCATAATGTCTGTAGATTAATTTGCAAAACCAGGATTATAGTAATATTAAAGACCACTACTTTGTACAGAAATGCATGCTTGTGCCTCAGTTGTTGAGTAAGACTTTGGGATGCTGTAACTTCATTTTGTTTTTACAATAACAAACAGTAAGATACCCTAAAGAACTGTACACATAAAAAAAACAAATGCTTCATGATTCCCCAGAGTCTGGGGAAGGAATGTTGCACAACACCCTGCTGTGGATGTGCAGGTGAGAAAGAAAGGAGAGTTGTGTCTAAGAGGATTGACAGACAGTCAGCCTCTGACTGCAGCTACAGGCAAAGCAGGTCAAAAGTGGCATAACCAACAAGATGAAATTCTGGTCCTGAAAGACATGTCTACCAGCGTAACGATTTATTCTCCTCTTGCCTGTCAGCTCATATGGTGTCCGATTGCAGTCTCCATAGTGACTGAAGCCCGAGAGCTCTGCACAGCTGTCAGCCTTGTCGGCATTTCAGGCTAAAGCTGCAGTAATGCCTGTTTCAGTTCAAAATATACTTTTTTTAATTAAAATTTTAATACTGTGAAATGTTAAAAAATACTCAATTCAGAACAAATGAAAAAGGTTCATTCATCTTTGTCACCCTTCTTTCCCCCCCAAATCCAATAACAACTAATGAACACTGAAGGCTCAGACAGCAGGGATGACGGCTACGGGGCAGCGAACAATAAAAGGAGTCAGATCTGTCAGTGTTCTTCACAACTCCTCTGTGCATTTCGAGTGATGGTAGTGCATTAGCCAAACTGTTTGGTTCCCCCATGTATAGTCTGCTGGAAAGCTTTTAATAGCTTCTGTACGGATTGGCATACCGATTCACAAATATTGACGAAAAACACTCTCTGATCCATGTTTACTTACCTTATCTATTAGGCAGAGCAAGGACCTCACTTTTGTTTACATTTTGGATTAAATATTAGATATATAGAATGGTTGAGTTAGTCACGTAAATTTCGCCAAACACCTTGGAGGATAAATGAAAGTACAGAACTCAAGAAAATGATTGTAATGTTAAATTTAGATAACAAAATGTTTACCATTGTTACCACTAAAGATTGGTTATTTTTTCAGCTGCTGATGATTATGCAATGGGTTATTATCTCTAGAAGCTTTTGGTTTAATGTAGCAAAATAAGTTAATAAAGAAGTAAAACCAAGATTTGGGTCTGGTGATGCTCGAAAAACACTGCAGATTTAAATCCCTGATATCACATCATACAGTGAAGATACAAAGTGAAGTGTCCTTATACTTGCATAGATACCTTAACCTACCTTGCATGACATACTGTACTGTATACCTTGTGACTGCCAATCTGACTTTTGCCATGGGTTAAATGACTGCCACATCTACAACAACTTGTGACACATGCAGTTAACAAAACTCACACCTGGAAAAGGTGTGAGTTTTGTGGATCCACTCAGGCATATTTGTACAGTAAGCTCCACAGCAGAAGCATTGAGTTACTCAAAGAGACTTCAGATGTTTCATAGCTTTGGTTTATGCAGGAGACCACACAGGGCCATACATACTTTTTCCATATGTTATAGCTAGTGAGAAATGGAAACTGGAAATTTGTAAAGCTAACATTTCTCTTTCTCTGTCTTAAGAAGTGTCTGTGTTCGAAGTGCTGCAGAATTTCTCTGATAGTAACAGGTGTCGGAAATGAAAATCCCAGCAAAGCAGGTATTTCCACAACATAGTAAAGTATGTTTAGATTGCAACATTTTAACTCAAGAATCTCTTGAAAGGAAGGAAGGAAGATTCCTTTAAGATTGGTGTTTCATAAAAGCGACAAATCTCACGTTCTCTGTGTAGCTATTACCAGCCAGTGTGTATTTAATTTTTTATCAATTATGAATAAACACAGGTGACTGAAATATACAAAAGACTCAGGTTAGCCAAGTAGCCCCACTTTAGTGGAACAGAATATGTGACAAATGAAAAGTCAAATCATCAAATTCTTTGCATATTTTATTATTCTTATCATGATTTTTTTTCAACTCACACATGTCATATTTTACATCTTTGCAATAAAACATGAATACAATAGTTTTTTAGGGTTTCATAGATCCAAAAATATTTAACCTTTTTTTTGGATACGTAAGTTGAACCTGTCGATAGAGTATGTGCATGTGCGCGTTTGATCAAGATGGCTTCACACATACAGTACATCTCGCACGTCATCCCCCTCGTCTCCTCCCTCCTTCCCACCTCTATCAGCTACAGAATCATGATATTGCTTACAACGGTGAGGTTGTAAAACCTAATAATCACACATGAGCTCAACGTTTTAAATACAAACATCAATGCACAAATAATCCCGTAGGGAAAATGGACCTAAACAAAATGGCAGCCGACCAGAAAGAACCAAGCTAATAAATAATGATATGTGATTGGTGCAAAGTGCAAATACAAAACAAACTTTTACATTGATTTGATTCTCTTTTTTTAAATAATCAACAAATGTGGATAAGTGAAGGTTTCCTTTGCGATTTCGGTCTTTTTCAGCTGATAAGTCTCCCACCAAGCCTGAACCAAGACTATATGTACATATTTGACAAAACAATCACCAAATATACAAAGGAAATCATGTCAGTCTTGTGGTTTTCATCATCGGTGGCACTGGCAAGATCTCTTTATCATTACCATCTCCGGCAAAATTATCACCATCCTTGACACTGCCGTTATATCCATCAGTCTTGTCAACATTATTATAATTATTACACAATATTTTACATACAGCAAGTCATTAATAAATTAAAGGTGATAAGCGCAGTTTGTGTAGTGAAAGAACATGTGTAGACCCTGACGGAGGCAGAGCCTTATATACATAAAAATCTGATTTAACCCTGCTGCAGGTAAAGGAAAAAGAAAAGAAAATGAACAATATAAAATAAAATAAAAGCAGATAACATCAAATAAGATTAAATCAAATCAAATCATAACCCCAGGCAATTTTTCAAGGGTGAATTTAAGATCAAGCCAATAGCACCGGTTTTGGAATAGAGGGTGGGGCTGATTCATTTCTGACCACTTCTAATCAGTTTAGACACACTGAAGGAGTCTTAATTTATGAACTCCGCCCAAATGGAAATGAAAGGTATAGAACAAATTTTCTAAAGAAGAAAAATATAAGGGAAAACAAAACTTAGGTTCTTTGTCTGTGAAGCATTAAGCGCACCAGGACGGGCAACTGCAACCAATCCTGTGAGTGGTACGGGTATGTTCGACCTCTACAAGGTCTGCTTGACTTTCTCTTTTCCCCATTCTGCAATCTGTCTATTTTATTAGCAGGTTTTGGTGTGTATCTTCGGGGTATTATGTGTCTGTGGTTACACACGCATGTGTGTACATACACGTATGCACAGAGGAAGTTCTTTCCACCAGCACTGCCGCATCCTCAAATCAAGTAAACTTCACAAAGGAATAGAGGCTAAGGTCCGGTACTTGTAGTTTCCCCGCCTTGCAGATACACAGCAGAATGCATCACCTTCTCTCCGCTCTCCATCTTCCACTTCCTCACGCTGTCCACCTCAATACCTGTTCTGGTGTTCGTAGTGCCAGCGGTTGAAGTCTATGTTGAATGCAACAATGCTGCCGGACGCCATGCCAGTGATCAGAGTCCTGAGGGCAGAGCACACAGAAAGTCACATCTATAAACCAAACTAGACACATACTCCATAAAATACCTTCTTTAGGGTTGCCGGACATCAAATAAATCTCATGTTACTCATTTCAAATTTCCCTGGAACTGGGTCATCTTCAGAGGTTAGGGAAAAATAACTGTCCCATTTCTGATCATTCAGTATTCTCCGCTGCCTTCTCTGAGGTGACCCAATTTCCCCAACAACAGTAGTACTTAACAAAACACAGCAGCCACACTGTCTGCATCTTCAGTCTGTCAGAGTGCCCCCCCCCCTGTCTGTTTTACCTCTGGTCATGTGAGAGGTCCATAGCACGGATGCCTGCGTCACAGCCTGGGTAGATGTAAAGCTGTTTGAAGTCGCAGGCCTGCCACACCTCCACAACCCCGTTATCGCCTCCTGTCACCAAGTTCTGTCCGTCGCTGCTCAACAGGATTGCCTGCAGAGAGCAAATTAGACAAATAGAGGTTAAAAGATGCTCAAGGGATCCAGTGTGTTGGACAAATGTGTCCTGCACATGTTCATGAGTATATAAGTACAGTTTTCGAGCACAGATATACATCAAAAAGAATATTTCAGTATGTTTACATAAACAGTATTCACTCTAGAAGCCTTACCCGTGTGGAGTCGTTGACCTCCATTTGTGCCAGCAGCTTCCCATTTATGCTGAAGTTGCAGAAGCGGCCTCGCTCATAGTAGATGATACAGTGGCCCTCGCTTGACACTGAAATGAGGCGGGGCCGCTGGCAGAGCTCTGGCCCCTCCAGGGCCCTAAGCAGGTCCCCTGTGATGGTGTGGACCAGGCACGGGCCCTCTGAAGAACAAGACCAAAGTACAACAGTGTAGAAAGTTTTATTTTTTAAATTTTTAATCATACAGTTTCGGTGATTGTTTAGTTAGCCTAAATGTTGTGAGTTATCAACATATATGTCTAGGGGGAAAAAATCTGCCAAACCTGTAAAACAAATTAAAGACAACAAACTTGGTCTCCATGTTTTTGCAGTTTGAAAGTGATCACGTTCATTCAATCATATGTAGAAAAGTTCTATGTTGATGTGTGCCAGCAAAGGAGCACAGCTTTTTTAATCTAATGTACAGTCTGCCTGAAATTTCCTCAGGAAAGGCCTGTCAAGCCTTGGCAGACCACAATAAGAAAAATTAAATTTTTTCACTGGCTTTGCAAGGCTATTGTACTGCCACTGCCGTGATAAATTGCATCTGAGGGCTTTAACGTTTTAATATTCTATCATTTGATCTTTTACTAATTCAATATTCACTGTGCAGATAATCTAACAAATCTAAATGTAAACTCTAAATCCATCTTAGGCACAGACAGACGTATGAAGACACACAAACCTTTAGCTCCACTGATGACCAATCCCAGCTCTGCACAGACAGACACACACACCACCTCATGGTCATGTCCTGTCAGTACTGCCCTGGGAGCAGGGTAGTCACCTGGAATAGAAAACCAAGTTAGAGTTACATCTCCATAAACCTCTGGTTAGAAACTTCCCGCTCATGTAAAGAAACGGGCTCATGAACACACAGAGACGGGCCAACATTCACATGTGTGATTTCCAGCATGTCACCAACTCACTGTTGTTAGGGTTGTCCCCTATAATGTGGTGTCGTCCACTCCAGTACCACAGAAGAAGAGTGGCATCTCTGGAGCCTGACACGATGTAGCAGTCTCCTCCGATGTAGGACTCTGACCTGGCCAGACACGTTACGACATCCCAGTGGCCAAATACTATCTGGGTCAGCTTTCCTGTGGAGAAAAAGGAGAAAGACAGCAAAATTAGTGTCTGTCCTCTAGTCCTGCTATGGTTGCTTAACTTCCAGGAGAAAAATATGAAGTTTTAACAAGAAGGTTTGGAACAAGAGTGTCACCGGTTTAAATCTCTGGACTAAATACAGCACTAAACTGTATGCCCAGATGCACATGTAAAAAAGAGCACAACAAAGATAAAACTACATGACCCACATGAAAAGCAGGACCTCTGACAGAATAACAAATTGCTGCTTTAATTAGGAGTAAAAAAAGTCCACTGTACTTAATCCTCAACATGTCTTATAAATAATACAAGACCTACCAGTTTCAGTGGAGTAAACACGGAAGCTCTTGTCCCAGAAGCCGCAGACAAGGATGTAGCGGTTGTCAGCAGTAACCACAAAACAGTGTGTGTTGATTTGAATGCTCTGGTCCACTAGGTCAGTGATCTGACGCTTATTCACGCCTGAGTTGTTTGCTACAGGGTGCAAAGACATGTCAGAAGGTTAATGAGCGTACACAAAGGCAATAAGGTTCACAAGCTATCCAGTGAACTCTAACCTTTCCTGACCGTCCATTACTCAGGTCAGTGTCGACAACACTGCAGGCAACCCCCAACATTTTGCATCCTGTGTCTCAGCACTATATCCTCTGTGTATCACGTGATATATACTGACTACAGTCCCACTAGTGACCTGGCTGCCCTTGTTATCTGCTTACTAGCAATGTTGTATACGCTGTGACTTAGAATCATTCTACGGTTGCATATATTATAAACACATTCATGTTCACATGTTCAGTATTATCTTTTAATGCCAAAAAATCTGCTGTGGAGATTGTTGTGCACTGACCTATGAGAGGGTCCATCTCAATGGGTAGATGATGAGCCTGTTCTAGGGAGTATCCTGGAGCTCCACGGAGACCTGAAGGGTTAAAGGCGTCAAACATTACAGATTCATACAGCCCCGCACATACATACACATGTCATTAGAGAAAAAAGGATACATTCATCTACACCCTCTCATATAGTCCCCCCTGGTCGAGTGCTCTCTTTGAGGAAAGCTCTAATGCAGGCTTATGTCAAAAAATAAGTTCCTAATGTGGCAATCAATAACAAAGGTCACTTAAGCCTCATGACCCTCAATAATGACACTGCCATGAATAATTACACCTAGACTGATGTGCTAATGAGGTCATTAATTTGGTTAATTGAGGCTTTAATTAACAAGTATGTCAATATCAACATCCAAGGTGTGGACACAGTAAGGGTAAACACCAATATTGGCTCAATAACCCCCTGCTAAAATGAACTTACATCCCAATAAGTTTATAAGCATTACAGGCTTCCATAAGTTAGTAATTCCATAGCTGCTGATAATATTCACTTAATCTGATTTATATGAATATATTTGACTAATGGTTTAATCATTTAGTTTATAAAATGGTGAAAAATGCCAATTAAAACTTAACAGAGCCCAAAGGGATGTCTTTAAATTGGAAAGTTATTCCATTTGCAAAAAGACAGAAGCTGCAAATCTTCAAACTTCTTGAAGGGGTTGGGCATTTTTTATGATCTAAACAACTAACTGTTCATCAAAATTGTTGTTGATCAAATTCCTGTTTCTTGACTTACTGACTGACTAATGATTTTTAAACCATATTATGAACCACGGGTGAGACCAGACGCGTAAAGTTACAGCTTATGAAGTACAATGTGTCTACAAACACGCAGATGATAGCTTAAATAACAATACTGTATACTGTTAAGATAATACAATGTCATGCATCATTCTCCATAGAGGTGGTGACTTAGGCAATATGTGCAACTGAAAATTTTGAGATTTAGATGCATTCTGTATCAACATAGAAAACAAATCATAATAACAGTATCCAACTGCAAACAGACATCCTGCACACTCAACACACACACTCACCAACTGTGTTGTGCCAGCGGTTGACGGCAAACAGCCGGCTACATGTGACGGTGACGGCTGCTGGAATGCTGAGGTGGGGGAGCGTGTTGGCGGCGACGTGAGTGACAGGGGAGTTGGAGGGGAACTTGAGCACCATGATGACATCCTGCTGCATCTGATCCTTAAACATCAGAGGGCTCTGGGGAAGGAAACACTGGTGAGACAGACAGAGAAAGAGAGAGGGACAGAGAGGAAGAGAGAAGGGCAGAGCGAGGAGGGAAGGTCAAGGGAAAGAGGGAGGGGAAATGGAAACAGAGGTAGAGGGAGAGACAGAACAGATGGGACAGAGGGAGGGAGGGGAAAAGGTATATTAGTGGGAGCGCAGGGTCAGAGCAGGTACACACACTGAGGGTGGCTCTAGGCCAAGGAGAGGAGGTGGAGGCACTGGCTGGTCGGGGTTCAGGACTGACAGGTTTGGGTTGAAATGGATGGCTCGGATGTGGAGAAACTGAGGCCTCACACTGCTGAGGGTAGCAGGGATGACAGAGAGGCTAAAAGCTGAACTTACCTGCACTTGTATGTAATAAAATGACATACAAATGTAATAAAATTACAGAGATCTATACACCCTGGCAATGAAGCCAGTCATATATTTGTGCACTCTGTGGATTACAATATATTGAACATGAATATGTCCTAGAAAATCTCTTCAAAATAAGATGAATGTTCAGTACCCTAAATGGTACAATGGTAAAAACTCTCTTCCTGTTCCCAAAATGAAACTGTTTTCTATAACAATCTCTCAATAAAATAACATTAATGTGCAAAATTTATAATATATACAGTACTGTGCAAAAGTGTGTGGAAAAAATGCAGTAAATTAAGAATGCTTTCATAAATAGACATGTTAATAGATTCTATACTTTTATATATACTGTATTAGTTAACAACATACATACATACAAGAGAACATAGAAAAATACAAGTGAACATAAGAAAAATCTATATCAAATCAATATTTGGTCTTCAAAACAGCATTAATTCTTCTAGGTACACTTGCACACAGTCGGGGATTTTGTAGGCATATAAGGATAAGGGTAATATAACTAATAATAAATATAGTATATTATTAATGTCTCTTTTGGAAAGCATTCTTAATTAACAGTATTTTTGTACACTACTATATATATATATATAAAAATATATAGTTTTGTATTTCATTCAGTTGGCAGCTGAGGCCTAATATGTAAGTACACTTGACTGTAAGTATATTTAGAGAGTCCTGCTATCAAATTTAAAACTAAAGGAATAAGGCTGTCAGTAAGGCTGTCGAGGTATTCTCACCAGGTGCATGGCGGAGGAACGAGGTGGATGTGGCTCGATCAGCAGCTGGGAGGGGACCTGACCACATGCCTGAATCTGGGACTCAATCACCTACAGTTGGAGAGACAGAGATGGGATTAACATGGGAGAGGGACAGAAAGAAAAGATTCCTATGTACTTTGACCTAACTATTTTTAAAAACTTTAATCTTGGCCATAAGGGGTAATTATCTTGTGACTATTTATCTCAGAACTTCAAACATTACATCAATCTGATGCTACCATATCATCTCGAAGAAAACACTCACTATTGCAGCATGAGAAACTCATGAATGGGAGATTTCTGCACTGCAATTTTCAGTTTGTCAAGCAAAAGTGATGTGTTGTCAAGGAAACCAACCTCACGTTGAGCAGCATCTAGATTGTCTAGGTTGACTGCTCCCTCGTAGGACAAGAAGTCAAACACGTTGAGAGCTCTGACTGCTTCTGGCCCTCGCTGCTTGTAGCCAAATATTAAATCAATCCACTGGTGAAGCTGGCATGACACAAACTCGCTCTCCAACGCCTGGTCAAAGTAACAGGTGCAGAGAGAGGACGGGGGAGAGAAGAAAGAAAATGTTCAGTGGTGCGCCAGTGGGTAGAGACAAAAATTCTTTTCTTTTAGCTTTTAATATTTTAGAGAAAACTGTCCATGTCTCTCACCATCCGGTTAATGCGGACAAAGTCTTCGGGTTTCTTGGCCCAGACAGGAAGCTCCACATCGCACACAGCGACCCCATCATCACGCACCCCAAGCTCATACTCATTACTGTTGACGAACATCTCAGGCAAGTAGTAGAACTCTGGGATCAGCTCCTAATGGACACAATTAAAAGACAGTGTTTATTAAAACTAAATTGCTATCCTTTAATTATTATTTATTTGAACCAATCTGTGATGATATAAATGATGTCAACTGTGGCCCATAAGGAATGGTTACCTTGACATCAGCTGTGTCCCTCTGGCAGTTCCTCCATGAGCAGCCAATGCCAGAGAAGGCTCTCTCAGGATGGTCAAACTTGTTATCGTTAGCGTTGAGGAAAAATGTGGTAAACGGTTCCTACAGACACAAGAATAGCCATTTATTTCAAAAAGAATCCTTTGGTCTCCGAAGAAATAGCTGTTGAAGGTTAAAGTTTGTAAGTATGTGAAGCAGCTACTTACTATTCTGAGCATCCACATCAGTGTTGAATGAGCAGTGGAGTATAGTGTTGTGTAGTGGTGAGGAGGCGTGCCGTCGTCGTCCCATGTCTCGTAGCGTTCTGCATAAAATGCTGCTCGCTTGGGATTCAGCGCACCGATTGGCTGAAAGAAACCAGACAGAAAAACATGGCTTAAGTAAACAATTACAACAGAAACCATACATGTGGTTTTCTTCTTTTCATTCAGAGAGCATGTATATTATTCTTTAAATAGCAACCATGCCTGGACAACAAAACTAAGAAACTCATGTCCATTCTGATCCTCTGCAGAAGGAGGCAATACAGGGAATGACATCCACAATGATGTTACGTGACTTGGTTTTGTTCTTACTTAAACTGGGAAAAAAGAGAGATTCCTGCTTAGCCTTGGTACAGCATTATTTGAGAGATACTACTTGTAGAGGGATTATTGGTTCAGAATTAAAGATCTCAATCAAAAACTAAAAGTCTAAATCAAAAATGCATATAGTATTTAGGAATGGGCATTTGGTATTTAGGATTGGGCTTTTAATATTTAGAATTGGGCATTTGGGGATTTGGGCATTTAGGAATGAGGAGTGTATGCAAATGAGGAGGCTTGACTCATAGACTGGAAGCTGGGTTTGAAACAGCTGGTGCGCATAGGCACCTTGTAGTCAGCAGGGGGAGCTCTGAGTGCTAAAGAGCACACTGAAATGAAACCAAACAAAGTGAGTGAGCAGGGCTGCAGGGAGGACTATACTTTATAATGTGATAACTTCAACTTGATTAAAGCATTGTAACATTTCTGTGGCCTCACACACAAAGTCACCAGTGACTGGTGGATTGGTCCATCCATCCATCCATCTTCAACCGCTTATCCGGAGTCGGGTCGCGGGGGCAGCAGCTCCAGCAGGGGACCCCAAACTTCCCTTTCCCGAGCCACATTAGCCAGCTCTGACTGGGGGATCCCGAGGCGTTCCCAGGCCAGCGTGGAGATATAATCTCTCCACCTTGTCCTGGGTCTTCCCCGAGGCCTCCTCCCAGCTGGACGTGCCTGGAACACCTCCCTAGGGAGGCGCCCAGGAGGCATCCTTACCAGATGCCCAAACCACCTCAACTGGCTCCTTTCAACGCAGCGAGCAGCTGCTCTACTCTGAGCTCCCCGCTAATGGTCGAACTTCTCACCCTATCTCTAAGGGAGACACCAGCCACTCGCCTGAGAAAACCCATTTCGCCGCTTGTACCCGCTGATCTCGCTTCTTCTCGGTCATGACCCAGCTTTCATGACCATAGGTGAGGGTAGGAACAAAATTGACCGGTAGATCGAGAGCTTTGCCTTCGCTCAGCTCTCTTTCGTCACAACGGTACGGTAAAGCGAAAGTGCAATACCGCCTCGCTGCTCGATTCTCCGCCAATCTCCTGCTCCAGTCTCCCTCACTCGTGAACAAGACCCCGAGGTACTTGAACTCCTTCACTTGGGGCAAGGACTCATTCCCTACCTGGAGTTGGCACTCCATCGGTTTCCTGCTGAGAACCATGGCCACAGATTTAGAGGTGCTAATCTCATCCCAGCCGCCGCGACTCAGCTGCGTAACCGATCCAGTGAGAGCTGAAGGCCACGGACCGATGATGCCATCAGGACCACATCATCCGCAAAAGCAGTGACGAGATCCCAAGCCCACCGAACCGCAGCCCTCCTCGCCACGGCTACTCGATATCCTGTCCATGAATATCACAAACAGGATTGGTGACAAAGCGCAGCCCTGGCGTAAGGCCAACCCTCACCTGGAAAGAGTCCGACTTACTGCTGAGTACTCGGACACAGCTCTCGCTTTGGATGTACAAGGATTGGATAGCCCTAAGAAGGGCCCCCTCACCCCATACTCCCAGCAGCACCTCCCACAGTGTCTCCTCGGGGACCCGGTCATATGCCTCTCCAGATCTACAAAGCACATGTAGACCGGATGGGCATACTCCCAAGCCCACTCCAGGATCCTTGCGAGAGTAAAGAGCTGGTCAGTTGTTCCACCCACCAGGACCTAAAACCGCATTGTTCCTCTTCGATCTGAGGTTCGACTAATCGGCCGAACCCTCCTGCTCCAGCACCCTGGCGTAGACTTTACCAGGGAGGCTGAGAAGTGTGATACCCCTGTAATTGGCACACACTCTCTGGTCCCCCTTTTTGAACAGGGGAACCACCACCCCGGTCCGCCACTCCTTGGGCACTGTACCCGACTTCCACGCAATGTTGAAGAGACGTGTCATCCAAGACAGCCCCTCCACATCCAAAGCTTTTAGCATCTCCGGCGGATCTCATCAATCCCTGGGGCTTTGCCACTGTGGAGTTGTTTAACTACCTCAGTGACCTCCTCCAGGGAAATTGACGAGAAACCCCCATCAGCCTCCAGCTCTGCCTCTACTAGAGAGGGCGTGTCAGTCGGATTTAGGAGTTCCTCAAAGTGTTCCTTCCACCGCCCACTACCTCCCCAGTTGAGGTCAACAGGGTCCCATCCTTACTGTACACAGCTTGGACGGTTCCCCGCCTCCTCCTGAGATGGCGGACAGTTTTCCAGAAACACTTTGGTGCCGACCGAAAGTCCTTTCTCCATGTCTTCTCCGAACTTCTCCCACACTCGCTGCTTTGCTTCTGCCACAGCAGAGGCTGCAGTCCTTCGGGCCTGTCGGTACCTTGTAACCGCCTCCGAGTCCTCCGAGACAACAAATCCCGAAGGCCTCCTTCTTCAGTCGGACGGCTTCCCTGACCACCGGTGTCCACCACGGTGTTCGAGGGTTACCGCCTCTGAGGCACCTAAGACCTTGAGACCACAGCTTTCCACTGCAGCTTCAGCAATAGAGGCTTTGAACATTGCCCACTCATGTTCAATGTCCCCAACCTCCACAGGGATGCCAGAAAAGCTCCGCCGAGGTTTGAGTTGAAGATCTCACGGACAGGGGCCTCCACCAGACGCTCCCAGTTCACCCAAGCACTACCCGCTTGGGCTTACCAGGTCTGTCCAGAGTCTTCCCCACCCCTGACCCAACTTCACAACCAGATGGTGATCAGTTGACAGCTCCGCCTCTCTTCACCCGAAGTGTCCGAAACATGCGGCCTCAAGTCAGATGAAACGACATAAAATCGATCATCGATCTTCGCCTAGGGTGCTCTGGTACCATGTACACTTATGAGCCTCCTTATGCTCGAACATGGTGTTTGTTATAGACAATCCATGACTAGCACAGAAGTCCAACAACAAACCCCCCACTCAGGTTCAGATCAGGGGCCGCTCCTCCCAATCACGCCTTTCCAGGTAACTCCGCCATTGCCCACATGTGCTTGAAGTCACCCAGCAGAACTATGGAGTCCCCTACTGGAGCCCCATACAGGACTCCATTCAGGATCTCCAAGAAGGTCGAATACTCGAACTGCTGTTTGGTGCATACGCACATACAACAGTCAGAGTTTTCCCCGCCACCCAAGGCGTAGGGAGGCTACCCTTCGCTCACCGGAGTAAACTCCAACGTAGCGGGCCAGCCGGGACTTGTGAGTATCCCCACACCCGCCTGGCGCTCACACCTTGAGCAACTCCAGAAAAGAATAATGTCCATCCCCTATCGAGGAGCACGGTTCCAGAGCCAAGACTGTGCGTGGAGGTCAGCCCCACCAGATCTAATTGGTAGCGCCCATCTCCCGCACAAGTTCCGCTCCTTCCCCACAGAGAGGTGACGCTCCACGCCCCCAGAGCCAGCCTCTGCCGCCTCGGGTCTGGTCCGCCGAGGCCCCTGACCTTCACCGCCACCCAAGTGGCAGCGCACCCGACCCCCGCGGATCTTCCCGATGGATGGTGGGTCCAAGGGATGTAGAGGGGGGTGCCACGCTGCTTTTTTCGGGCTGTGCCCGCCGGGCTCCGTGGCAAACCCGCCACCAGGCGCCGCCGACGAGCCCTCCCTCTGGGCCTGGCTCCAGACGGGGCCCCGGCTTCCTCCGGGCAGGGTTAGTCCTCCTCTTTCATGATCTTCCATCAGGGTTTGTGTGAACCATTCTTAGTCTGGCCCCTCACCTGGAACCTCTCTGCCTTGGGAGACCCTACCAGGAGCACTAGGCTCCAGACAACACAGCCTCCAGGTTCACCGGGCACGCAAAACCTCTCCACCACGATAAGGTGATGGTTCAC